>OY660868.1:17500-87500 GCA_962446985.1 Xyrichtys novacula
TCCTAACCGGCCTGTGCCTCCCCCACGGTTCTCTGCTCCCTCACGTCCCCGCAGACCTGGACCTCCTCCTCATTATCGACCCAGATTTTGGGGACCTCAATCAGGGTCCTATGCATCTGTGTTACACCAGGGAAACCCCACCCGTAACCAGGGGGGATTTCCTTACAGGCGCCCGTATAACCACCAAAGCACCACACAGCAGAGCAGACACCTACCTGTTCCAAGTGCACAGCAAGCACCCGTACATGACCCCCAATTCGGACAACTGGTTAGAAAATTGCACACTATCATTAAAATGGTTCACCACCTTCAGAATGTGACCCCAGGACCTGAAAAACACGATCCAAAAATGATAGCACGTATGGTGGATAATTTGGCAACCATGATCAAACCAGCAAATCCAACAACCTACACGCTGGATATGATCATGGGGAACGCTAAGAACTGGGGCCACACTACACTGCTCATTCTCCAGGACCACTACACCGCTGAGCTGGAGAAATTGCAGGCAGATCTTTCAAAAGAGCCACCTCAAGAATGGAAGAGCGCCTTCACTGTGGCCACAAGATGGGCTCAAAAGAATCTGCCTCGCATAAAGCAGGAGGTTATTGACCACGCGGAGGCTCTGATAGCCTCCTGTGTGAAGCCTGATACAGCACAGGACAGACAGGCAGCCCCTTCTGAGCCTGCTGCTGCACAGGAAAAACAAAATGATCAGCAACACTCACCATCAGCTTCGACCAGGAACAGACGCCGAAGTCAGGAGGATCCATCTCAGGTGCAGTTCCTGGAGGAGGTGGTGGATCCCACCGAGGAGCCGGATCCACAAACTGTGGAAAAACATGTACACACAAAGCAGACACCACAACAAAAACCACAGTCAGCACAAGCACAACAACAACAACAACACAAAACACCACCACAACAACAACAAAAAACACCACCACAACAAAACAAAACACCTCAGACTAAAGTTTCAGAGTTCAGTCCCTCCCAAAAGGCTTTTTGGGAGGATATCATAGAGGAGCTGACACCAAGTAGAGAAGTAACATCCACACCGATCAGTAGACCAGGCCTGGGCAAAACAGCTCAGGTTCAGAGTCAGATTTTGGGAGATAACACAGAGGGGGAACTCCATCTCAGCCCCACTAATCCGTTTAGAGCTTCTCCAAAAGAACAAAGGACCAAGCGTCCTGTTCACGGTCAGACTCCACTCCACACACCACACACAGAAACACAACATGACAAACAAAATGAGAAACAAACACCTACAAACACTACAACACAATACTCACACGTGGTGGAAGACCAGGGCACGGAGCTGGACACTACTCCAGGTCTGTCTCCTAAAAAAATCTGTGTCACCGCCCAGGTACACAGAGATCCTGTTGAAACACAGAAATCCCCATTGGAGCTGTACAGGGAGCTTCTGGAGGTTTTGGAGGAAAGCTCTCCCTCTCCCCCAAAACCTACAACATACAAACCGAAAAGACACATAAACACAGACAAGAAAATGACAGACTGGAGCCTGACTGTAACCAAAAAATGGCTGTTCATTGGTGACTCCAACCTGGCCAGGATGCCAATGCACTCTATTCCAGACCTGCAGATAGACAGCTATCCAGGGGCTAACTTTCGCCACGCACAGGGTATTTTGTCCAACGCAACCAGTGAGGTGACAGTGGAGAAAGTGCTGCTCTCATTTGGTCTGAATGCTAGAGCACAAAAAGTGAAGGAGACATCCACAAAGCAGCTACAAGCAGCAGTCAGATTGGCAAAAATTAAATTCCCATACGCAGAAATCTGGATCCCAAAAATTAACTACTCTGCATTCCTACCGACCCAGGAAAAATTAAATCTGCAACTGCTGAACGCCTACATATTCAGGAACATGCCGTATATCGAGTCTCTTGAAAGAGACAAATTTCTGACAGAGGTGGACCACATACACTGGACAAGACCAACAGCTAAATTAATGTTTGACCACTGGGTCACTCAGTTAAACTTAAAGGCCCCTTAAGCCAGGAGACGGAGGGGCACGAGGGGCTACAGCCCCTTTCGTCACAGAATGTCATCATATTGACAAAAACATTCACTCCCACCCAAGCCCAATTAGATCTATTAAATCGAGGACTCACCTTCATACCTACCTTAGATTCGAGAAAACATCAAAAAAATCAATTAAAATTGGACATTCAAAATTATCATAGACGATTAAAATTAGCGACATATTTTAATGATGACCAAATTGGTACAATTAAACCATTCACACCAACATCAATTTGGACCCCACCCTTAGAAAAATTACCAGAGGAAATCCACACATTAATTCATAAAGACAATCAGGACCTTAAAAATTATTTTAAATTCTATTTGGAAAAAACAAATTTGACACAACAAGAAATAAAGGCACTTAAAGAGCTAAGGAAAAACAATAAAATAATTATTAAACCTGCGGATAAAGGAAGCGTAGTTGTAATCATGGGACGAGATCAATATGTAACAGAAGTTTGCCGCCAATTAAATGATAAAAAATATTATAAAAAATTAACAGAGCCGCTCTATTTGAAAACAGTTCCAATCGTCCATGATATCATCGACACTTTAAAAACCAAGAAATACATTAATAAAAAACAGGCACAGTACCTCAAGGGTGAAGGAGAACCTCGGGAAAGGAGATTTTATATTCTGCCAAAAGTTCATAAAGATCCAGAGAAATGGACAGTACCATTTGAAATACCCCCAGGCAGACCAATTGTTTCAGATTGTGGGAGTGAAACCTACCATACGGCAGAATTTATTGATTACTATCTAAATCCCTTGTCAATGATCCATGCTTCATATGTAAAGGACACTTATCATTTCATTGACATTATCAAACAATTGAGGATCCCACAAAATTCATTATTCTTTAGTTTAGATGTAGATAGCTTATACACAAATATAGACATACAGGCAGGAATAGAAATAGTTAAAAATATTTTTAGGGAACACCCAGATAAGGATAGACCAGATGAAGAATTAATTAAATTGTTAGATATTAATTTGACTAGGAATGATTTTGTTTTCAACGAGGAGTTTTATTTACAAATTAAGGGGACGGCAATGGGTAAAAAATTCGCCCCAGCTTATGCAAATATTTTCATGGCAAATTGGGAGAAGGAAGTCTTGGCAAAATGCCAAAAGAAACCTCTTCATTACCTCAGATATCTGGATGATATTTGGGGAATTTGGTGTTATTCCCGTGCAGAATTCGAGGAATTCATGCAAATTTTGAATGGTCATGATCCCTCAATACAATTAAAATATGAAATCCATGAAGATAAAATTGATTTCTTGGATACGACAGTGTACAAGGGGTCATCGTTTTCTTTAGATGGTAGTTTAGACATTAAAGTCTTTTTCAAAAAAACAGATACTCACGCCTTACTGTTCAAGACCAGTTTTCATCCAAAGCACACCTTCAAAGGTCTAGTTAAATCACAGTTATTACGATTTCATCGAATTTGTACACAACAAAAGGATTTTTGGGAAGCTGTAAAAATATTATTTGTAGCATTAAGAAAGAGGGGTTATTCCAGATCATTTTTGAGGCAATGTCTAAAATCATTTAAAGAAACAAAAACAAAAATTACAACCAAAAAGATTATTCCTTTAATTACCCAATATTCGACAGTGACTAAAATTATTAATAGACAGATTAAAAATAATTACAAACACTTAATTGGAGATCCAGGGTTATTAAAAAACCACCAAATTATTTTAGCTTATAGAAAAAGTAAAAATTTAAAAGACATTTTAGTACGGGCCAAATTAAATCAGGTACAACCAATTGATACAAACCCCAAATTGAATTATTTCCAGACATTGACCTATGTAACAAACAAATTGGATAAAACAATGTTCAAAATCAAACAAACATTTACATTACAAACTAAAAACTGTGTTTACATTATAAATTGCAATAAATGTGGAAAACAATACATTGGAGAAACAAAAAATACATTACGAACAAGAATGTGGCAACATAGGTACAATATAAAAAATCAAAAAGAAACTAATACTCCCCTTGTACGACATTTTCTTGAGCACGGCATCGACGCCATCAGGATTGGAGGGATTCAGAGTAATTTACTCTGGACAGATAAGGACAGGAAAAATATGGAAAGACGATGGATTTATTTATTACAAACCAAAGAACCAATTGGCCTTAATATCAAATTCTAATCAATCTTTGTTTTATATCCACATGTGATTAGGGGCTCCAATGCCTAACCCTGACCCCTAATCACTAACCACCAACCCCTAATCACTAACTACCAACCCCTAATTACTAACCCCTGACCCCTAACCACTAACCCCTAGCCCTAAACTAACGCCTAACCAGAATCCTAACCCTAACCCTAACCCTCGGGGATCAAAATCTAACCCTAACCCTATCCCTAACCCTAACCCTAACCCTCGGGGATCAAAATCTAACCCTAACCCTATCCCTAACCCTAACCCTAACCTTCGGGGATCAAAATCTAACCCTAACCCTATCCCTAACCCTAACCCTAACCCTCGGGATCAAACCTAACCCTAACCCTGGCCCTAACCCTAACCCTAACCCCTACATCTAGCCCTAAACCTAACCCTAGCCCTAAACCCTAACCCTAACCTCTCTAACCCTAGCCCTGACCCCTAACCCTAACCTTTAAAAAATAATAAATTTGTATTAATTATTTTTAATTCATTATTAATTGTTAAAATTCATAATACGTTAAAAATAGTAATCATTTGACATTTAAACCATAAATATTAAAAATGCATATCTTATCTAACATTTAAAAAGGATTAAGGCCTAAAAATACTACAACTATCTTTAAAATCCAACTTCATTAAAAACACTAATTGGCAAATATGGATTTAAAAGACTAAAGTTTCAATGGGGCATTAAATTACAATTCATTTCAATTCATCTGTTAAAAAGAAGGGGGAAACATTCTAAATTGGGCCTTAAAATTACAATTGTTCAGCTAAAACAGGGTAGAAATTTCTAAATTGGGCATTACAATTACAATCCATTAAAATTAATCACTTAAAAAGAGGGTAAAAAGTTCTAATTTGGCATTAACATTTAGGTCATTTAATTTTAGTTGGCATTTATGGGGTTAACTGCACCCAGACGGTCGGGGGCCTCCGTCTGGCTCTGCCCTCTCCCACGCCCCTATAAATAAGACACGCACACACAGCTCAGCCTCTCATTCCTCAAATGTCTCCTGAAGAGCAAACACCTCACAAACAGACTCAGACAAGTCCAGACATATTCCCTTTTGTGCCCCATAGCCTGAAGAAGACCCACAGCGGTCGAAACGTCGCGACTGGGCACTTTTTTCACCTCTTATTTCTCTATTCTTCATTTGGATAGACATTTTATTTAGTTTTTTCACTTTTATTTCATTTTATTTCATTTTTATTTCACAAAAAACAAAAAAGCAGAAAAAAATAAGAACAATTCATTTATTTTGTTATACTGTTTTAGTTTTAAATACCTTCATTTCAATAAATAAATAAATTAGATAGATAGATACACCAATAAATAAATAGTTTAGTAATTACACCACATTAATAAATAGTAATAAATAATTAAAAAGATTAAAAAACAATCATGACTTACGAGCATGAACAATGGACTGAAGTGCGGTACGGGAGGCGTGGTCGACGCCCGTACCGCACTAATAATCAGCAGTACCAAACGGGGTCGTGGGGGACGGGGAAACAGGGGGATGGACCGTGCACCTCCTGTCTCCTATCCTAGGAGACAGTCCCCCTTTTCCCGTAATCCTAACCGGCCTGTGCCTCCCCCACGGTTCTCTGCTCCCTCACGTCCCCGCAGACCTGGACCTCCTCCTCATTATCGACCCAGATTTTGGGGACCTCAATCAGGGTCCTATGCATCTGTGTTACACCAGGGAAACCCCACCCGTAACCAGGGGGGATTTCCTTACAGGCGCCCGTATAACCACCAAAGCACCACACAGCAGAGCAGACACCTACCTGTTCCAAGTGCACAGCAAGCACCCGTACATGACCCCCAATTCGGACAACTGGTTAGAAAATTGCACACTATCATTAAAATGGTTCACCACCTTCAGAATGTGACCCCAGGACCTGAAAAACACGATCCAAAAATGATAGCACGTATGGTGGATAATTTGGCAACCATGATCAAACCAGCAAATCCAACAACCTACACGCTGGATATGATCATGGGGAACGCTAAGAACTGGGGCCACACTACACTGCTCATTCTCCAGGACCACTACACCGCTGAGCTGGAGAAATTGCAGGCAGATCTTTCAAAAGAGCCACCTCAAGAATGGAAGAGCGCCTTCACTGTGGCCACAAGATGGGCTCAAAAGAATCTGCCTCGCATAAAGCAGGAGGTTATTGACCACGCGGAGGCTCTGATAGCCTCCTGTGTGAAGCCTGATACAGCACAGGACAGACAGGCAGCCCCTTCTGAGCCTGCTGCTGCACAGGAAAAACAAAATGATCAGCAACACTCACCATCAGCTTCGACCAGGAACAGACGCCGAAGTCAGGAGGATCCATCTCAGGTGCAGTTCCTGGAGGAGGTGGTGGATCCCACCGAGGAGCCGGATCCACAAACTGTGGAAAAACATGTACACACAAAGCAGACACCACAACAAAAACCACAGTCAGCACAAGCACAACAACAACAACAACACAAAACACCACCACAACAACAACAAAAAACACCACCACAACAAAACAAAACACCTCAGACTAAAGTTTCAGAGTTCAGTCCCTCCCAAAAGGCTTTTTGGGAGGATATCATAGAGGAGCTGACACCAAGTAGAGAAGTAACATCCACACCGATCAGTAGACCAGGCCTGGGCAAAACAGCTCAGGTTCAGAGTCAGATTTTGGGAGATAACACAGAGGGGGAACTCCATCTCAGCCCCACTAATCCGTTTAGAGCTTCTCCAAAAGAACAAAGGACCAAGCGTCCTGTTCACGGTCAGACTCCACTCCACACACCACACACAGAAACACAACATGACAAACAAAATGAGAAACAAACACCTACAAACACTACAACACAATACTCACACGTGGTGGAAGACCAGGGCACGGAGCTGGACACTACTCCAGGTCTGTCTCCTAAAAAAATCTGTGTCACCGCCCAGGTACACAGAGATCCTGTTGAAACACAGAAATCCCCATTGGAGCTGTACAGGGAGCTTCTGGAGGTTTTGGAGGAAAGCTCTCCCTCTCCCCCAAAACCTACAACATACAAACCGAAAAGACACATAAACACAGACAAGAAAATGACAGACTGGAGCCTGACTGTAACCAAAAAATGGCTGTTCATTGGTGACTCCAACCTGGCCAGGATGCCAATGCACTCTATTCCAGACCTGCAGATAGACAGCTATCCAGGGGCTAACTTTCGCCACGCACAGGGTATTTTGTCCAACGCAACCAGTGAGGTGACAGTGGAGAAAGTGCTGCTCTCATTTGGTCTGAATGCTAGAGCACAAAAAGTGAAGGAGACATCCACAAAGCAGCTACAAGCAGCAGTCAGATTGGCAAAAATTAAATTCCCATACGCAGAAATCTGGATCCCAAAAATTAACTACTCTGCATTCCTACCGACCCAGGAAAAATTAAATCTGCAACTGCTGAACGCCTACATATTCAGGAACATGCCGTATATCGAGTCTCTTGAAAGAGACAAATTTCTGACAGAGGTGGACCACATACACTGGACAAGACCAACAGCTAAATTAATGTTTGACCACTGGGTCACTCAGTTAAACTTAAAGGCCCCTTAAGCCAGGAGACGGAGGGGCACGAGGGGCTACAGCCCCTTTCGTCACAGAATGTCATCATATTGACAAAAACATTCACTCCCACCCAAGCCCAATTAGATCTATTAAATCGAGGACTCACCTTCATACCTACCTTAGATTCGAGAAAACATCAAAAAAATCAATTAAAATTGGACATTCAAAATTATCATAGACGATTAAAATTAGCGACATATTTTAATGATGACCAAATTGGTACAATTAAACCATTCACACCAACATCAATTTGGACCCCACCCTTAGAAAAATTACCAGAGGAAATCCACACATTAATTCATAAAGACAATCAGGACCTTAAAAATTATTTTAAATTCTATTTGGAAAAAACAAATTTGACACAACAAGAAATAAAGGCACTTAAAGAGCTAAGGAAAAACAATAAAATAATTATTAAACCTGCGGATAAAGGAAGCGTAGTTGTAATCATGGGACGAGATCAATATGTAACAGAAGTTTGCCGCCAATTAAATGATAAAAAATATTATAAAAAATTAACAGAGCCGCTCTATTTGAAAACAGTTCCAATCGTCCATGATATCATCGACACTTTAAAAACCAAGAAATACATTAATAAAAAACAGGCACAGTACCTCAAGGGTGAAGGAGAACCTCGGGAAAGGAGATTTTATATTCTGCCAAAAGTTCATAAAGATCCAGAGAAATGGACAGTACCATTTGAAATACCCCCAGGCAGACCAATTGTTTCAGATTGTGGGAGTGAAACCTACCATACGGCAGAATTTATTGATTACTATCTAAATCCCTTGTCAATGATCCATGCTTCATATGTAAAGGACACTTATCATTTCATTGACATTATCAAACAATTGAGGATCCCACAAAATTCATTATTCTTTAGTTTAGATGTAGATAGCTTATACACAAATATAGACATACAGGCAGGAATAGAAATAGTTAAAAATATTTTTAGGGAACACCCAGATAAGGATAGACCAGATGAAGAATTAATTAAATTGTTAGATATTAATTTGACTAGGAATGATTTTGTTTTCAACGAGGAGTTTTATTTACAAATTAAGGGGACGGCAATGGGTAAAAAATTCGCCCCAGCTTATGCAAATATTTTCATGGCAAATTGGGAGAAGGAAGTCTTGGCAAAATGCCAAAAGAAACCTCTTCATTACCTCAGATATCTGGATGATATTTGGGGAATTTGG
The DNA here is from genome assembly GCA_962446985.1 of Xyrichtys novacula. Lineage (NCBI taxonomy): Eukaryota > Metazoa > Chordata > Actinopteri > Labriformes > Labridae > Xyrichtys > Xyrichtys novacula. The sequence continues at coordinate 26,559 of OY660868.1, forward strand.
TGTTATTCCCGTGCAGAATTCGAGGAATTCATGCAAATTTTGAATGGTCATGATCCCTCAATACAATTAAAATATGAAATCCATGAAGATAAAATTGATTTCTTGGATACGACAGTGTACAAGGGGTCATCGTTTTCTTTAGATGGTAGTTTAGACATTAAAGTCTTTTTCAAAAAAACAGATACTCACGCCTTACTGTTCAAGACCAGTTTTCATCCAAAGCACACCTTCAAAGGTCTAGTTAAATCACAGTTATTACGATTTCATCGAATTTGTACACAACAAAAGGATTTTTGGGAAGCTGTAAAAATATTATTTGTAGCATTAAGAAAGAGGGGTTATTCCAGATCATTTTTGAGGCAATGTCTAAAATCATTTAAAGAAACAAAAACAAAAATTACAACCAAAAAGATTATTCCTTTAATTACCCAATATTCGACAGTGACTAAAATTATTAATAGACAGATTAAAAATAATTACAAACACTTAATTGGAGATCCAGGGTTATTAAAAAACCACCAAATTATTTTAGCTTATAGAAAAAGTAAAAATTTAAAAGACATTTTAGTACGGGCCAAATTAAATCAGGTACAACCAATTGATACAAACCCCAAATTGAATTATTTCCAGACATTGACCTATGTAACAAACAAATTGGATAAAACAATGTTCAAAATCAAACAAACATTTACATTACAAACTAAAAACTGTGTTTACATTATAAATTGCAATAAATGTGGAAAACAATACATTGGAGAAACAAAAAATACATTACGAACAAGAATGTGGCAACATAGGTACAATATAAAAAATCAAAAAGAAACTAATACTCCCCTTGTACGACATTTTCTTGAGCACGGCATCGACGCCATCAGGATTGGAGGGATTCAGAGTAATTTACTCTGGACAGATAAGGACAGGAAAAATATGGAAAGACGATGGATTTATTTATTACAAACCAAAGAACCAATTGGCCTTAATATCAAATTCTAATCAATCTTTGTTTTATATCCACATGTGATTAGGGGCTCCAATGCCTAACCCTGACCCCTAATCACTAACCACCAACCCCTAATCACTAACTACCAACCCCTAATTACTAACCCCTGACCCCTAACCACTAACCCCTAGCCCTAAACTAACGCCTAACCAGAATCCTAACCCTAACCCTAACCCTCGGGGATCAAAATCTAACCCTAACCCTATCCCTAACCCTAACCCTAACCCTCGGGGATCAAAATCTAACCCTAACCCTATCCCTAACCCTAACCCTAACCTTCGGGGATCAAAATCTAACCCTAACCCTATCCCTAACCCTAACCCTAACCCTCGGGATCAAACCTAACCCTAACCCTGGCCCTAACCCTAACCCTAACCCCTACATCTAGCCCTAAACCTAACCCTAGCCCTAAACCCTAACCCTAACCTCTCTAACCCTAGCCCTGACCCCTAACCCTAACCTTTAAAAAATAATAAATTTGTATTAATTATTTTTAATTCATTATTAATTGTTAAAATTCATAATACGTTAAAAATAGTAATCATTTGACATTTAAACCATAAATATTAAAAATGCATATCTTATCTAACATTTAAAAAGGATTAAGGCCTAAAAATACTACAACTATCTTTAAAATCCAACTTCATTAAAAACACTAATTGGCAAATATGGATTTAAAAGACTAAAGTTTCAATGGGGCATTAAATTACAATTCATTTCAATTCATCTGTTAAAAAGAAGGGGGAAACATTCTAAATTGGGCCTTAAAATTACAATTGTTCAGCTAAAACAGGGTAGAAATTTCTAAATTGGGCATTACAATTACAATCCATTAAAATTAATCACTTAAAAAGAGGGTAAAAAGTTCTAATTTGGCATTAACATTTAGGTCATTTAATTTTAGTTGGCATTTATGGGGTTAACTGCACCCAGACGGTCGGGGGCCTCCGTCTGGCTCTGCCCTCTCCCACGCCCCTATAAATAAGACACGCACACACAGCTCAGCCTCTCATTCCTCAAATGTCTCCTGAAGAGCAAACACCTCACAAACAGACTCAGACAAGTCCAGACATATTCCCTTTTGTGCCCATAGCCTGAAGAAGACCCACAGCGGTCGAAACGTCGCGACTGGGCACTTTTTTCACCTCTTATTTCTCTATTCTTCATTTGGATAGACATTTTATTTAGTTTTTTCACTTTTATTTCATTTTATTTCATTTTTATTTCACAAAAAACAAAAAAGCAGAAAAAAATAAGAACAATTCATTTATTTTGTTATACTGTTTTAGTTTTAAATACCTTCATTTCAATAAATAAATAAATTAGATAGATAGATACACCAATAAATAAATAGTTTAGTAATTACACCACATTAATAAATAGTAATAAATAATTAAAAAGATTAAAAAACAATCATGACTTACGAGCATGAACAATGGACTGAAGTGCGGTACGGGAGGCGTGGTCGACGCCCGTACCGCACTAATAATCAGCAGTACCAAACGGGGTCGTGGGGGACGGGGAACAGGGGGATGGACCGTGCACCTCCTGTCTCCTATCCTAGGAGACAGTCCCCCTTTTCCCGTAATCCTAACCGGCCTGTGCCTCCCCCACGGTTCTCTGCTCCCTCACGTCCCCGCAGACCTGGACCTCCTCCTCATTATCGACCCAGATTTTGGGGACCTCAATCAGGGTCCTATGCATCTGTGTTACACCAGGGAAACCCCACCCGTAACCAGGGGGATTTCCTTACAGGCGCCCGTATAACCACCAAAGCACCACACAGCAGAGCAGACACCTACCTGTTCCAAGTGCACAGCAAGCACCCGTACATGACCCCCAATTCGGACAACTGGTTAGAAAATTGCACACTATCATTAAAATGGTTCACCACCTTCAGAATGTGACCCCAGGACCTGAAAAACACGATCCAAAAATGATAGCACGTATGGTGGATAATTTGGCAACCATGATCAAACCAGCAAATCCAACAACCTACACGCTGGATATGATCATGGGGAACGCTAAGAACTGGGGCCACACTACACTGCTCATTCTCCAGGACCACTACACCGCTGAGCTGGAGAAATTGCAGGCAGATCTTTCAAAAGAGCCACCTCAAGAATGGAAGAGCGCCTTCACTGTGGCCACAAGATGGGCTCAAAAGAATCTGCCTCGCATAAAGCAGGAGGTTATTGACCACGCGGAGGCTCTGATAGCCTCCTGTGTGAAGCCTGATACAGCACAGGACAGACAGGCAGCCCCTTCTGAGCCTGCTGCTGCACAGGAAAAACAAAATGATCAGCAACACTCACCATCAGCTTCGACCAGGAACAGACGCCGAAGTCAGGAGGATCCATCTCAGGTGCAGTTCCTGGAGGAGGTGGTGGATCCCACCGAGGAGCCGGATCCACAAACTGTGGAAAAACATGTACACACAAAGCAGACACCACAACAAAAACCACAGTCAGCACAAGCACAACAACAACAACAACACAAAACACCACCACAACAACAACAAAAAACACCACCACAACAAAACAAAACACCTCAGACTAAAGTTTCAGAGTTCAGTCCCTCCCAAAAGGCTTTTTGGGAGGATATCATAGAGGAGCTGACACCAAGTAGAGAAGTAACATCCACACCGATCAGTAGACCAGGCCTGGGCAAAACAGCTCAGGTTCAGAGTCAGATTTTGGGAGATAACACAGAGGGGGAACTCCATCTCAGCCCCACTAATCCGTTTAGAGCTTCTCCAAAAGAACAAAGGACCAAGCGTCCTGTTCACGGTCAGACTCCACTCCACACACCACACACAGAAACACAACATGACAAACAAAATGAGAAACAAACACCTACAAACACTACAACACAATACTCACACGTGGTGGAAGACCAGGGCACGGAGCTGGACACTACTCCAGGTCTGTCTCCTAAAAAAATCTGTGTCACCGCCCAGGTACACAGAGATCCTGTTGAAACACAGAAATCCCCATTGGAGCTGTACAGGGAGCTTCTGGAGGTTTTGGAGGAAAGCTCTCCCTCTCCCCCAAAACCTACAACATACAAACCGAAAAGACACATAAACACAGACAAGAAAATGACAGACTGGAGCCTGACTGTAACCAAAAAATGGCTGTTCATTGGTGACTCCAACCTGGCCAGGATGCCAATGCACTCTATTCCAGACCTGCAGATAGACAGCTATCCAGGGGCTAACTTTCGCCACGCACAGGGTATTTTGTCCAACGCAACCAGTGAGGTGACAGTGGAGAAAGTGCTGCTCTCATTTGGTCTGAATGCTAGAGCACAAAAAGTGAAGGAGACATCCACAAAGCAGCTACAAGCAGCAGTCAGATTGGCAAAAATTAAATTCCCATACGCAGAAATCTGGATCCCAAAAATTAACTACTCTGCATTCCTACCGACCCAGGAAAAATTAAATCTGCAACTGCTGAACGCCTACATATTCAGGAACATGCCGTATATCGAGTCTCTTGAAAGAGACAAATTTCTGACAGAGGTGGACCACATACACTGGACAAGACCAACAGCTAAATTAATGTTTGACCACTGGGTCACTCAGTTAAACTTAAAGGCCCCTTAAGCCAGGAGACGGAGGGGCACGAGGGGCTACAGCCCCTTTCGTCACAGAATGTCATCATATTGACAAAAACATTCACTCCCACCCAAGCCCAATTAGATCTATTAAATCGAGGACTCACCTTCATACCTACCTTAGATTCGAGAAAACATCAAAAAAATCAATTAAAATTGGACATTCAAAATTATCATAGACGATTAAAATTAGCGACATATTTTAATGATGACCAAATTGGTACAATTAAACCATTCACACCAACATCAATTTGGACCCCACCCTTAGAAAAATTACCAGAGGAAATCCACACATTAATTCATAAAGACAATCAGGACCTTAAAATTATTTTAAATTCTATTTGGAAAAAACAAATTTGACACAACAAGAAATAAAGGCACTTAAAGAGCTAAGGAAAAACAATAAAATAATTATTAAACCTGCGGATAAAGGAAGCGTAGTTGTAATCATGGGACGAGATCAATATGTAACAGAAGTTTGCCGCCAATTAAATGATAAAAAATATTATAAAAAATTAACAGAGCCGCTCTATTTGAAAACAGTTCCAATCGTCCATGATATCATCGACACTTTAAAAACCAAGAAATACATTAATAAAAAACAGGCACAGTACCTCAAGGGTGAAGGAGAACCTCGGGAAAGGAGATTTTATATTCTGCCAAAAGTTCATAAAGATCCAGAGAAATGGACAGTACCATTTGAAATACCCCCAGGCAGACCAATTGTTTCAGATTGTGGGAGTGAAACCTACCATACGGCAGAATTTATTGATTACTATCTAAATCCCTTGTCAATGATCCATGCTTCATATGTAAAGGACACTTATCATTTCATTGACATTATCAAACAATTGAGGATCCCACAAAATTCATTATTCTTTAGTTTAGATGTAGATAGCTTATACACAAATATAGACATACAGGCAGGAATAGAAACAGTTAAAAATATTTTTAGGGAACACCCAGATAAGGATAGACCAGATGAAGAATTAATTAAATTGTTAGATATTAATTTGACTAGGAATGATTTTGTTTTCAACGAGGAGTTTTATTTACAAATTAAGGGGACGGCAATGGGTAAAAAATTCGCCCCAGCTTATGCAAATATTTTCATGGCAAATTGGGAGAAGGAAGTCTTGGCAAAATGCCAAAAGAAACCTCTTCATTACCTCAGATATCTGGATGATATTTGGGGAATTTGGTGTTATTCCCGTGCAGAATTCGAGGAATTCATGCAAATTTTGAATGGTCATGATCCCTCAATACAATTAAAATATGAAATCCATGAAGATAAAATTGATTTCTTGGATACGACAGTGTACAAGGGGTCATCGTTTTCTTTAGATGGTAGTTTAGACATTAAAGTCTTTTTCAAAAAAACAGATACTCACGCCTTACTGTTCAAGACCAGTTTTCATCCAAAGCACACCTTCAAAGGTCTAGTTAAATCACAGTTATTACGATTTCATCGAATTTGTACACAACAAAAGGATTTTTGGGAAGCTGTAAAAATATTATTTGTAGCATTAAGAAAGAGGGGTTATTCCAGATCATTTTTGAGGCAATGTCTAAAATCATTTAAAGAAACAAAAACAAAAATTACAACCAAAAAGATTATTCCTTTAATTACCCAATATTCGACAGTGACTAAAATTATTAATAGACAGATTAAAAATAATTACAAACACTTAATTGGAGATCCAGGGTTATTAAAAAACCACCAAATTATTTTAGCTTATAGAAAAAGTAAAAATTTAAAAGACATTTTAGTACGGGCCAAATTAAATCAGGTACAACCAATTGATACAAACCCCAAATTGAATTATTTCCAGACATTGACCTATGTAACAAACAAATTGGATAAAACAATGTTCAAAATCAAACAAACATTTACATTACAAACTAAAAACTGTGTTTACATTATAAATTGCAATAAATGTGGAAAACAATACATTGGAGAAACAAAAAATACATTACGAACAAGAATGTGGCAACATAGGTACAATATAAAAAATCAAAAAGAAACTAATACTCCCCTTGTACGACATTTTCTTGAGCACGGCATCGACGCCATCAGGATTGGAGGGATTCAGAGTAATTTACTCTGGACAGATAAGGACAGGAAAAATATGGAAAGACGATGGATTTATTTATTACAAACCAAAGAACCAATTGGCCTTAATATCAAATTCTAATCAATCTTTGTTTTATATCCACATGTGATTAGGGGCTCCAATGCCTAACCCTGACCCCTAATCACTAACCACCAACCCCTAATCACTAACTACCAACCCCTAATTACTAACCCCTGACCCCTAACCACTAACCCCTAGCCCTAAACTAACGCCTAACCAGAATCCTAACCCTAACCCTAACCCTCGGGGATCAAAATCTAACCCTAACCCTATCCCTAACCCTAACCCTAACCCTCGGGGATCAAAATCTAACCCTAACCCTATCCCTAACCCTAACCCTAACCTTCGGGGATCAAAATCTAACCCTAACCCTATCCCTAACCCTAACCCTAACCCTCGGGATCAAACCTAACCCTAACCCTGGCCCTAACCCTAACCCTAACCCCTACATCTAGCCCTAAACCTAACCCTAGCCCTAAACCCTAACCCTAACCTCTCTAACCCTAGCCCTGACCCCTAACCCTAACCTTTAAAAAATAATAAATTTGTATTAATTATTTTTAATTCATTATTAATTGTTAAAATTCATAATACGTTAAAAATAGTAATCATTTGACATTTAAACCATAAATATTAAAAATGCATATCTTATCTAACATTTAAAAAGGATTAAGGCCTAAAAATACTACAACTATCTTTAAAATCCAACTTCATTAAAACACTAATTGGCAAATATGGATTTAAAAGACTAAAGTTTCAATGGGGCATTAAATTACAATTCATTTCAATTCATCTGTTAAAAAGAAGGGGGAAACATTCTAAATTGGGCCTTAAAATTACAATTAATCAGCTAAAACAGGGTAGAAATTTCTAAATTGGGCATTACAATTACAATCCATTAAAATTAATCACTTAAAAAGAGGGTAAAAAGTTCTAATTTGGCATTAACATTCAGGTCATTTAATTTTAGTTGGCATTTATGGGGTTAACTGCACCCAGACGGTCGGGGGCCTCCGTCTGGCTCTGCCCTCTCCCACGCCCCTATAAATAAGACACGCACACACAGCTCAGCCTCTCATTCCTCAAATGTCTCCTGAAGAGCAAACACCTCACAAACAGACTCAGACAAGTCCAGACATATTCCCTTTTGTGCCCATAGCCTGAAGAAGACCCACAGCGGTCGAAACGTCGCGACTGGGCACTTTTTTCACCTCTTATTTCTCTATTCTTCATTTTGATAGACATTTTATTTAGTTTTTTCACTTTTATTTCATTTTATTTCATTTTTATTTCACAAAAAACAAAAAAGCAGAAAAAAATAAGAACAATTCATTTATTTTGTTATACTGTTTTAGTTTTAAATACCTTCATTTCAATAAATAAATAAATTAGATAGATAGATACACCAATAAATAAATAGTTTAGTAATTACACCACATTAATAAATAGTAATAAATAATTAAAAAGATTAAAAAACAATCATGACTTACGAGCATGAACAATGGACTGAAGTGCGGTACGGGAGGCGTGGTCGACGCCCGTACCGCACTAATAATCAGCAGTACCAAACGGGGTCGTGGGGGACGGGGAACAGGGGGATGGACCGTGCACCTCCTGTCTCCTATCCTAGGAGACAGTCCCCCTTTTCCCGTAATCCTAACCGGCCTGTGCCTCCCCCACGGTTCTCTGCTCCCTCACGTCCCCGCAGACCTGGACCTCCTCCTCATTATCGACCCAGATTTTGGGGACCTCAATCAGGGTCCTATGCATCTGTGTTACACCAGGGAAACCCCACCCGTAACCAGGGGGATTTCCTTACAGGCGCCCGTATAACCACCAAAGCACCACACAGCAGAGCAGACACCTACCTGTTCCAAGTGCACAGCAAGCACCCGTACATGACCCCCAATTCGGACAACTGGTTAGAAAATTGCACACTATCATTAAAATGGTTCACCACCTTCAGAATGTGACCCCAGGACCTGAAAAACACGATCCAAAAATGATAGCACGTATGGTGGATAATTTGGCAACCATGATCAAACCAGCAAATCCAACAACCTACACGCTGGATATGATCATGGGGAACGCTAAGAACTGGGGCCACACTACACTGCTCATTCTCCAGGACCACTACACCGCTGAGCTGGAGAAATTGCAGGCAGATCTTTCAAAAGAGCCACCTCAAGAATGGAAGAGCGCCTTCACTGTGGCCACAAGATGGGCTCAAAAGAATCTGCCTCGCATAAAGCAGGAGGTTATTGACCACGCGGAGGCTCTGATAGCCTCCTGTGTGAAGCCTGATACAGCACAGGACAGACAGGCAGCCCCTTCTGAGCCTGCTGCTGCACAGGAAAAACAAAATGATCAGCAACACTCACCATCAGCTTCGACCAGGAACAGACGCCGAAGTCAGGAGGATCCATCTCAGGTGCAGTTCCTGGAGGAGGTGGTGGATCCCACCGAGGAGCCGGATCCACAAACTGTGGAAAAACATGTACACACAAAGCAGACACCACAACAAAAACCACAGTCAGCACAAGCACAACAACAACAACAACACAAAACACCACCACAACAACAACAAAAAACACCACCACAACAAAACAAAACACCTCAGACTAAAGTTTCAGAGTTCAGTCCCTCCCAAAAGGCTTTTTGGGAGGATATCATAGAGGAGCTGACACCAAGTAGAGAAGTAACATCCACACCGATCAGTAGACCAGGCCTGGGCAAAACAGCTCAGGTTCAGAGTCAGATTTTGGGAGATAACACAGAGGGGGAACTCCATCTCAGCCCCACTAATCCGTTTAGAGCTTCTCCAAAAGAACAAAGGACCAAGCGTCCTGTTCACGGTCAGACTCCACTCCACACACCACACACAGAAACACAACATGACAAACAAAATGAGAAACAAACACCTACAAACACTACAACACAATACTCACACGTGGTGGAAGACCAGGGCACGGAGCTGGACACTACTCCAGGTCTGTCTCCTAAAAAAATCTGTGTCACCGCCCAGGTACACAGAGATCCTGTTGAAACACAGAAATCCCCATTGGAGCTGTACAGGGAGCTTCTGGAGGTTTTGAAGGAAAGCTCTCCCTCTCCCCCAAAACCTACAACATACAAACCGAAAAGACACATAAACACAGACAAGAAAATGACAGACTGGAGCCTGACTGTAACCAAAAAATGGCTGTTCATTGGTGACTCCAACCTGGCCAGGATGCCAATGCACTCTATTCCAGACCTGCAGATAGACAGCTATCCAGGGGCTAACTTTCGCCACGCACAGGGTATTTTGTCCAACGCAACCAGTGAGGTGACAGTGGAGAAAGTGCTGCTCTCATTTGGTCTGAATGCTAGAGCACAAAAAGTGAAGGAGACATCCACAAAGCAGCTACAAGCAGCAGTCAGATTGGCAAAAATTAAATTCCCATACGCAGAAATCTGGATCCCAAAAATTAACTACTCTGCATTCCTACCGACCCAGGAAAAATTAAATCTGCAACTGCTGAACGCCTACATATTCAGGAACATGCCGTATATCGAGTCTCTTGAAAGAGACAAATTTCTGACAGAGGTGGACCACATACACTGGACAAGACCAACAGCTAAATTAATGTTTGACCACTGGGTCACTCAGTTAAACTTAAAGGCCCCTTAAGCCAGGAGACGGAGGGGCACGAGGGGCTACAGCCCCTTTCGTCACAGAATGTCATCATATTGACAAAAACATTCACTCCCACCCAAGCCCAATTAGATCTATTAAATCGAGGACTCACCTTCATACCTACCTTAGATTCGAGAAAACATCAAAAAAATCAATTAAAATTGGACATTCAAAATTATCATAGACGATTAAAATTAGCGACATATTTTAATGATGACCAAATTGGTACAATTAAACCATTCACACCAACATCAATTTGGACCCCACCCTTAGAAAAATTACCAGAGGAAATCCACACATTAATTCATAAAGACAATCAGGACCTTAAAATTATTTTAAATTCTATTTGGAAAAAACAAATTTGACACAACAAGAAATAAAGGCACTTAAAGAGCTAAGGAAAAACAATAAAATAATTATTAAACCTGCGGATAAAGGAAGCGTAGTTGTAATCATGGGACGAGATCAATATGTAACAGAAGTTTGCCGCCAATTAAATGATAAAAAATATTATAAAAAATTAACAGAGCCGCTCTATTTGAAAACAGTTCCAATCGTCCATGATATCATCGACACTTTAAAAACCAAGAAATACATTAATAAAAAACAGGCACAGTACCTCAAGGGTGAAGGAGAACCTCGGGAAAGGAGATTTTATATTCTGCCAAAAGTTCATAAAGATCCAGAGAAATGGACAGTACCATTTGAAATACCCCCAGGCAGACCAATTGTTTCAGATTGTGGGAGTGAAACCTACCATACGGCAGAATTTATTGATTACTATCTAAATCCCTTGTCAATGATCCATGCTTCATATGTAAAGGACACTTATCATTTCATTGACATTATCAAACAATTGAGGATCCCACAAAATTCATTATTCTTTAGTTTAGATGTAGATAGCTTATACACAAATATAGACATACAGGCAGGAATAGAAACAGTTAAAAATATTTTTAGGGAACACCCAGATAAGGATAGACCAGATGAAGAATTAATTAAATTGTTAGATATTAATTTGACTAGGAATGATTTTGTTTTCAACGAGGAGTTTTATTTACAAATTAAGGGGACGGCAATGGGTAAAAAATTCGCCCCAGCTTATGCAAATATTTTCATGGCAAATTGGGAGAAGGAAGTCTTGGCAAAATGCCAAAAGAAACCTCTTCATTACCTCAGATATCTGGATGATATTTGGGGAATTTGGTGTTATTCCCGTGCAGAATTCGAGGAATTCATGCAAATTTTGAATGGTCATGATCCCTCAATACAATTAAAATATGAAATCCATGAAGATAAAATTGATTTCTTGGATACGACAGTGTACAAGGGGTCATCGTTTTCTTTAGATGGTAGTTTAGACATTAAAGTCTTTTTCAAAAAAACAGATACTCACGCCTTACTGTTCAAGACCAGTTTTCATCCAAAGCACACCTTCAAAGGTCTAGTTAAATCACAGTTATTACGATTTCATCGAATTTGTACACAACAAAAGGATTTTTGGGAAGCTGTAAAAATATTATTTGTAGCATTAAGAAAGAGGGGTTATTCCAGATCATTTTTGAGGCAATGTCTAAAATCATTTAAAGAAACAAAAACAAAAATTACAACCAAAAAGATTATTCCTTTAATTACCCAATATTCGACAGTGACTAAAATTATTAATAGACAGATTAAAAATAATTACAAACACTTAATTGGAGATCCAGGGTTATTAAAAAACCACCAAATTATTTTAGCTTATAGAAAAAGTAAAAATTTAAAAGACATTTTAGTACGGGCCAAATTAAATCAGGTACAACCAATTGATACAAACCCCAAATTGAATTATTTCCAGACATTGACCTATGTAACAAACAAATTGGATAAAACAATGTTCAAAATCAAACAAACATTTACATTACAAACTAAAAACTGTGTTTACATTATAAATTGCAATAAATGTGGAAAACAATACATTGGAGAAACAAAAAATACATTACGAACAAGAATGTGGCAACATAGGTACAATATAAAAAATCAAAAAGAAACTAATACTCCCCTTGTACGACATTTTCTTGAGCACGGCATCGACGCCATCAGGATTGGAGGGATTCAGAGTAATTTACTCTGGACAGATAAGGACAGGAAAAATATGGAAAGACGATGGATTTATTTATTACAAACCAAAGAACCAATTGGCCTTAATATCAAATTCTAATCAATCTTTGTTTTATATCCACATGTGATTAGGGGCTCCAATGCCTAACCCTGACCCCTAATCACTAACCACCAACCCCTAATCACTAACTACCAACCCCTAATTACTAACCCCTGACCCCTAACCACTAACCCCTAGCCCTAAACTAACGCCTAACCAGAATCCTAACCCTAACCCTAACCCTCGGGGATCAAAATCTAACCCTAACCCTATCCCTAACCCTAACCCTAACCCTCGGGGATCAAAATCTAACCCTAACCCTATCCCTAACCCTAACCCTAACCTTCGGGGATCAAAATCTAACCCTAACCCTATCCCTAACCCTAACCCTAACCCTCGGGATCAAACCTAACCCTAACCCTGGCCCTAACCCTAACCCTAACCCCTACATCTAGCCCTAAACCTAACCCTAGCCCTAAACCCTAACCCTAACCTCTCTAACCCTAGCCCTGACCCCTAACCCTAACCTTTAAAAAATAATAAATTTGTATTAATTATTTTTAATTCATTATTAATTGTTAAAATTCATAATACGTTAAAAATAGTAATCATTTGACATTTAAACCATAAATATTAAAAATGCATATCTTATCTAACATTTAAAAAGGATTAAGGCCTAAAAATACTACAACTATCTTTAAAATCCAACTTCATTAAAAACACTAATTGGCAAATATGGATTTAAAAGACTAAAGTTTCAATGGGGCATTAAATTACAATTCATTTCAATTCATCTGTTAAAAAGAAGGGGGAAACATTCTAAATTGGGCCTTAAAATTACAATTAATCAGCTAAAACAGGGTAGAAATTTCTAAATTGGGCATTACAATTACAATCCATTAAAATTAATCACTTAAAAAGAGGGTAAAAAGTTCTAATTTGGCATTAACATTCAGGTCATTTAATTTTAGTTGGCATTTATGGGGTTAACTGCACCCAGACGGTCGGGGGCCTCCGTCTGGCTCTGCCCTCTCCCACGCCCCTATAAATAAGACACGCACACACAGCTCAGCCTCTCATTCCTCAAATGTCTCCTGAAGAGCAAACACCTCACAAACAGACTCAGACAAGTCCAGACATATTCCCTTTTGTGCCCATAGCCTGAAGAAGACCCACAGCGGTCGAAACGTCGCGACTGGGCACTTTTTTCACCTCTTATTTCTCTATTCTTCATTTGATAGACATTTTATTTAGTTTTTTCACTTTTATTTCATTTTATTTCATTTTTATTTCACAAAAAACAAAAAAGCAGAAAAAAATAAGAACAATTCATTTATTTTGTTATACTGTTTTAGTTTTAAATACCTTCATTTCAATAAATAAATAAATTAGATAGATAGATACACCAATAAATAAATAGTTTAGTAATTACACCACATTAATAAATAGTAATAAATAATTAAAAAGATTAAAAAACAATCATGACTTACGAGCATGAACAATGGACTGAAGTGCGGTACGGGAGGCGTGGTCGACGCCCGTACCGCACTAATAATCAGCAGTACCAAACGGGGTCGTGGGGGACGGGGAACAGGGGGATGGACCGTGCACCTCCTGTCTCCTATCCTAGGAGACAGTCCCCCTTTTCCCGTAATCCTAACCGGCCTGTGCCTCCCCCACGGTTCTCTGCTCCCTCACGTCCCCGCAGACCTGGACCTCCTCCTCATTATCGACCCAGATTTTGGGGACCTCAATCAGGGTCCTATGCATCTGTGTTACACCAGGGAAACCCCACCCGTAACCAGGGGGATTTCCTTACAGGCGCCCGTATAACCACCAAAGCACCACACAGCAGAGCAGACACCTACCTGTTCCAAGTGCACAGCAAGCACCCGTACATGACCCCCAATTCGGACAACTGGTTAGAAAATTGCACACTATCATTAAAATGGTTCACCACCTTCAGAATGTGACCCCAGGACCTGAAAAACACGATCCAAAAATGATAGCACGTATGGTGGATAATTTGGCAACCATGATCAAACCAGCAAATCCAACAACCTACACGCTGGATATGATCATGGGGAACGCTAAGAACTGGGGCCACACTACACTGCTCATTCTCCAGGACCACTACACCGCTGAGCTGGAGAAATTGCAGGCAGATCTTTCAAAAGAGCCACCTCAAGAATGGAAGAGCGCCTTCACTGTGGCCACAAGATGGGCTCAAAAGAATCTGCCTCGCATAAAGCAGGAGGTTATTGACCACGCGGAGGCTCTGATAGCCTCCTGTGTGAAGCCTGATACAGCACAGGACAGACAGGCAGCCCCTTCTGAGCCTGCTGCTGCACAGGAAAAACAAAATGATCAGCAACACTCACCATCAGCTTCGACCAGGAACAGACGCCGAAGTCAGGAGGATCCATCTCAGGTGCAGTTCCTGGAGGAGGTGGTGGATCCCACCGAGGAGCCGGATCCACAAACTGTGGAAAAACATGTACACACAAAGCAGACACCACAACAAAAACCACAGTCAGCACAAGCACAACAACAACAACAACACAAAACACCACCACAACAACAACAAAAAACACCACCACAACAAAACAAAACACCTCAGACTAAAGTTTCAGAGTTCAGTCCCTCCCAAAAGGCTTTTTGGGAGGATATCATAGAGGAGCTGACACCAAGTAGAGAAGTAACATCCACACCGATCAGTAGACCAGGCCTGGGCAAAACAGCTCAGGTTCAGAGTCAGATTTTGGGAGATAACACAGAGGGGGAACTCCATCTCAGCCCCACTAATCCGTTTAGAGCTTCTCCAAAAGAACAAAGGACCAAGCGTCCTGTTCACGGTCAGACTCCACTCCACACACCACACACAGAAACACAACATGACAAACAAAATGAGAAACAAACACCTACAAACACTACAACACAATACTCACACGTGGTGGAAGACCAGGGCACGGAGCTGGACACTACTCCAGGTCTGTCTCCTAAAAAAATCTGTGTCACCGCCCAGGTACACAGAGATCCTGTTGAAACACAGAAATCCCCATTGGAGCTGTACAGGGAGCTTCTGGAGGTTTTGGAGGAAAGCTCTCCCTCTCCCCCAAAACCTACAACATACAAACCGAAAAGACACATAAACACAGACAAGAAAATGACAGACTGGAGCCTGACTGTAACCAAAAAATGGCTGTTCATTGGTGACTCCAACCTGGCCAGGATGCCAATGCACTCTATTCCAGACCTGCAGATAGACAGCTATCCAGGGGCTAACTTTCGCCACGCACAGGGTATTTTGTCCAACGCAACCAGTGAGGTGACAGTGGAGAAAGTGCTGCTCTCATTTGGTCTGAATGCTAGAGCACAAAAAGTGAAGGAGACATCCACAAAGCAGCTACAAGCAGCAGTCAGATTGGCAAAAATTAAATTCCCATACGCAGAAATCTGGATCCCAAAAATTAACTACTCTGCATTCCTACCGACCCAGGAAAAATTAAATCTGCAACTGCTGAACGCCTACATATTCAGGAACATGCCGTATATCGAGTCTCTTGAAAGAGACAAATTTCTGACAGAGGTGGACCACATACACTGGACAAGACCAACAGCTAAATTAATGTTTGACCACTGGGTCACTCAGTTAAACTTAAAGGCCCCTTAAGCCAGGAGACGGAGGGGCACGAGGGGCTACAGCCCCTTTCGTCACAGAATGTCATCATATTGACAAAAACATTCACTCCCACCCAAGCCCAATTAGATCTATTAAATCGAGGACTCACCTTCATACCTACCTTAGATTCGAGAAAACATCAAAAAAATCAATTAAAATTGGACATTCAAAATTATCATAGACGATTAAAATTAGCGACATATTTTAATGATGACCAAATTGGTACAATTAAACCATTCACACCAACATCAATTTGGACCCCACCCTTAGAAAAATTACCAGAGGAAATCCACACATTAATTCATAAAGACAATCAGGACCTTAAAAATTATTTTAAATTCTATTTGGAAAAAACAAATTTGACACAACAAGAAATAAAGGCACTTAAAGAGCTAAGGAAAAACAATAAAATAATTATTAAACCTGCGGATAAAGGAAGCGTAGTTGTAATCATGGGACGAGATCAATATGTAACAGAAGTTTGCCGCCAATTAAATGATAAAAAATATTATAAAAAATTAACAGAGCCGCTCTATTTGAAAACAGTTCCAATCGTCCATGATATCATCGACACTTTAAAAACCAAGAAATACATTAATAAAAAACAGGCACAGTACCTCAAGGGTGAAGGAGAACCTCGGGAAAGGAGATTTTATATTCTGCCAAAAGTTCATAAAGATCCAGAGAAATGGACAGTACCATTTGAAATACCCCCAGGCAGACCAATTGTTTCAGATTGTGGGAGTGAAACCTACCATACGGCAGAATTTATTGATTACTATCTAAATCCCTTGTCAATGATCCATGCTTCATATGTAAAGGACACTTATCATTTCATTGACATTATCAAACAATTGAGGATCCCACAAAATTCATTATTCTTTAGTTTAGATGTAGATAGCTTATACACAAATATAGACATACAGGCAGGAATAGAAACAGTTAAAAATATTTTTAGGGAACACCCAGATAAGGATAGACCAGATGAAGAATTAATTAAATTGTTAGATATTAATTTGACTAGGAATGATTTTGTTTTCAACGAGGAGTTTTATTTACAAATTAAGGGGACGGCAATGGGTAAAAAATTCGCCCCAGCTTATGCAAATATTTTCATGGCAAATTGGGAGAAGGAAGTCTTGGCAAAATGCCAAAAGAAACCTCTTCATTACCTCAGATATCTGGATGATATTTGGGGAATTTGGTGTTATTCCCGTGCAGAATTCGAGGAATTCATGCAAATTTTGAATGGTCATGATCCCTCAATACAATTAAAATATGAAATCCATGAAGATAAAATTGATTTCTTGGATACGACAGTGTACAAGGGGTCATCGTTTTCTTTAGATGGTAGTTTAGACATTAAAGTCTTTTTCAAAAAAACAGATACTCACGCCTTACTGTTCAAGACCAGTTTTCATCCAAAGCACACCTTCAAAGGTCTAGTTAAATCACAGTTATTACGATTTCATCGAATTTGTACACAACAAAAGGATTTTTGGGAAGCTGTAAAAATATTATTTGTAGCATTAAGAAAGAGGGGTTATTCCAGATCATTTTTGAGGCAATGTCTAAAATCATTTAAAGAAACAAAAACAAAAATTACAACCAAAAAGATTATTCCTTTAATTACCCAATATTCGACAGTGACTAAAATTATTAATAGACAGATTAAAAATAATTACAAACACTTAATTGGAGATCCAGGGTTATTAAAAAACCACCAAATTATTTTAGCTTATAGAAAAAGTAAAAATTTAAAAGACATTTTAGTACGGGCCAAATTAAATCAGGTACAACCAATTGATACAAACCCCAAATTGAATTATTTCCAGACATTGACCTATGTAACAAACAAATTGGATAAAACAATGTTCAAAATCAAACAAACATTTACATTACAAACTAAAAACTGTGTTTACATTATAAATTGCAATAAATGTGGAAAACAATACATTGGAGAAACAAAAAATACATTACGAACAAGAATGTGGCAACATAGGTACAATATAAAAAATCAAAAAGAAACTAATACTCCCCTTGTACGACATTTTCTTGAGCACGGCATCGACGCCATCAGGATTGGAGGGATTCAGAGTAATTTACTCTGGACAGATAAGGACAGGAAAAATATGGAAAGACGATGGATTTATTTATTACAAACCAAAGAACCAATTGGCCTTAATATCAAATTCTAATCAATCTTTGTTTTATATCCACATGTGATTAGGGGCTCCAATGCCTAACCCTGACCCCTAATCACTAACCACCAACCCCTAATCACTAACTACCAACCCCTAATTACTAACCCCTGACCCCTAACCACTAACCCCTAGCCCTAAACTAACGCCTAACCAGAATCCTAACCCTAACCCTAACCCTCGGGGATCAAAATCTAACCCTAACCCTATCCCTAACCCTAACCCTAACCCTCGGGGATCAAAATCTAACCCTAACCCTATCCCTAACCCTAACCCTAACCTTCGGGGATCAAAATCTAACCCTAACCCTATCCCTAACCCTAACCCTAACCCTCGGGATCAAACCTAACCCTAACCCTGGCCCTAACCCTAACCCTAACCCCTACATCTAGCCCTAAACCTAACCCTAGCCCTAAACCCTAACCCTAACCTCTCTAACCCTAGCCCTGACCCCTAACCCTAACCTTTAAAAAATAATAAATTTGTATTAATTATTTTTAATTCATTATTAATTGTTAAAATTCATAATACGTTAAAAATAGTAATCATTTGACATTTAAACCATAAATATTAAAAATGCATATCTTATCTAACATTTAAAAAGGATTAAGGCCTAAAAATACTACAACTATCTTTAAAATCCAACTTCATTAAAACACTAATTGGCAAATATGGATTTAAAAGACTAAAGTTTCAATGGGGCATTAAATTACAATTCATTTCAATTCATCTGTTAAAAAGAAGGGGGAAACATTCTAAATTGGGCCTTAAAATTACAATTGTTCAGCTAAAACAGGGTAGAAATTTCTAAATTGGGCATTACAATTACAATCCATTAAAATTAATCACTTAAAAAGAGGGTAAAAAGTTCTAATTTGGCATTAACATTCAGGTCATTTAATTTTAGTTGGCATTTATGGGGTTAACTGCACCCAGACGGTCGGGGGCCTCCGTCTGGCTCTGCCCTCTCCCACGCCCCTATAAATAAGACACGCACACACAGCTCAGCCTCTCATTCCTCAAATGTCTCCTGAAGAGCAAACACCTCACAAACAGACTCAGACAAGTCCAGACATATTCCCTTTTGTGCCCATAGCCTGAAGAAGACCCACAGCGGTCGAAACGTCGCGACTGGGCACTTTTTTCACCTCTTATTTCTCTATTCTTCATTTTGATAGACATTTTATTTAGTTTTTTCACTTTTATTTCATTTTATTTCATTTTTATTTCACAAAAAACAAAAAAGCAGAAAAAAATAAGAACAATTCATTTATTTTGTTATACTGTTTTAGTTTTAAATACCTTCATTTCAATAAATAAATAAATTAGATAGATAGATACACCAATAAATAAATAGTTTAGTAATTACACCACATTAATAAATAGTAATAAATAATTAAAAAGATTAAAAAACAATCATGACTTACGAGCATGAACAATGGACTGAAGTGCGGTACGGGAGGCGTGGTCGACGCCCGTACCGCACTAATAATCAGCAGTACCAAACGGGGTCGTGGGGGACGGGGAACAGGGGGATGGACCGTGCACCTCCTGTCTCCTATCCTAGGAGACAGTCCCCCTTTTCCCGTAATCCTAACCGGCCTGTGCCTCCCCCACGGTTCTCTGCTCCCTCACGTCCCCGCAGACCTGGACCTCCTCCTCATTATCGACCCAGATTTTGGGGACCTCAATCAGGGTCCTATGCATCTGTGTTACACCAGGGAAACCCCACCCGTAACCAGGGGGGATTTCCTTACAGGCGCCCGTATAACCACCAAAGCACCACACAGCAGAGCAGACACCTACCTGTTCCAAGTGCACAGCAAGCACCCGTACATGACCCCCAATTCGGACAACTGGTTAGAAAATTGCACACTATCATTAAAATGGTTCACCACCTTCAGAATGTGACCCCAGGACCTGAAAAACACGATCCAAAAATGATAGCACGTATGGTGGATAATTTGGCAACCATGATCAAACCAGCAAATCCAACAACCTACACGCTGGATATGATCATGGGGAACGCTAAGAACTGGGGCCACACTACACTGCTCATTCTCCAGGACCACTACACCGCTGAGCTGGAGAAATTGCAGGCAGATCTTTCAAAAGAGCCACCTCAAGAATGGAAGAGCGCCTTCACTGTGGCCACAAGATGGGCTCAAAAGAATCTGCCTCGCATAAAGCAGGAGGTTATTGACCACGCGGAGGCTCTGATAGCCTCCTGTGTGAAGCCTGATACAGCACAGGACAGACAGGCAGCCCCTTCTGAGCCTGCTGCTGCACAGGAAAAACAAAATGATCAGCAACACTCACCATCAGCTTCGACCAGGAACAGACGCCGAAGTCAGGAGGATCCATCTCAGGTGCAGTTCCTGGAGGAGGTGGTGGATCCCACCGAGGAGCCGGATCCACAAACTGTGGAAAAACATGTACACACAAAGCAGACACCACAACAAAAACCACAGTCAGCACAAGCACAACAACAACAACAACACAAAACACCACCACAACAACAACAAAAAACACCACCACAACAAAACAAAACACCTCAGACTAAAGTTTCAGAGTTCAGTCCCTCCCAAAAGGCTTTTTGGGAGGATATCATAGAGGAGCTGACACCAAGTAGAGAAGTAACATCCACACCGATCAGTAGACCAGGCCTGGGCAAAACAGCTCAGGTTCAGAGTCAGATTTTGGGAGATAACACAGAGGGGGAACTCCATCTCAGCCCCACTAATCCGTTTAGAGCTTCTCCAAAAGAACAAAGGACCAAGCGTCCTGTTCACGGTCAGACTCCACTCCACACACCACACACAGAAACACAACATGACAAACAAAATGAGAAACAAACACCTACAAACACTACAACACAATACTCACACGTGGTGGAAGACCAGGGCACGGAGCTGGACACTACTCCAGGTCTGTCTCCTAAAAAAATCTGTGTCACCGCCCAGGTACACAGAGATCCTGTTGAAACACAGAAATCCCCATTGGAGCTGTACAGGGAGCTTCTGGAGGTTTTGAAGGAAAGCTCTCCCTCTCCCCCAAAACCTACAACATACAAACCGAAAAGACACATAAACACAGACAAGAAAATGACAGACTGGAGCCTGACTGTAACCAAAAAATGGCTGTTCATTGGTGACTCCAACCTGGCCAGGATGCCAATGCACTCTATTCCAGACCTGCAGATAGACAGCTATCCAGGGGCTAACTTTCGCCACGCACAGGGTATTTTGTCCAACGCAACCAGTGAGGTGACAGTGGAGAAAGTGCTGCTCTCATTTGGTCTGAATGCTAGAGCACAAAAAGTGAAGGAGACATCCACAAAGCAGCTACAAGCAGCAGTCAGATTGGCAAAAATTAAATTCCCATACGCAGAAATCTGGATCCCAAAAATTAACTACTCTGCATTCCTACCGACCCAGGAAAAATTAAATCTGCAACTGCTGAACGCCTACATATTCAGGAACATGCCGTATATCGAGTCTCTTGAAAGAGACAAATTTCTGACAGAGGTGGACCACATACACTGGACAAGACCAACAGCTAAATTAATGTTTGACCACTGGGTCACTCAGTTAAACTTAAAGGCCCCTTAAGCCAGGAGACGGAGGGGCACGAGGGGCTACAGCCCCTTTCGTCACAGAATGTCATCATATTGACAAAAACATTCACTCCCACCCAAGCCCAATTAGATCTATTAAATCGAGGACTCACCTTCATACCTACCTTAGATTCGAGAAAACATCAAAAAAATCAATTAAAATTGGACATTCAAAATTATCATAGACGATTAAAATTAGCGACATATTTTAATGATGACCAAATTGGTACAATTAAACCATTCACACCAACATCAATTTGGACCCCACCCTTAGAAAAATTACCAGAGGAAATCCACACATTAATTCATAAAGACAATCAGGACCTTAAACATTATTTTAAATTCTATTTGGAAAAAACAAATTTGACACAACAAGAAATAAAGGCACTTAAAGAGCTAAGGAAAAACAATAAAATAATTATTAAACCTGCGGATAAAGGAAGCGTAGTTGTAATCATGGGACGAGATCAATATGTAACAGAAGTTTGCCGCCAATTAAATGATAAAAAATATTATAAAAAATTAACAGAGCCGCTCTATTTGAAAACAGTTCCAATCGTCCATGATATCATCGACACTTTAAAAACCAAGAAATACATTAATAAAAAACAGGCACAGTACCTCAAGGGTGAAGGAGAACCTCGGGAAAGGAGATTTTATATTCTGCCAAAAGTTCATAAAGATCCAGAGAAATGGACAGTACCATTTGAAATACCCCCAGGCAGACCAATTGTTTCAGATTGTGGGAGTGAAACCTACCATACGGCAGAATTTATTGATTACTATCTAAATCCCTTGTCAATGATCCATGCTTCATATGTAAAGGACACTTATCATTTCATTGACATTATCAAACAATTGAGGATCCCACAAAATTCATTATTCTTTAGTTTAGATGTAGATAGCTTATACACAAATATAGACATACAGGCAGGAATAGAAACAGTTAAAAATATTTTTAGGGAACACCCAGATAAGGATAGACCAGATGAAGAATTAATTAAATTGTTAGATATTAATTTGACTAGGAATGATTTTGTTTTCAACGAGGAGTTTTATTTACAAATTAAGGGGACGGCAATGGGTAAAAAATTCGCCCCAGCTTATGCAAATATTTTCATGGCAAATTGGGAGAAGGAAGTCTTGGCAAAATGCCAAAAGAAACCTCTTCATTACCTCAGATATCTGGATGATATTTGGGGAATTTGGTGTTATTCCCGGGCAGAATTCGAGGAATTCATGCAAATTTTGAATGGTCATGATCCCTCAATACAATTAAAATATGAAATCCATGAAGATAAAATTGATTTCTTGGATACGACAGTGTACAAGGGGTCATCGTTTTCTTTAGATGGTAGTTTAGACATTAAAGTCTTTTTCAAAAAAACAGATACTCACGCCTTACTGTTCAAGACCAGTTTTCATCCAAAGCACACCTTCAAAGGTCTAGTTAAATCACAGTTATTACGATTTCATCGAATTTGTACACAACAAAAGGATTTTTGGGAAGCTGTAAAAATATTATTTGTAGCATTAAGAAAGAGGGGTTATTCCAGATCATTTTTGAGGCAATGTCTAAAATCATTTAAAGAAACAAAAACAAAAATTACAACCAAAAAGATTATTCCTTTAATTACCCAATATTCGACAGTGACTAAAATTATTAATAGACAGATTAAAAATAATTACAAACACTTAATTGGAGATCCAGGGTTATTAAAAAACCACCAAATTATTTTAGCTTATAGAAAAAGTAAAAATTTAAAAGACATTTTAGTACGGGCCAAATTAAATCAGGTACAACCAATTGATACAAACCCCAAATTGAATTATTTCCAGACATTGACCTATGTAACAAACAAATTGGATAAAACAATGTTCAAAATCAAACAAACATTTACATTACAAACTAAAAACTGTGTTTACATTATAAATTGCAATAAATGTGGAAAACAATACATTGGAGAAACAAAAAATACATTACGAACAAGAATGTGGCAACATAGGTACAATATAAAAAATCAAAAAGAAACTAATACTCCCCTTGTACGACATTTTCTTGAGCACGGCATCGACGCCATCAGGATTGGAGGGATTCAGAGTAATTTACTCTGGACAGATAAGGACAGGAAAAATATGGAAAGACGATGGATTTATTTATTACAAACCAAAGAACCAATTGGCCTTAATATCAAATTTTAATCAATCTTTGTTTTATATCCACATGTGATTAGGGGCTCCAATGCCTAACCCTGACCCCTAATCACTAACCACCAACCCCTAATCACTAACTACCAACCCCTAATTACTAACCCCTGACCCCTAACCACTAACCCCTAGCCCTAAACTAACGCCTAACCAGAATCCTAACCCTAACCCTAACCCTCGGGGATCAAAATCTAACCCTAACCCTATCCCTAACCCTAACCCTAACCCTCGGGGATCAAAATCTAACCCTAACCCTATCCCTAACCCTAACCCTAACCTTCGGGGATCAAAATCTAACCCTAACCCTATCCCTAACCCTAACCCTAACCCTCGGGATCAAACCTAACCCTAACCCTGGCCCTAACCCTAACCCTAACCCCTACATCTAGCCCTAAACCTAACCCTAGCCCTAAACCCTAACCCTAACCTCTCTAACCCTAGCCCTGACCCCTAACCCTAACCTTTAAAAAATAATAAATTTGTATTAATTATTTTTAATTCATTATTAATTGTTAAAATTCATAATACGTTAAAAATAGTAATCATTTGACATTTAAACCATAAATATTAAAAATGCATATCTTATCTAACATTTAAAAAGGATTAAGGCCTAAAAATACTACAACTATCTTTAAAATCCAAATTCATTAAAACACTAATTGGCAAATATGGATTTAAAAGACTAAAGTTTCAATGGGGCATTAAATTACAATTCATTTCAATTCATCTGTTAAAAAGAAGGGGGAAACATTCTAAATTGGGCCTTAAAATTACAATTAATCAGCTAAAACAGGGTAGAAATTTCTAAATTGGGCATTACAATTACAATCCATTAAAATTAATCACTTAAAAAGAGGGTAAAAAGTTCTAATTTGGCATTAACATTCAGGTCATTTAATTTTAGTTGGCATTTATGGGGTTAACTGCACCCAGACGGTCGGGGGCCTCCGTCTGGCTCTGCCCTCTCCCACGCCCCTATAAATAAGACACGCACACACAGCTCAGCCTCTCATTCCTCAAATGTCTCCTGAAGAGCAAACACCTCACAAACAGACTCAGACAAGTCCAGACATATTCCCTTTTGTGCCCATAGCCTGAAGAAGACCCACAGCGGTCGAAACGTCGCGACTGGGCACTTTTTTCACCTCTTATTTCTCTATTCTTCATTTTGATAGACATTTTATTTAGTTTTTTCACTTTTATTTCATTTTATTTCATTTTTATTTCACAAAAAACAAAAAAGCAGAAAAAAATAAGAACAATTCATTTATTTTGTTATACTGTTTTAGTTTTAAATACCTTCATTTCAATAAATAAATAAATTAGATAGATAGATACACCAATAAATAAATAGTTTAGTAATTACACCACATTAATAAATAGTAATAAATAATTAAAAAGATTAAAAAACAATCATGACTTACGAGCATGAACAATGGACTGAAGTGCGGTACGGGAGGCGTGGTCGACGCCCGTACCGCACTAATAATCAGCAGTACCAAACGGGGTCGTGGGGGACGGGGAACAGGGGGATGGACCGTGCACCTCCTGTCTCCTATCCTAGGAGACAGTCCCCCTTTTCCCGTAATCCTAACCGGCCTGTGCCTCCCCCACGGTTCTCTGCTCCCTCACGTCCCCGCAGACCTGGACCTCCTCCTCATTATCGACCCAGATTTTGGGGACCTCAATCAGGGTCCTATGCATCTGTGTTACACCAGGGAAACCCCACCCGTAACCAGGGGGGATTTCCTTACAGGCGCCCGTATAACCACCAAAGCACCACACAGCAGAGCAGACACCTACCTGTTCCAAGTGCACAGCAAGCACCCGTACATGACCCCCAATTCGGACAACTGGTTAGAAAATTGCACACTATCATTAAAATGGTTCACCACCTTCAGAATGTGACCCCAGGACCTGAAAAACACGATCCAAAAATGATAGCACGTATGGTGGATAATTTGGCAACCATGATCAAACCAGCAAATCCAACAACCTACACGCTGGATATGATCATGGGGAACGCTAAGAACTGGGGCCACACTACACTGCTCATTCTCCAGGACCACTACACCGCTGAGCTGGAGAAATTGCAGGCAGATCTTTCAAAAGAGCCACCTCAAGAATGGAAGAGCGCCTTCACTGTGGCCACAAGATGGGCTCAAAAGAATCTGCCTCGCATAAAGCAGGAGGTTATTGACCACGCGGAGGCTCTGATAGCCTCCTGTGTGAAGCCTGATACAGCACAGGACAGACAGGCAGCCCCTTCTGAGCCTGCTGCTGCACAGGAAAAACAAAATGATCAGCAACACTCACCATCAGCTTCGACCAGGAACAGACGCCGAAGTCAGGAGGATCCATCTCAGGTGCAGTTCCTGGAGGAGGTGGTGGATCCCACCGAGGAGCCGGATCCACAAACTGTGGAAAAACATGTACACACAAAGCAGACACCACAACAAAAACCACAGTCAGCACAAGCACAACAACAACAACAACACAAAACACCACCACAACAACAACAAAAAACACCACCACAACAAAACAAAACACCTCAGACTAAAGTTTCAGAGTTCAGTCCCTCCCAAAAGGCTTTTTGGGAGGATATCATAGAGGAGCTGACACCAAGTAGAGAAGTAACATCCACACCGATCAGTAGACCAGGCCTGGGCAAAACAGCTCAGGTTCAGAGTCAGATTTTGGGAGATAACACAGAGGGGGAACTCCATCTCAGCCCCACTAATCCGTTTAGAGCTTCTCCAAAAGAACAAAGGACCAAGCGTCCTGTTCACGGTCAGACTCCACTCCACACACCACACACAGAAACACAACATGACAAACAAAATGAGAAACAAACACCTACAAACACTACAACACAATACTCACACGTGGTGGAAGACCAGGGCACGGAGCTGGACACTACTCCAGGTCTGTCTCCTAAAAAAATCTGTGTCACCGCCCAGGTACACAGAGATCCTGTTGAAACACAGAAATCCCCATTGGAGCTGTACAGGGAGCTTCTGGAGGTTTTGAAGGAAAGCTCTCCCTCTCCCCCAAAACCTACAACATACAAACCGAAAAGACACATAAACACAGACAAGAAAATGACAGACTGGAGCCTGACTGTAACCAAAAAATGGCTGTTCATTGGTGACTCCAACCTGGCCAGGATGCCAATGCACTCTATTCCAGACCTGCAGATAGACAGCTATCCAGGGGCTAACTTTCGCCACGCACAGGGTATTTTGTCCAACGCAACCAGTGAGGTGACAGTGGAGAAAGTGCTGCTCTCATTTGGTCTGAATGCTAGAGCACAAAAAGTGAAGGAGACATCCACAAAGCAGCTACAAGCAGCAGTCAGATTGGCAAAAATTAAATTCCCATACGCAGAAATCTGGATCCCAAAAATTAACTACTCTGCATTCCTACCGACCCAGGAAAAATTAAATCTGCAACTGCTGAACGCCTACATATTCAGGAACATGCCGTATATCGAGTCTCTTGAAAGAGACAAATTTCTGACAGAGGTGGACCACATACACTGGACAAGACCAACAGCTAAATTAATGTTTGACCACTGGGTCACTCAGTTAAACTTAAAGGCCCCTTAAGCCAGGAGACGGAGGGGCACGAGGGGCTACAGCCCCTTTCGTCACAGAATGTCATCATATTGACAAAAACATTCACTCCCACCCAAGCCCAATTAGATCTATTAAATCGAGGACTCACCTTCATACCTACCTTAGATTCGAGAAAACATCAAAAAAATCAATTAAAATTGGACATTCAAAATTATCATAGACGATTAAAATTAGCGACATATTTTAATGATGACCAAATTGGTACAATTAAACCATTCACACCAACATCAATTTGGACCCCACCCTTAGAAAAATTACCAGAGGAAATCCACACATTAATTCATAAAGACAATCAGGACCTTAAACATTATTTTAAATTCTATTTGGAAA
The DNA here is from genome assembly GCA_962446985.1 of Xyrichtys novacula. Taxonomy (NCBI): domain Eukaryota; kingdom Metazoa; phylum Chordata; class Actinopteri; order Labriformes; family Labridae; genus Xyrichtys; species Xyrichtys novacula. Next base: position 54,806 of record OY660868.1, read on the forward strand.
AAACAAATTTGACACAACAAGAAATAAAGGCACTTAAAGAGCTAAGGAAAAACAATAAAATAATTATTAAACCTGCGGATAAAGGAAGCGTAGTTGTAATCATGGGACGAGATCAATATGTAACAGAAGTTTGCCGCCAATTAAATGATAAAAAATATTATAAAAAATTAACAGAGCCGCTCTATTTGAAAACAGTTCCAATCGTCCATGATATCATCGACACTTTAAAAACCAAGAAATACATTAATAAAAAACAGGCACAGTACCTCAAGGGTGAAGGAGAACCTCGGGAAAGGAGATTTTATATTCTGCCAAAAGTTCATAAAGATCCAGAGAAATGGACAGTACCATTTGAAATACCCCCAGGCAGACCAATTGTTTCAGATTGTGGGAGTGAAACCTACCATACGGCAGAATTTATTGATTACTATCTAAATCCCTTGTCAATGATCCATGCTTCATATGTAAAGGACACTTATCATTTCATTGACATTATCAAACAATTGAGGATCCCACAAAATTCATTATTCTTTAGTTTAGATGTAGATAGCTTATACACAAATATAGACATACAGGCAGGAATAGAAACAGTTAAAAATATTTTTAGGGAACACCCAGATAAGGATAGACCAGATGAAGAATTAATTAAATTGTTAGATATTAATTTGACTAGGAATGATTTTGTTTTCAACGAGGAGTTTTATTTACAAATTAAGGGGACGGCAATGGGTAAAAAATTCGCCCCAGCTTATGCAAATATTTTCATGGCAAATTGGGAGAAGGAAGTCTTGGCAAAATGCCAAAAGAAACCTCTTCATTACCTCAGATATCTGGATGATATTTGGGGAATTTGGTGTTATTCCCGGGCAGAATTCGAGGAATTCATGCAAATTTTGAATGGTCATGATCCCTCAATACAATTAAAATATGAAATCCATGAAGATAAAATTGATTTCTTGGATACGACAGTGTACAAGGGGTCATCGTTTTCTTTAGATGGTAGTTTAGACATTAAAGTCTTTTTCAAAAAAACAGATACTCACGCCTTACTGTTCAAGACCAGTTTTCATCCAAAGCACACCTTCAAAGGTCTAGTTAAATCACAGTTATTACGATTTCATCGAATTTGTACACAACAAAAGGATTTTTGGGAAGCTGTAAAAATATTATTTGTAGCATTAAGAAAGAGGGGTTATTCCAGATCATTTTTGAGGCAATGTCTAAAATCATTTAAAGAAACAAAAACAAAAATTACAACCAAAAAGATTATTCCTTTAATTACCCAATATTCGACAGTGACTAAAATTATTAATAGACAGATTAAAAATAATTACAAACACTTAATTGGAGATCCAGGGTTATTAAAAAACCACCAAATTATTTTAGCTTATAGAAAAAGTAAAAATTTAAAAGACATTTTAGTACGGGCCAAATTAAATCAGGTACAACCAATTGATACAAACCCCAAATTGAATTATTTCCAGACATTGACCTATGTAACAAACAAATTGGATAAAACAATGTTCAAAATCAAACAAACATTTACATTACAAACTAAAAACTGTGTTTACATTATAAATTGCAATAAATGTGGAAAACAATACATTGGAGAAACAAAAAATACATTACGAACAAGAATGTGGCAACATAGGTACAATATAAAAAATCAAAAAGAAACTAATACTCCCCTTGTACGACATTTTCTTGAGCACGGCATCGACGCCATCAGGATTGGAGGGATTCAGAGTAATTTACTCTGGACAGATAAGGACAGGAAAAATATGGAAAGACGATGGATTTATTTATTACAAACCAAAGAACCAATTGGCCTTAATATCAAATTTTAATCAATCTTTGTTTTATATCCACATGTGATTAGGGGCTCCAATGCCTAACCCTGACCCCTAATCACTAACCACCAACCCCTAATCACTAACTACCAACCCCTAATTACTAACCCCTGACCCCTAACCACTAACCCCTAGCCCTAAACTAACGCCTAACCAGAATCCTAACCCTAACCCTAACCCTCGGGGATCAAAATCTAACCCTAACCCTATCCCTAACCCTAACCCTAACCCTCGGGGATCAAAATCTAACCCTAACCCTATCCCTAACCCTAACCCTAACCTTCGGGGATCAAAATCTAACCCTAACCCTATCCCTAACCCTAACCCTAACCCTCGGGATCAAACCTAACCCTAACCCTGGCCCTGGCCCTAACCCTAACCCCTACATCTAGCCCTAAACCTAACCCTAGCCCTAAACCCTAACCCTAACCTCTCTAACCCTAGCCCTGACCCCTAACCCTAACCTTTAAAAAATAATAAATTTGTATTAATTATTTTTAATTCATTATTAATTGTTAAAATTCATAATACGTTAAAAATAGTAATCATTTGACATTTAAACCATAAATATTAAAAATGCATATCTTATCTAACATTTAAAAAGGATTAAGGCCTAAAAATACTACAACTATCTTTAAAATCCAAATTCATTAAAACACTAATTGGCAAATATGGATTTAAAAGACTAAAGTTTCAATGGGGCATTAAATTACAATTCATTTCAATTCATCTGTTAAAAAGAAGGGGGAAACATTCTAAATTGGGCCTTAAAATTACAATTAATCAGCTAAAACAGGGTAGAAATTTCTAAATTGGGCATTACAATTACAATCCATTAAAATTAATCACTTAAAAAGAGGGTAAAAAGTTCTAATTTGGCATTAACATTCAGGTCATTTAATTTTAGTTGGCATTTATGGGGTTAACTGCACCCAGACGGTCGGGGGCCTCCGTCTGGCTCCGCCCTCTCCCACGCCCCTATAAATAAGACACGCACACACAGCTCAGCCTCTCATTCCTCAAATGTCTCCTGAAGAGCAAACACCTCACAAACAGACTCAGACAAGTCCAGACATATTCCCTTTTGTGCCCATAGCCTGAAGAAGACCCACAGCGGTCGAAACGTCGCGACTGGGCACTTTTTTCATCACTTATTCCTCGATTCTTCATTTTCATACACAATTTATTTAGTTTTTTCACTTTTATTTCATTTTATTTCATTTTTATTACACAAAAAAAACAAAAAAGCATAAAAAAATAAGAACAATTCATTTGTATTGTTATACTGTTTTGGTTTTAAATACCTTGATTTGAATAAATAAATAAATTAGATAGATAGACACACCAATAAATAAATACATAGTTTAGTAATTACACCACATTAATAAATAGTAATAAATAATTAAAAAGATTAAAAAACAATCATGACTTACGAGCATGAACAATGGACTGAAGTGCGATACGGGAAAAGGCGTGGTCAACGCCCGTACCGCACTAATCAGCAGTACCAAACGGGGTCGTGGGGGACAGGGAACAGGGGGATGGACCGTGCACCTCCTGTCTCCTATCCTAGGAGACAGTCCCCCTTTTACCATAATCCTAACCGGCCTGTGCCTCCCCCACGGTTCTCTGCTCCCTCACGTCCCCGCAGACCTGGACCTCCTCCTCATTATCAACCCAAATTTTGGGGACCTCAATCAGGGTCCTATGCATCTGTGCTACACCAGGGAAACCCCACCCGTAACCAGGGGGGATCTCCTTACAGGCGCCCGTATAACCACCAAAGCACCACACAGCAGAGCAGACACCTACCTGTTCCAAGTGCACAGCAAGCACCCGTACATGACCCCCAATTCGGACAACTGGTTAGAAAATTGCACACTATCATTAAAATGGTTCACCACCTACAAAATGTGACCCCAGGACCTGAAAAACAGGATCCAAAAATGATTGCACGTATGGTGGATAATTTGGCAACCATGATCAAACCAGCAAATCCAACAACCGACACGCTGGATATGATCATGGGGAACGCTAAGAACTGGGGCCACACTACACTGCTCATTCTCCAGGACCACTACACCGCTGAGCTGGAGAAATTGCAGGCAGATCTTTCAAAAGAGCCACCTCAAGAATGGAAGAGCGCCTTCACTGTGGCCACAAGATGGGCTCAAAAGAATCTGCCTCGCATAAAGCAGGAGGTTATTGACCACGCGGAGGCTCTGATAGCCTCCTGTGTGAAGCCTGATACAGCACAGGACAGACAGGCAGCCCCTTCTGAGCCTGCTGCTGCACAGGAAAAACAAAATGATCAGCAACACTCACCATCAGCTTCGACCAGGAACAGACGCCGAAGTCAGGAGGATCCATCTCAGGTGCAGTTCCTGGAGGAGGTGGTGGATCCCACCGAGGAGCCGGATCCACAAACTGTGGAAAAACATGTACACACAAAGCAGACACCACAACAAAAACCACAGTCAGCACAAGCACAACAACAACAACAACACAAAACACCACCACAACAACAACAAAAAACACCACCACAACAAAACAAAACACCTCAGACTAAAGTTTCAGAGTTCAGTCCCTCCCAAAAGGCTTTTTGGGAGGATATCATAGAGGAGCTGACACCAAGTAGAGAAGTAACATCCACACCGATCAGTAGACCAGGCCTGGGCAAAACAGCTCAGGTTCAGAGTCAGATTTTGGGAGATAACACAGAGGGGGAACTCCATCTCAGCCCCACTAATCCGTTTAGAGCTTCTCCAAAAGAACAAAGGACCAAGCGTCCTGTTCACGGTCAGACTCCACTCCACACACCACACACAGAAACACAACATGACAAACAAAATGAGAAACAAACACCTACAAACACTACAACACAATACTCACACGTGGTGGAAGACCAGGGCACGGAGCTGGACACTACTCCAGGTCTGTCTCCTAAAAAAATCTGTGTCACCGCCCAGGTACACAGAGATCCTGTTGAAACACAGAAATCCCCATTGGAGCTGTACAGGGAGCTTCTGGAGGTTTTGAAGGAAAGCTCTCCCTCTCCCCCAAAACCTACAACATACAAACCGAAAAGACACATAAACACAGACAAGAAAATGACAGACTGGAGCCTGACTGTAACCAAAAAATGGCTGTTCATTGGTGACTCCAACCTGGCCAGGATGCCAATGCACTCTATTCCAGACCTGCAGATAGACAGCTATCCAGGGGCTAACTTTCGCCACGCACAGGGTATTTTGTCCAACGCAACCAGTGAGGTGACAGTGGAGAAAGTGCTGCTCTCATTTGGTCTGAATGCTAGAGCACAAAAAGTGAAGGAGACATCCACAAAGCAGCTACAAGCAGCAGTCAGATTGGCAAAAATTAAATTCCCATACGCAGAAATCTGGATCCCAAAAATTAACTACTCTGCATTCCTACCGACCCAGGAAAAATTAAATCTGCAACTGCTGAACGCCTACATATTCAGGAACATGCCGTATATCGAGTCTCTTGAAAGAGACAAATTTCTGACAGAGGTGGACCACATACACTGGACAAGACCAACAGCTAAATTAATGTTTGACCACTGGGTCACTCAGTTAAACTTAAAGGCCCCTTAAGCCAGGAGACGGAGGGGCACGAGGGGCTACAGCCCCTTTCGTCACAGAATGTCATCATATTGACAAAAACATTCACTCCCACCCAAGCCCAATTAGATCTATTAAATCGAGGACTCACCTTCATACCTACCTTAGATTCGAGAAAACATCAAAAAAATCAATTAAAATTGGACATTCAAAATTATCATAGACGATTAAAATTAGCGACATATTTTAATGATGACCAAATTGGTACAATTAAACCATTCACACCAACATCAATTTGGACCCCACCCTTAGAAAAATTACCAGAGGAAATCCACACATTAATTCATAAAGACAATCAGGACCTTAAACATTATTTTAAATTCTATTTGGAAAAAACAAATTTGACACAACAAGAAATAAAGGCACTTAAAGAGCTAAGGAAAAACAATAAAATAATTATTAAACCTGCGGATAAAGGAAGCGTAGTTGTAATCATGGGACGAGATCAATATGTAACAGAAGTTTGCCGCCAATTAAATGATAAAAAATATTATAAAAAATTAACAGAGCCGCTCTATTTGAAAACAGTTCCAATCGTCCATGATATCATCGACACTTTAAAAACCAAGAAATACATTAATAAAAAACAGGCACAGTACCTCAAGGGTGAAGGAGAACCTCGGGAAAGGAGATTTTATATTCTGCCAAAAGTTCATAAAGATCCAGAGAAATGGACAGTACCATTTGAAATACCCCCAGGCAGACCAATTGTTTCAGATTGTGGGAGTGAAACCTACCATACGGCAGAATTTATTGATTACTATCTAAATCCCTTGTCAATGATCCATGCTTCATATGTAAAGGACACTTATCATTTCATTGACATTATCAAACAATTGAGGATCCCACAAAATTCATTATTCTTTAGTTTAGATGTAGATAGCTTATACACAAATATAGACATACAGGCAGGAATAGAAACAGTTAAAAATATTTTTAGGGAACACCCAGATAAGGATAGACCAGATGAAGAATTAATTAAATTGTTAGATATTAATTTGACTAGGAATGATTTTGTTTTCAACGAGGAGTTTTATTTACAAATTAAGGGGACGGCAATGGGTAAAAAATTCGCCCCAGCTTATGCAAATATTTTCATGGCAAATTGGGAGAAGGAAGTCTTGGCAAAATGCCAAAAGAAACCTCTTCATTACCTCAGATATCTGGATGATATTTGGGGAATTTGGTGTTATTCCCGGGCAGAATTCGAGGAATTCATGCAAATTTTGAATGGTCATGATCCCTCAATACAATTAAAATATGAAATCCATGAAGATAAAATTGATTTCTTGGATACGACAGTGTACAAGGGGTCATCGTTTTCTTTAGATGGTAGTTTAGACATTAAAGTCTTTTTCAAAAAAACAGATACTCACGCCTTACTGTTCAAGACCAGTTTTCATCCAAAGCACACCTTCAAAGGTCTAGTTAAATCACAGTTATTACGATTTCATCGAATTTGTACACAACAAAAGGATTTTTGGGAAGCTGTAAAAATATTATTTGTAGCATTAAGAAAGAGGGGTTATTCCAGATCATTTTTGAGGCAATGTCTAAAATCATTTAAAGAAACAAAAACAAAAATTACAACCAAAAAGATTATTCCTTTAATTACCCAATATTCGACAGTGACTAAAATTATTAATAGACAGATTAAAAATAATTACAAACACTTAATTGGAGATCCAGGGTTATTAAAAAACCACCAAATTATTTTAGCTTATAGAAAAAGTAAAAATTTAAAAGACATTTTAGTACGGGCCAAATTAAATCAGGTACAACCAATTGATACAAACCCCAAATTGAATTATTTCCAGACATTGACCTATGTAACAAACAAATTGGATAAAACAATGTTCAAAATCAAACAAACATTTACATTACAAACTAAAAACTGTGTTTACATTATAAATTGCAATAAATGTGGAAAACAATACATTGGAGAAACAAAAAATACATTACGAACAAGAATGTGGCAACATAGGTACAATATAAAAAATCAAAAAGAAACTAATACTCCCCTTGTACGACATTTTCTTGAGCACGGCATCGACGCCATCAGGATTGGAGGGATTCAGAGTAATTTACTCTGGACAGATAAGGACAGGAAAAATATGGAAAGACGATGGATTTATTTATTACAAACCAAAGAACCAATTGGCCTTAATATCAAATTTTAATCAATCTTTGTTTTATATCCACATGTGATTAGGGGCTCCAATGCCTAACCCTGACCCCTAATCACTAACCACCAACCCCTAATCACTAACTACCAACCCCTAATTACTAACCCCTGACCCCTAACCACTAACCCCTAGCCCTAAACTAACGCCTAACCAGAATCCTAACCCTAACCCTAACCCTCGGGGATCAAAATCTAACCCTAACCCTGGATCTAACCCTAACCCTAACCCTCGGGGATCAAAATCTAACCCTAACCCTGGATCTAACCCTAACCCTAACCCTCGGGGATCAAAATCTAACCCTAACCCTATCCCTAACCCTAACCCTAACCCTCGGGATCAAACCTAACCCTAACCCTGGCCCTGGCCCTAACCCTAACCCCTACATCTAGCCCTAAACCTAACCCTAGCCCTAAACCCTAACCCTAACCTCTCTAACCCTAGCCCTGACCCCTAACCCTAACCTTTAAAAAATAATAAATTTGTATTAATTATTTTTAATTCATTATTAATTGTTAAAATTCATAATACGTTAAAAATAGTAATCATTTGACATTTAAACCATAAATATTAAAAATGCATATCTTATCTAACATTTAAAAAGGATTAAGGCCTAAAAATACTACAACTATCTTTAAAATCCAAATTCATTAAAACACTAATTGGCAAATATGGATTTAAAAGACTAAAGTTTCAATGGGGCATTAAATTACAATTCATTTCAATTCATCTGTTAAAAAGAAGGGGGAAACATTCTAAATTGGGCCTTAAAATTACAATTAATCAGCTAAAACAGGGTAGAAATTTCTAAATTGGGCATTACAATTACAATCCATTAAAATTAATCACTTAAAAAGAGGGTAAAAAGTTCTAATTTGGCATTAACATTCAGGTCATTTAATTTTAGTTGGCATTTATGGGGTTAACTGCACCCAGACGGTCGGGGGCCTCCGTCTGGCTCCGCCCTCTCCCACGCCCCTATAAATAAGACACGCACACACAGCTCAGCCTCTCATTCCTCAAATGTCTCCTGAAGAGCAAACACCTCACAAACAGACTCAGACAAGTCCAGACATATCCCATTTGTGCCCATAGCCTGAAGAAGACCCACAGCGGTCGAAACGTCGCGACTGGGCACTTTTTTCATCACTTATTCCTCGATTCTTCATTTTCATACACAATTTATTTAGTTTTTTCACTTTTATTTCATTTTATTTCATTTTTATTACACAAAAAAAACAAAAAAGCATAAAAAAATAAGAACAATTCATTTGTATTGTTATACTGTTTTGGTTTTAAATACCTTGATTTGAATAAATAAATAAATTAGATAGATAGATACACCAATAAATAAATAGTTTAGTAATTACACCACATTAATAAATAGTAATAAATAATTAAAAAGATTAAAAAACAATCATGACTTACGAGCATGAACAATGGACTGAAGTGCGGTACGGGAGGCGTGGTCGACGCCCGTACCGCACTAATAATCAGCAGTACCAAACGGGGTCGTGGGGGACAGGGAACAGGGGGATGGACCGTGCACCTCCTGTCTCCTATCCTAGGAGACAGTCCCCCTTTTACCATAATCCTAACCGGCCTGTGCCTCCCCCACGGTTCTCTGCTCCCTCACGTCCCCGCAGACCTGGACCTCCTCCTCATTATCGACCCAGATTTTGGGGACCTCAATCAGGGTCCTATGCATCTGTGTTACACCAGGGAAACCCCACCCGTAACCAGGGGGATTTCCTTACAGGCGCCCGTATAACCACCAAAGCACCACACAGCAGAGCAGACACCTACCTGTTCCAAGTGCACAGCAAGCACCCGTACATGACCCCCAATTCGGACAACTGGTTAGAAAATTGCACACTATCATTAAAATGGTTCACCACCTTCAGAATGTGACCCCAGGACCTGAAAAACACGATCCAAAAATGATAGCACGTATGGTGGATAATTTGGCAACCATGATCAAACCAGCAAATCCAACAACCTACACGCTGGATATGATCATGGGGAACGCTAAGAACTGGGGCCACACTACACTGCTCATTCTCCAGGACCACTACACCGCTGAGCTGGAGAAATTGCAGGCAGATCTTTCAAAAGAGCCACCTCAAGAATGGAAGAGCGCCTTCACTGTGGCCACAAGATGGGCTCAAAAGAATCTGCCTCGCATAAAGCAGGAGGTTATTGACCACGCGGAGGCTCTGATAGCCTCCTGTGTGAAGCCTGATACAGCACAGGACAGACAGGCAGCCCCTTCTGAGCCTGCTGCTGCACAGGAAAAACAAAATGATCAGCAACACTCACCATCAGCTTCGACCAGGAACAGACGCCGAAGTCAGGAGGATCCATCTCAGGTGCAGTTCCTGGAGGAGGTGGTGGATCCCACCGAGGAGCCGGATCCACAAACTGTGGAAAAACATGTACACACAAAGCAGACACCACAACAAAAACCACAGTCAGCACAAGCACAACAACAACAACAACACAAAACACCACCACAACAACAACAAAAAACACCACCACAACAAAACAAAACACCTCAGACTAAAGTTTCAGAGTTCAGTCCCTCCCAAAAGGCTTTTGGGAGGATATCATAGAGGAGCTGACACCAAGTAGAGAAGTAACATCCACACCGATCAGTAGACCAGGCCTGGGCAAAACAGCTCAGGTTCAGAGTCAGATTTTGGGAGATAACACAGAGGGGGAACTCCATCTCAGCCCCACTAATCCGTTTAGAGCTTCTCCAAAAGAACAAAGGACCAAGCGTCCTGTTCACGGTCAGACTCCACTCCACACACCACACACAGAAACACAACATGACAAACAAAATGAGAAACAAACACCTACAAACACTACAACACAATACTCACACGTGGTGGAAGACCAGGGCACGGAGCTGGACACTACTCCAGGTCTGTCTCCTAAAAAAATCTGTGTCACCGCCCAGGTACACAGAGATCCTGTTGAAACACAGAAATCCCCATTGGAGCTGTACAGGGAGCTTCTGGAGGTTTTGAAGGAAAGCTCTCCCTCTCCCCCAAAACCTACAACATACAAACCGAAAAGACACATAAACACAGACAAGAAAATGACAGACTGGAGCCTGACTGTAACCAAAAAATGGCTGTTCATTGGTGACTCCAACCTGGCCAGGATGCCAATGCACTCTATTCCAGACCTGCAGATAGACAGCTATCCAGGGGCTAACTTTCGCCACGCACAGGGTATTTTGTCCAACGCAACCAGTGAGGTGACAGTGGAGAAAGTGCTGCTCTCATTTGGTCTGAATGCTAGAGCACAAAAAGTGAAGGAGACATCCACAAAGCAGCTACAAGCAGCAGTCAGATTGGCAAAAATTAAATTCCCATACGCAGAAATCTGGATCCCAAAAATTAACTACTCTGCATTCCTACCGACCCAGGAAAAATTAAATCTGCAACTGCTGAACGCCTACATATTCAGGAACATGCCGTATATCGAGTCTCTTGAAAGAGACAAATTTCTGACAGAGGTGGACCACATACACTGGACAAGACCAACAGCTAAATTAATGTTTGACCACTGGGTCACTCAGTTAAACTTAAAGGCCCCTTAAGCCAGGAGACGGAGGGGCACGAGGGGCTACAGCCCCTTTCGTCACAGAATGTCATCATATTGACAAAAACATTCACTCCCACCCAAGCCCAATTAGATCTATTAAATCGAGGACTCACCTTCATACCTACCTTAGATTCGAGAAAACATCAAAAAAATCAATTAAAATTGGACATTCAAAATTATCATAGACGATTAAAATTAGCGACATATTTTAATGATGACCAAATTGGTACAATTAAACCATTCACACCAACATCAATTTGGACCCCACCCTTAGAAAAATTACCAGAGGAAATCCACACATTAATTCATAAAGACAATCAGGACCTTAAACATTATTTTAAATTCTATTTGGAAAAAACAAATTTGACACAACAAGAAATAAAGGCACTTAAAGAGCTAAGGAAAAACAATAAAATAATTATTAAACCTGCGGATAAAGGAAGCGTAGTTGTAATCATGGGACGAGATCAATATGTAACAGAAGTTTGCCGCCAATTAAATGATAAAAAATATTATAAAAAATTAACAGAGCCGCTCTATTTGAAAACAGTTCCAATCGTCCATGATATCATCGACACTTTAAAAACCAAGAAATACATTAATAAAAAACAGGCACAGTACCTCAAGGGTGAAGGAGAACCTCGGGAAAGGAGATTTTATATTCTGCCAAAAGTTCATAAAGATCCAGAGAAATGGACAGTACCATTTGAAATACCCCCAGGCAGACCAATTGTTTCAGATTGTGGGAGTGAAACCTACCATACGGCAGAATTTATTGATTACTATCTAAATCCCTTGTCAATGATCCATGCTTCATATGTAAAGGACACTTATCATTTCATTGACATTATCAAACAATTGAGGATCCCACAAAATTCATTATTCTTTAGTTTAGATGTAGATAGCTTATACACAAATATAGACATACAGGCAGGAATAGAAACAGTTAAAAATATTTTTAGGGAACACCCAGATAAGGATAGACCAGATGAAGAATTAATTAAATTGTTAGATATTAATTTGACTAGGAATGATTTTGTTTTCAACGAGGAGTTTTATTTACAAATTAAGGGGACGGCAATGGGTAAAAAATTCGCCCCAGCTTATGCAAATATTTTCATGGCAAATTGGGAGAAGGAAGTCTTGGCAAAATGCCAAAAGAAACCTCTTCATTACCTCAGATATCTGGATGATATTTGGGGAATTTGGTGTTATTCCCGGGCAGAATTCGAGGAATTCATGCAAATTTTGAATGGTCATGATCCCTCAATACAATTAAAATATGAAATCCATGAAGATAAAATTGATTTCTTGGATACGACAGTGTACAAGGGGTCATCGTTTTCTTTAGATGGTAGTTTAGACATTAAAGTCTTTTTCAAAAAAACAGATACTCACGCCTTACTGTTCAAGACCAGTTTTCATCCAAAGCACACCTTCAAAGGTCTAGTTAAATCACAGTTATTACGATTTCATCGAATTTGTACACAACAAAAGGATTTTTGGGAAGCTGTAAAAATATTATTTGTAGCATTAAGAAAGAGGGGTTATTCCAGATCATTTTTGAGGCAATGTCTAAAATCATTTAAAGAAACAAAAACAAAAATTACAACCAAAAAGATTATTCCTTTAATTACCCAATATTCGACAGTGACTAAAATTATTAATAGACAGATTAAAAATAATTACAAACACTTAATTGGAGATCCAGGGTTATTAAAAAACCACCAAATTATTTTAGCTTATAGAAAAAGTAAAAATTTAAAAGACATTTTAGTACGGGCCAAATTAAATCAGGTACAACCAATTGATACAAACCCCAAATTGAATTATTTCCAGACATTGACCTATGTAACAAACAAATTGGATAAAACAATGTTCAAAATCAAACAAACATTTACATTACAAACTAAAAACTGTGTTTACATTATAAATTGCAATAAATGTGGAAAACAATACATTGGAGAAACAAAAAATACATTACGAACAAGAATGTGGCAACATAGGTACAATATAAAAAATCAAAAAGAAACTAATACTCCCCTTGTACGACATTTTCTTGAGCACGGCATCGACGCCATCAGGATTGGAGGGATTCAGAGTAATTTACTCTGGACAGATAAGGACAGGAAAAATATGGAAAGACGATGGATTTATTTATTACAAACCAAAGAACCAATTGGCCTTAATATCAAATTTTAATCAATCTTTGTTTTATATCCACATGTGATTAGGGGCTCCAATGCCTAACCCTGACCCCTAATCACTAACCACCAACCCCTAATCACTAACTACCAACCCCTAATTACTAACCCCTGACCCCTAACCACTAACCCCTAGCCCTAAACTAACGCCTAACCAGAATCCTAACCCTAACCCTAACCCTCGGGGATCAAAATCTAACCCTAACCCTATCCCTAACCCTAACCCTAACCCTCGGGGATCAAAATCTAACCCTAACCCTATCCCTAACCCTAACCCTAACCTTCGGGGATCAAAATCTAACCCTAACCCTATCCCTAACCCTAACCCTAACCCTCGGGATCAAACCTAACCCTAACCCTGGCCCTGGCCCTAACCCTAACCCCTACATCTAGCCCTAAACCTAACCCTAGCCCTAAACCCTAACCCTAACCTCTCTAACCCTAGCCCTGACCCCTAACCCTAACCTTTAAAAAATAATAAATTTGTATTAATTATTTTTAATTCATTATTAATTGTTAAAATTCATAATACGTTAAAAATAGTAATCATTTGACATTTAAACCATAAATATTAAAAATGCATATCTTATCTAACATTTAAAAAGGATTAAGGCCTAAAAATACTACAACTATCTTTAAAATCCAAATTCATTAAAACACTAATTGGCAAATATGGATTTAAAAGACTAAAGTTTCAATGGGGCATTAAATTACAATTCATTTCAATTCATCTGTTAAAAAGAAGGGGGAAACATTCTAAATTGGGCCTTAAAATTACAATTAATCAGCTAAAACAGGGTAGAAATTTCTAAATTGGGCATTACAATTACAATCCATTAAAATTAATCACTTAAAAAGAGGGTAAAAAGTTCTAATTTGGCATTAACATTCAGGTCATTTAATTTTAGTTGGCATTTATGGGGTTAACTGCACCCAGACGGTCGGGGGCCTCCGTCTGGCTCCGCCCTCTCCCACGCCCCTATAAATAAGACACGCACACACAGCTCAGCCTCTCATTCCTCAAATGTCTCCTGAAGAGCAAACACCTCACAAACAGACTCAGACAAGTCCAGACATATTCCCTTTTGTGCCCATAGCCTGAAGAAGACCCACAGCGGTCGAAACGTCGCGACTGGGCACTTTTTTCACCTCTTATTTCTCTATTCTTCATTTTGATAGACATTTTATTTAGTTTTTTCACTTTTATTTCATTTTATTTCATTTTTATTTCACAAAAAACAAAAAAGCAGAAAAAAATAAGAACAATTCATTTATTTTGTTATACTGTTTTAGTTTTAAATACCTTCATTTCAATAAATAAATAAATTAGATAGATAGATACACCAATAAATAAATAGTTTAGTAATTACACCACATTAATAAATAGTAATAAATAATTAAAAAGATTAAAAAACAATCATGACTTACGAGCATGAACAATGGACTGAAGTGCGGTACGGGAGGCGTGGTCGACGCCCGTACCGCACTAATAATCAGCAGTACCAAACGGGGTCGTGGGGGACGGGGAACAGGGGGATGGACCGTGCACCTCCTGTCTCCTATCCTAGGAGACAGTCCCCCTTTTCCCGTAATCCTAACCGGCCTGTGCCTCCCCCACGGTTCTCTGCTCCCTCACGTCCCCGCAGACCTGGACCTCCTCCTCATTATCGACCCAGATTTTGGGGACCTCAATCAGGGTCCTATGCATCTGTGTTACACCAGGGAAACCCCACCCGTAACCAGGGGGGATTTCCTTACAGGCGCCCGTATAACCACCAAAGCACCACACAGCAGAGCAGACACCTACCTGTTCCAAGTGCACAGCAAGCACCCGTACATGACCCCCAATTCGGACAACTGGTTAGAAAATTGCACACTATCATTAAAATGGTTCACCACCTTCAGAATGTGACCCCAGGACCTGAAAAACACGATCCAAAAATGATAGCACGTATGGTGGATAATTTGGCAACCATGATCAAACCAGCAAATCCAACAACCTACACGCTGGATATGATCATGGGGAACGCTAAGAACTGGGGCCACACTACACTGCTCATTCTCCAGGACCACTACACCGCTGAGCTGGAGAAATTGCAGGCAGATCTTTCAAAAGAGCCACCTCAAGAATGGAAGAGCGCCTTCACTGTGGCCACAAGATGGGCTCAAAAGAATCTGCCTCGCATAAAGCAGGAGGTTATTGACCACGCGGAGGCTCTGATAGCCTCCTGTGTGAAGCCTGATACAGCACAGGACAGACAGGCAGCCCCTTCTGAGCCTGCTGCTGCACAGGAAAAACAAAATGATCAGCAACACTCACCATCAGCTTCGACCAGGAACAGACGCCGAAGTCAGGAGGATCCATCTCAGGTGCAGTTCCTGGAGGAGGTGGTGGATCCCACCGAGGAGCCGGATCCACAAACTGTGGAAAAACATGTACACACAAAGCAGACACCACAACAAAAACCACAGTCAGCACAAGCACAACAACAACAACAACACAAAACACCACCACAACAACAACAAAAAACACCACCACAACAAAACAAAACACCTCAGACTAAAGTTTCAGAGTTCAGTCCCTCCCAAAAGGCTTTTTGGGAGGATATCATAGAGGAGCTGACACCAAGTAGAGAAGTAACATCCACACCGATCAGTAGACCAGGCCTGGGCAAAACAGCTCAGGTTCAGAGTCAGATTTTGGGAGATAACACAGAGGGGGAACTCCATCTCAGCCCCACTAATCCGTTTAGAGCTTCTCCAAAAGAACAAAGGACCAAGCGTCCTGTTCACGGTCAGACTCCACTCCACACACCACACACAGAAACACAACATGACAAACAAAATGAGAAACAAACACCTACAAACACTACAACACAATACTCACACGTGGTGGAAGACCAGGGCACGGAGCTGGACACTACTCCAGGTCTGTCTCCTAAAAAAATCTGTGTCACCGCCCAGGTACACAGAGATCCTGTTGAAACACAGAAATCCCCATTGGAGCTGTACAGGGAGCTTCTGGAGGTTTTGAAGGAAAGCTCTCCCTCTCCCCCAAAACCTACAACATACAAACCGAAAAGACACATAAACACAGACAAGAAAATGACAGACTGGAGCCTGACTGTAACCAAAAAATGGCTGTTCATTGGTGACTCCAACCTGGCCAGGATGCCAATGCACTCTATTCCAGACCTGCAGATAGACAGCTATCCAGGGGCTAACTTTCGCCACGCACAGGGTATTTTGTCCAACGCAACCAGTGAGGTGACAGTGGAGAAAGTGCTGCTCTCATTTGGTCTGAATGCTAGAGCACAAAAAGTGAAGGAGACATCCACAAAGCAGCTACAAGCAGCAGTCAGATTGGCAAAAATTAAATTCCCATACGCAGAAATCTGGATCCCAAAAATTAACTACTCTGCATTCCTACCGACCCAGGAAAAATTAAATCTGCAACTGCTGAACGCCTACATATTCAGGAACATGCCGTATATCGAGTCTCTTGAAAGAGACAAATTTCTGACAGAGGTGGACCACATACACTGGACAAGACCAACAGCTAAATTAATGTTTGACCACTGGGTCACTCAGTTAAACTTAAAGGCCCCTTAAGCCAGGAGACGGAGGGGCACGAGGGGCTACAGCCCCTTTCGTCACAGAATGTCATCATATTGACAAAAACATTCACTCCCACCCAAGCCCAATTAGATCTATTAAATCGAGGACTCACCTTCATACCTACCTTAGATTCGAGAAAACATCAAAAAAATCAATTAAAATTGGACATTCAAAATTATCATAGACGATTAAAATTAGCGACATATTTTAATGATGACCAAATTGGTACAATTAAACCATTCACACCAACATCAATTTGGACCCCACCCTTAGAAAAATTACCAGAGGAAATCCACACATTAATTCATAAAGACAATCAGGACCTTAAACATTATTTTAAATTCTATTTGGAAAAAACAAATTTGACACAACAAGAAATAAAGGCACTTAAAGAGCTAAGGAAAAACAATAAAATAATTATTAAACCTGCGGATAAAGGAAGCGTAGTTGTAATCATGGGACGAGATCAATATGTAACAGAAGTTTGCCGCCAATTAAATGATAAAAAATATTATAAAAAATTAACAGAGCCGCTCTATTTGAAAACAGTTCCAATCGTCCATGATATCATCGACACTTTAAAAACCAAGAAATACATTAATAAAAAACAGGCACAGTACCTCAAGGGTGAAGGAGAACCTCGGGAAAGGAGATTTTATATTCTGCCAAAAGTTCATAAAGATCCAGAGAAATGGACAGTACCATTTGAAATACCCCCAGGCAGACCAATTGTTTCAGATTGTGGGAGTGAAACCTACCATACGGCAGAATTTATTGATTACTATCTAAATCCCTTGTCAATGATCCATGCTTCATATGTAAAGGACACTTATCATTTCATTGACATTATCAAACAATTGAGGATCCCACAAAATTCATTATTCTTTAGTTTAGATGTAGATAGCTTATACACAAATATAGACATACAGGCAGGAATAGAAACAGTTAAAAATATTTTTAGGGAACACCCAGATAAGGATAGACCAGATGAAGAATTAATTAAATTGTTAGATATTAATTTGACTAGGAATGATTTTGTTTTCAACGAGGAGTTTTATTTACAAATTAAGGGGACGGCAATGGGTAAAAAATTCGCCCCAGCTTATGCAAATATTTTCATGGCAAATTGGGAGAAGGAAGTCTTGGCAAAATGCCAAAAGAAACCTCTTCATTACCTCAGATATCTGGATGATATTTGGGGAATTTGGTGTTATTCCCGGGCAGAATTCGAGGAATTCATGCAAATTTTGAATGGTCATGATCCCTCAATACAATTAAAATATGAAATCCATGAAGATAAAATTGATTTCTTGGATACGACAGTGTACAAGGGGTCATCGTTTTCTTTAGATGGTAGTTTAGACATTAAAGTCTTTTTCAAAAAAACAGATACTCACGCCTTACTGTTCAAGACCAGTTTTCATCCAAAGCACACCTTCAAAGGTCTAGTTAAATCACAGTTATTACGATTTCATCGAATTTGTACACAACAAAAGGATTTTTGGGAAGCTGTAAAAATATTATTTGTAGCATTAAGAAAGAGGGGTTATTCCAGATCATTTTTGAGGCAATGTCTAAAATCATTTAAAGAAACAAAAACAAAAATTACAACCAAAAAGATTATTCCTTTAATTACCCAATATTCGACAGTGACTAAAATTATTAATAGACAGATTAAAAATAATTACAAACACTTAATTGGAGATC
Source organism: Xyrichtys novacula (assembly GCA_962446985.1). Taxonomy (NCBI): domain Eukaryota; kingdom Metazoa; phylum Chordata; class Actinopteri; order Labriformes; family Labridae; genus Xyrichtys; species Xyrichtys novacula. The sequence continues at coordinate 73,627 of OY660868.1, forward strand.
CAGGGTTATTAAAAAACCACCAAATTATTTTAGCTTATAGAAAAAGTAAAAATTTAAAAGACATTTTAGTACGGGCCAAATTAAATCAGGTACAACCAATTGATACAAACCCCAAATTGAATTATTTCCAGACATTGACCTATGTAACAAACAAATTGGATAAAACAATGTTCAAAATCAAACAAACATTTACATTACAAACTAAAAACTGTGTTTACATTATAAATTGCAATAAATGTGGAAAACAATACATTGGAGAAACAAAAAATACATTACGAACAAGAATGTGGCAACATAGGTACAATATAAAAAATCAAAAAGAAACTAATACTCCCCTTGTACGACATTTTCTTGAGCACGGCATCGACGCCATCAGGATTGGAGGGATTCAGAGTAATTTACTCTGGACAGATAAGGACAGGAAAAATATGGAAAGACGATGGATTTATTTATTACAAACCAAAGAACCAATTGGCCTTAATATCAAATTTTAATCAATCTTTGTTTTATATCCACATGTGATTAGGGGCTCCAATGCCTAACCCTGACCCCTAATCACTAACCACCAACCCCTAATCACTAACTACCAACCCCTAATTACTAACCCCTGACCCCTAACCACTAACCCCTAGCCCTAAACTAACGCCTAACCAGAATCCTAACCCTAACCCTAACCCTCGGGGATCAAAATCTAACCCTAACCCTATCCCTAACCCTAACCCTAACCCTCGGGGATCAAAATCTAACCCTAACCCTATCCCTAACCCTAACCCTAACCTTCGGGGATCAAAATCTAACCCTAACCCTATCCCTAACCCTAACCCTAACCCTCGGGGATCAAACCTAACCCTAACCCTGGCCCTGGCCCTAACCCTAACCCCTACATCTAGCCCTAAACCTAACCCTAGCCCTAAACCCTAACCCTAACCTCTCTAACCCTAGCCCTGACCCCTAACCCTAACCTTTAAAAAATAATAAATTTGTATTAATTATTTTTAATTCATTATTAATTGTTAAAATTCATAATACGTTAAAAATAGTAATCATTTGACATTTAAACCATAAATATTAAAAATGCATATCTTATCTAACATTTAAAAAGGATTAAGGCCTAAAAATACTACAACTATCTTTAAAATCCAAATTCATTAAAACACTAATTGGCAAATATGGATTTAAAAGACTAAAGTTTCAATGGGGCATTAAATTACAATTCATTTCAATTCATCTGTTAAAAAGAAGGGGGAAACATTCTAAATTGGGCCTTAAAATTACAATTAATCAGCTAAAACAGGGTAGAAATTTCTAAATTGGGCATTACAATTACAATCCATTAAAATTAATCACTTAAAAAGAGGGTAAAAAGTTCTAATTTGGCATTAACATTCAGGTCATTTAATTTTAGTTGGCATTTATGGGGTTAACTGCACCCAGACGGTCGGGGGCCTCCGTCTGGCTCCGCCCTCTCCCACGCCCCTATAAATAAGACACGCACACACAGCTCAGCCTCTCATTCCTCAAATGTCTCCTGAAGAGCAAACACCTCACAAACAGACTCAGACAAGTCCAGACATATTCCCTTTTGTGCCCATAGCCTGAAGAAGACCCACAGCGGTCGAAACGTCGCGACTGGGCACTTTTTTCACCTCTTATTTCTCTATTCTTCATTTTGATAGACATTTTATTTAGTTTTTTCACTTTTATTTCATTTTATTTCATTTTTATTTCACAAAAAACAAAAAAGCAGAAAAAAATAAGAACAATTCATTTATTTTGTTATACTGTTTTAGTTTTAAATACCTTCATTTCAATAAATAAATAAATTAGATAGATAGATACACCAATAAATAAATAGTTTAGTAATTACACCACATTAATAAATAGTAATAAATAATTAAAAAGATTAAAAAACAATCATGACTTACGAGCATGAACAATGGACTGAAGTGCGGTACGGGAGGCGTGGTCGACGCCCGTACCGCACTAATAATCAGCAGTACCAAACGGGGTCGTGGGGGACGGGGAACAGGGGGATGGACCGTGCACCTCCTGTCTCCTATCCTAGGAGACAGTCCCCCTTTTCCCGTAATCCTAACCGGCCTGTGCCTCCCCCACGGTTCTCTGCTCCCTCACGTCCCCGCAGACCTGGACCTCCTCCTCATTATCGACCCAGATTTTGGGGACCTCAATCAGGGTCCTATGCATCTGTGTTACACCAGGGAAACCCCACCCGTAACCAGGGGGGATTTCCTTACAGGCGCCCGTATAACCACCAAAGCACCACACAGCAGAGCAGACACCTACCTGTTCCAAGTGCACAGCAAGCACCCGTACATGACCCCCAATTCGGACAACTGGTTAGAAAATTGCACACTATCATTAAAATGGTTCACCACCTTCAGAATGTGACCCCAGGACCTGAAAAACACGATCCAAAAATGATAGCACGTATGGTGGATAATTTGGCAACCATGATCAAACCAGCAAATCCAACAACCTACACGCTGGATATGATCATGGGGAACGCTAAGAACTGGGGCCACACTACACTGCTCATTCTCCAGGACCACTACACCGCTGAGCTGGAGAAATTGCAGGCAGATCTTTCAAAAGAGCCACCTCAAGAATGGAAGAGCGCCTTCACTGTGGCCACAAGATGGGCTCAAAAGAATCTGCCTCGCATAAAGCAGGAGGTTATTGACCACGCGGAGGCTCTGATAGCCTCCTGTGTGAAGCCTGATACAGCACAGGACAGACAGGCAGCCCCTTCTGAGCCTGCTGCTGCACAGGAAAAACAAAATGATCAGCAACACTCACCATCAGCTTCGACCAGGAACAGACGCCGAAGTCAGGAGGATCCATCTCAGGTGCAGTTCCTGGAGGAGGTGGTGGATCCCACCGAGGAGCCGGATCCACAAACTGTGGAAAAACATGTACACACAAAGCAGACACCACAACAAAAACCACAGTCAGCACAAGCACAACAACAACAACAACACAAAACACCACCACAACAACAACAAAAAACACCACCACAACAAAACAAAACACCTCAGACTAAAGTTTCAGAGTTCAGTCCCTCCCAAAAGGCTTTTTGGGAGGATATCATAGAGGAGCTGACACCAAGTAGAGAAGTAACATCCACACCGATCAGTAGACCAGGCCTGGGCAAAACAGCTCAGGTTCAGAGTCAGATTTTGGGAGATAACACAGAGGGGGAACTCCATCTCAGCCCCACTAATCCGTTTAGAGCTTCTCCAAAAGAACAAAGGACCAAGCGTCCTGTTCACGGTCAGACTCCACTCCACACACCACACACAGAAACACAACATGACAAACAAAATGAGAAACAAACACCTACAAACACTACAACACAATACTCACACGTGGTGGAAGACCAGGGCACGGAGCTGGACACTACTCCAGGTCTGTCTCCTAAAAAATCTGTGTCACCGCCCAGGTACACAGAGATCCTGTTGAAACACAGAAATCCCCATTGGAGCTGTACAGGGAGCTTCTGGAGGTTTTGAAGGAAAGCTCTCCCTCTCCCCCAAAACCTACAACATACAAACCGAAAAGACACATAAACACAGACAAGAAAATGACAGACTGGAGCCTGACTGTAACCAAAAAATGGCTGTTCATTGGTGACTCCAACCTGGCCAGGATGCCAATGCACTCTATTCCAGACCTGCAGATAGACAGCTATCCAGGGGCTAACTTTCGCCACGCACAGGGTATTTTGTCCAACGCAACCAGTGAGGTGACAGTGGAGAAAGTGCTGCTCTCATTTGGTCTGAATGCTAGAGCACAAAAAGTGAAGGAGACATCCACAAAGCAGCTACAAGCAGCAGTCAGATTGGCAAAAATTAAATTCCCATACGCAGAAATCTGGATCCCAAAAATTAACTACTCTGCATTCCTACCGACCCAGGAAAAATTAAATCTGCAACTGCTGAACGCCTACATATTCAGGAACATGCCGTATATCGAGTCTCTTGAAAGAGACAAATTTCTGACAGAGGTGGACCACATACACTGGACAAGACCAACAGCTAAATTAATGTTTGACCACTGGGTCACTCAGTTAAACTTAAAGGCCCCTTAAGCCAGGAGACGGAGGGGCACGAGGGGCTACAGCCCCTTTCGTCACAGAATGTCATCATATTGACAAAAACATTCACTCCCACCCAAGCCCAATTAGATCTATTAAATCGAGGACTCACCTTCATACCTACCTTAGATTCGAGAAAACATCAAAAAAATCAATTAAAATTGGACATTCAAAATTATCATAGACGATTAAAATTAGCGACATATTTTAATGATGACCAAATTGGTACAATTAAACCATTCACACCAACATCAATTTGGACCCCACCCTTAGAAAAATTACCAGAGGAAATCCACACATTAATTCATAAAGACAATCAGGACCTTAAACATTATTTTAAATTCTATTTGGAAAAAACAAATTTGACACAACAAGAAATAAAGGCACTTAAAGAGCTAAGGAAAAACAATAAAATAATTATTAAACCTGCGGATAAAGGAAGCGTAGTTGTAATCATGGGACGAGATCAATATGTAACAGAAGTTTGCCGCCAATTAAATGATAAAAAATATTATAAAAAATTAACAGAGCCGCTCTATTTGAAAACAGTTCCAATCGTCCATGATATCATCGACACTTTAAAAACCAAGAAATACATTAATAAAAAACAGGCACAGTACCTCAAGGGTGAAGGAGAACCTCGGGAAAGGAGATTTTATATTCTGCCAAAAGTTCATAAAGATCCAGAGAAATGGACAGTACCATTTGAAATACCCCCAGGCAGACCAATTGTTTCAGATTGTGGGAGTGAAACCTACCATACGGCAGAATTTATTGATTACTATCTAAATCCCTTGTCAATGATCCATGCTTCATATGTAAAGGACACTTATCATTTCATTGACATTATCAAACAATTGAGGATCCCACAAAATTCATTATTCTTTAGTTTAGATGTAGATAGCTTATACACAAATATAGACATACAGGCAGGAATAGAAACAGTTAAAAATATTTTTAGGGAACACCCAGATAAGGATAGACCAGATGAAGAATTAATTAAATTGTTAGATATTAATTTGACTAGGAATGATTTTGTTTTCAACGAGGAGTTTTATTTACAAATTAAGGGGACGGCAATGGGTAAAAAATTCGCCCCAGCTTATGCAAATATTTTCATGGCAAATTGGGAGAAGGAAGTCTTGGCAAAATGCCAAAAGAAACCTCTTCATTACCTCAGATATCTGGATGATATTTGGGGAATTTGGTGTTATTCCCGGGCAGAATTCGAGGAATTCATGCAAATTTTGAATGGTCATGATCCCTCAATACAATTAAAATATGAAATCCATGAAGATAAAATTGATTTCTTGGATACGACAGTGTACAAGGGGTCATCGTTTTCTTTAGATGGTAGTTTAGACATTAAAGTCTTTTTCAAAAAAACAGATACTCACGCCTTACTGTTCAAGACCAGTTTTCATCCAAAGCACACCTTCAAAGGTCTAGTTAAATCACAGTTATTACGATTTCATCGAATTTGTACACAACAAAAGGATTTTTGGGAAGCTGTAAAAATATTATTTGTAGCATTAAGAAAGAGGGGTTATTCCAGATCATTTTTGAGGCAATGTCTAAAATCATTTAAAGAAACAAAAACAAAAATTACAACCAAAAAGATTATTCCTTTAATTACCCAATATTCGACAGTGACTAAAATTATTAATAGACAGATTAAAAATAATTACAAACACTTAATTGGAGATCCAGGGTTATTAAAAAACCACCAAATTATTTTAGCTTATAGAAAAAGTAAAAATTTAAAAGACATTTTAGTACGGGCCAAATTAAATCAGGTACAACCAATTGATACAAACCCCAAATTGAATTATTTCCAGACATTGACCTATGTAACAAACAAATTGGATAAAACAATGTTCAAAATCAAACAAACATTTACATTACAAACTAAAAACTGTGTTTACATTATAAATTGCAATAAATGTGGAAAACAATACATTGGAGAAACAAAAAATACATTACGAACAAGAATGTGGCAACATAGGTACAATATAAAAAATCAAAAAGAAACTAATACTCCCCTTGTACGACATTTTCTTGAGCACGGCATCGACGCCATCAGGATTGGAGGGATTCAGAGTAATTTACTCTGGACAGATAAGGACAGGAAAAATATGGAAAGACGATGGATTTATTTATTACAAACCAAAGAACCAATTGGCCTTAATATCAAATTTTAATCAATCTTTGTTTTATATCCACATGTGATTAGGGGCTCCAATGCCTAACCCTGACCCCTAATCACTAACCACCAACCCCTAATCACTAACTACCAACCCCTAATTACTAACCCCTGACCCCTAACCACTAACCCCTAGCCCTAAACTAACGCCTAACCAGAATCCTAACCCTAACCCTAACCCTCGGGGATCAAAATCTAACCCTAACCCTAGAATCCCTAACCCTAACCCTAACCCTCGGGGATCAAAATCTAACCCTAACCCTATCCCTAACCCTAACCCTAACCTTCGGGGATCAAAATCTAACCCTAACCCTATCCCTAACCCTAACCCTAACCCTCGGGATCAAACCTAACCCTAACCCTGGCCCTGGCCCTAACCCTAACCCCTACATCTAGCCCTAAACCTAACCCTAGCCCTAAACCCTAACCCTAACCTCTCTAACCCTAGCCCTGACCCCTAACCCTAACCTTTAAAAAATAATAAATTTGTATTAATTATTTTTAATTCATTATTAATTGTTAAAATTCATAATACGTTAAAAATAGTAATCATTTGACATTTAAACCATAAATATTAAAAATGCATATCTTATCTAACATTTAAAAAGGATTAAGGCCTAAAAATACTACAACTATCTTTAAAATCCAAATTCATTAAAACACTAATTGGCAAATATGGATTTAAAAGACTAAAGTTTCAATGGGGCATTAAATTACAATTCATTTCAATTCATCTGTTAAAAAGAAGGGGGAAACATTCTAAATTGGGCCTTAAAATTACAATTAATCAGCTAAAACAGGGTAGAAATTTCTAAATTGGGCATTACAATTACAATCCATTAAAATTAATCACTTAAAAAGAGGGTAAAAAGTTCTAATTTGGCATTAACATTCAGGTCATTTAATTTTAGTTGGCATTTATGGGGTTAACTGCACCCAGACGGTCGGGGGCCTCCGTCTGGCTCCGCCCTCTCCCACGCCCCTATAAATAAGACACGCACACACAGCTCAGCCTCTCATTCCTCAAATGTCTCCTGAAGAGCAAACACCTCACAAACAGACTCAGACAAGTCCAGACATATTCCCTTTTGTGCCCATAGCCTGAAGAAGACCCACAGCGGTCGAAACGTCGCGACTGGGCACTTTTTTCACCTCTTATTTCTCTATTCTTCATTTTGATAGACATTTTATTTAGTTTTTTCACTTTTATTTCATTTTATTTCATTTTTATTTCACAAAAAACAAAAAAGCAGAAAAAAATAAGAACAATTCATTTATTTTGTTATACTGTTTTAGTTTTAAATACCTTCATTTCAATAAATAAATAAATTAGATAGATAGATACACCAATAAATAAATAGTTTAGTAATTACACCACATTAATAAATAGTAATAAATAATTAAAAAGATTAAAAAACAATCATGACTTACGAGCATGAACAATGGACTGAAGTGCGGTACGGGAGGCGTGGTCGACGCCCGTACCGCACTAATAATCAGCAGTACCAAACGGGGTCGTGGGGGACGGGGAACAGGGGGATGGACCGTGCACCTCCTGTCTCCTATCCTAGGAGACAGTCCCCCTTTTCCCGTAATCCTAACCCTAACCCTAACCCTAACCCTAACCCCTAACCCTAACCCTAACCCTAACCCTAACCCCTAACCCTAACCCTAACCCTAACCCTAACCCTAACCCTAACCCTAACCCTAACCCTAACCCTAACCCTAACCCTAACCCTAACCCTAACCCTAACCTAACCCTAACCCTAACCCTAACCCTAACCCTAACCCTAACCCTAACCCTAACCCTAACCCTAACCCTAACCCTAACCCTAACCCTAACCCTAACCCTAACCCTAACCCTAACCCTAACCCTAACCCTAACCCTAACCCTAACCCTAACCCTAACCCTAACCCTAACCCTAGTCCTAACCCTAACCCTAACCCTAACCCTAACCCTAACCCCCAAACCCTAACCCTAACCCTAACCCTAACCCCAAAACCCTAACCCTAACCCTAACCCTAACCCTAACCCTAACCCTAACCCTAACCCTAACCCTAACCCTAACCCTAACCCCTAACCCTAACCCTAACCCTAACCCTAACCCTAACCCCTAACCCTAACCCTAGCCCCATTAACCTTCAACCCCTAACCCTTCGGGTTAGGGGTTGAAGGTTAATGAGGCTAGGGACTAACATTTAGGGTTAGGATTAGGGTTATGGTTAGGTCTAGGGTTAGGGGTCAGGGTTGGGTTTAGGGTTAGGGTTAGGATTAGGGTTAGGGTTAGGGTTAGGTTTAGGTCTTGGGTTAGGGTTAGGGTTAGGCCTAGGGTTAGGGATAGGATTAGGGTTTGGTTTAGGTCTAGGGTGAGTGTAAGTGCTAGGGGTTAGGGTTTAGGGTTTGGGGTTAGGGTTAGGGCTGGGGTTAGGGGTCAGGGTTGGGTTTAGGGTTAGGCCTAGGGTTAGGGTTAGGTCTAGGGTTAGGGGTTAGGGTTGGGGTTAGGGTTAGGGTTAGGGTTTGGTTTTAGGTCTAGGGTTAGGGTTAGGGTTAGGGTTTAGGGTTAGGGTTAGGGTTTGGCCTAGGGTTAGGTCTAGGGTTAGGGTTTGGTTTAGGACTAGGGTTAGGGTTAGGATTAGGGTTTTGTTTAGGTCTAGGGTGAGTGTAAGTGCTAGGGGTTAGGGTTTAGGGTTTGGGGTTAGGGTTAGGGCTGGGGTTTGGTTTAGGTCTAGGGTTAGGCTTTGGGTTACACACTGGGTTAGGAGTATAATTAAACCCAAGTTTAGTGTAATGACCAGACCTAGGGGTTTTTTAAGAACTAGGGTGAGTGTCAGATAGTTTTAGAACTTCAGACTTTGGGTCTGAAATTTTAAATGTCAATGGTTAAACATATTTTCAATAACAACCTTAGATAGTAGTTTCAAACACTACGGTTAGGGTTAGGGTTAATATTAGAGCTGGGTTAGGGTTACACCTAGGGTTTGAGTTAGGGCTAGGGTTAGGGTTAAACCTAGGGCTAAATAAAAGTTAGGGTTAGGGTTAATATTAGAGCTGGGTTAGGGTTACACCTAGGGTTCGAGTTAGGGCTAGGGTTAGGGTTAAACCCAGGGTTAGGATTAGGGCTATAACTTTTGTTAGGGTTAGGGTTAGACCTACTGTTGGGGTAAGAACTAGAGTTAGGGTTAGACACAGGGTAAAGGCCAGACCTAGGGTTTAGATTAGGTTGAAACGTAGGGTTAGGGTTGGATCAATTTTAGATTTTGGGGCACACATTTCAAATGTTAGTTGTAAGAAAGATTCCAAATTACGAGCTTTGAGATATTATCTTCAAATAATACATTTATAAAAGATTCCAATCTTTTAGAGAAATGACCATGTTTTCTGTCTAAGGGTTAAAGTTACGGAAACCACTTTTAAAAATGTGAGAGGTATAGCACGGCGTTGGTGGTTATCTCCGCCCTGGTTTCTGAGCTACTTCCCACCATGAATTAGCACAGCAGAAAGCGTCTTTGTACACTTTCAGGAGGACATTGTACAGGTGGGGATAGCAGCATACTTAACAGGTGTTATGCCGTAGAATGCACCCCCTGCCGTAGATGCACCCCCTGCATCCCCTCCACTTGTTAGCTTTTTAAAGATGGCTCCGCGCCCCCCTGGGGGGGCAGGCCACACACTTTGAGAAACGCTGCCTTAAGCCTAACCTCAGTTTAAACATAAATATATTATTTTGGATTAATAAGAATCAGCAGTTAAAGGGTTAACATTTTCAAATTAAATAGAGTAGAAAATAACATAAAATATCAGAGAAATTCAGTTAATTATTTGTTAAAAGGTATAAAAGGTGAGAAGGGAACAGGGACATTTCTTCTTTTTTTAGCTGCTGTCAACACCTATGAATTGGTGCCCAGCAGCCCTTTTTTTATGTGTGCACAGACCTGAAGAAGACCCAAGTCGGGTCGAAACGTTGTCGATGATGCACACATTGTTTGTACATAGTTCATGTGTAGTTCATGTATTGTGTGTTTGTGTGTAAAAAACAGTTTAAAAAATGTAAGATATTTAAAAACAATAACTCAACCCATTAAAGCCAACTCAAAAACAATATTTATAATATATAAGTAGTGTTCTTAGTGGGACCGGGGGAGTGTGTCCGGTGGGGCGAAGACCCGTGCACGCCCCACTCCTTGAAGACCCAAGCAGGGTCATAACTTAGAGGGAGACGGGAGTCATTCCCCAATCCTAACCCTAACACAGGAGCACTCTGAGAGGCTAACCCTCAAACGACAGGAAATGGCCTGAAACGTGCTCACAACCCATTTTCAACATTTCCAGACAAAGTCAAACACTTGGAAACACTGACTTTGGCCATTTTCCGCTCCCATTCATTTTCAATGGGAAATTTTCACTTCGCCATAACTTTTGATAGGAATGTCCGATCGCTGGTTCATTAGTATTTCTAGATTCAGCATACCCGAAAATGGGGGGGTAGACCAAATCTCAGCCCGGTTCATCATTGGGAAAGGCAATGAACCGGCATGTCAAAAGTGGCACATACCCCTATATCCCTGCCTCCGAGCTCCTCGTTTCAACCCCCAGAAACTTCACCCAGAATCAGGTTCTATGGACTCCCCGTGGCCTGAAACGTGCTCCTAGCACAATTCTGGAAGGTGAAAAATTCGGTCGACACAGTAAAATTCTCAGATTTTTCTCCAATGCATTCCTATGGGAAAAAAATCAACTTTTTTCAGGAACGTCCTAGAGACTCGGGAGTTGGACTCAGAAAAATCTTCCACCCCCCCAAAGTGCAAGTTTCAGCGCTCTACGACCTTCCGTTCAAAAGTTACCAAGGGGGTGGGTCTCCTCCAAACCCCCTATACCTAACCCTAACCCTAACCTCACCTGTGTGACTGTCTGTGACTCTGTGATCCTCAGGAACTCCCAAAGTCTGTTCTCCGAAAATCTGATGAAGTACAAAAATAAACATGAGTCAGCTATAAATACAGTGAGTCAGCTTTAAATACGATGAGTCAGCTTCAAATACGGTGAGTCATCTTTAACACAGTCTCAAACATCATCAGTCTTTCATACAGCGGTCTGGGAAGGGGAGTCGCGGTCAGAGTCAGTGTGAAGGTTGTCAGAGTCTGCTAAATCAGGATGAGTTACCATGGTTTCAAGGAGTCAGATACCAAGATGTCTGTAGTATGACACAGTTATCAATACCAGCACTGAAAATGTTTCATGGGTATTAACCCCATTTTTTAAAAGCTCCATAAATCACACTTAGTTTTAGGACTAAGAGTTAGAAATGACGAGAACGAGTCATTTTTCTGATATTTTAACAGGAATTAAGACTCAATTTATTCACAGTTTGTCAAACAGAAATGTGTTAATCATCAAAATACTGGAAGATTATAGGGCCAGTTTACATCATGTGCACACAAACACACATGAATGTACAATATCATAAGAGAAAAAGGGTTTTTTTTCTGGACTGTGGACAGTTCAGTTATTAAGTCCAGAGGATCCTCAGATCAGATTTTTATCTGCAGGTAAAAACAGAGTGAGAGATAAAGGTTCAAGTATTCAGCAAACGTCTGTTCAGCCAAAGTGAACGAATGAGTCAGAGAGTTTTCTGGGTTGTGAAGTGAAGACTGTTGTAGTTCTTTCTGTTTTAATGCATTTATAATGAACTGATGGAAATGGAGAAAATATGAAAACTTCTATTACATTTTATTACAGCAAATGAAAGTGCTCTGAAAAAAACTCTAACACGCCCCCCTCTCTCTCTCTCCATCGAGCAGCCTGAGGGTATGTGTGTCTCAGGTGTGCTGTTACCTGCCCAGGTGTACTCATTCTTTCAGATTGGCAGAGGAGCAGGTAGGTTCTTGTTCACTCTCTTTAAACTAAGATTGTCTCTAAGAATGAAAACACTTTTATTTTAAGGACTGTTCAACTGAGAAACGTTTTCTTAGAGACTAAACTTTGTTTTGTGATTCGAGATTCTCTGCAGCAAAAACTCACAAAGTTTTGAACTTTCAGGGTTTTTGTCGCGTCGGGATTTTTATATGAACAGCACACTTACACACACTCTCTCTCTCTCTCTCTCTCTCTCTCTCTCTCTCTCTCTCTCTCTCTCTCTCTCTCTCTCTCTCTCTCTGTCTCTCTCTCACACACACACACATGCACACGCACACACACACACATGCACCATAAAGCTGTCAGTTGTTACTAACAGCTTTATATGAGTTTTCTGTAGAAATAATCCTGAAGTCATAATGAATGATGAAGTAAAAAACGATGAAACAGAATAAATGCTGATTGAAATGATGTTTGTCAGAAAAGAGAGAGAAACTAAAGTTTCTGTGTGGATCTAAATATCAGTGTGAAGGAGATCAGAACACGTCAGGTAGAGTCGTGGCCGATCCAAATGTCCCGTCTTGTGAAATGACGCCTTGATTCATTAGAAAAAAAAACCTCATTGAGAAAATTTCCCAGATTAAATAAATATTTGAGTTTTCTGTTTTAGACCAGGGGAAGCTGGTTGTTCAACTGGCTGTCAGAAACCTGATCTCAGGTGTCTTTGTCAGGTGTGCAGAGTGAAAGGAGGTGGAACAATGACTTAAGTTCAACAACATGTGAAGATTTCCAACCCTGCCCCCAACAGAAATGAAGATGTTTTTATCATTGACTAAAACTTTAGACGTGGAATCGACAAACTATTTATGAGTGAAGTATTTTATCCTAATAACCCGTCAAAGTATCCTCATCTAAAGACTGTAGGAAAGCAGAGATGGTGTATCCACTTTAATTTGAATTTATTTAAGGAGAGCATCTTATTTTCAAGGAGGTCCCTAAACAAACATATACAGAGAATTCAGGACAATGCATTAAGATATAAACATACATACATATAACAAATACAGACATCCTGCTCCCACACACAACCCCAACCAACATACGCCTAACATACAAAATAGACAAAACGTATTAACAAGAATAAATAAAGTGAACATAAAGGAAACAAGTAAAGAAAATTAATCAGAAACCGTCTGTTTTTAAATGAGCGTACAGTGACATTCTGAAGTGATAAAAAGAAGTAATTAACATAAAGAAAGAGGTTATTCCAATCTGATGGGGTTTGATACTGAAATGATCTTTAAATATTGTTGGAATAAATCTACATAAAGAGTTAATTATTACAGTCAAAGGTTTGAGACGAGAGTCAGATGGTAAACTATAGCAGCATAATCAATAAGTGAAATATCAGTTGTGATATTAGTCTTTTTCTGACATTTAGTGTAAAACAGTTAATCGAAGGATCGTCAGTGAATCCCTATGGATCTGGTTCTGATCTCCGTCAACTGTGAGGAGTCGTGTGTCGAGAGTGTTTTCATGAATCTGTGGGAAAGTGAACATGGGCCAAAAAACAGAAATGACGTCCAAAAAAAATCACATTTTGAAAACTGCGTGGACATTTTAACGCATTTCTCCATGTATGATTTAGGATTTAGTCTGATATTCAGCTGCTACAGTCCTTCACAGAAGCCCGATGAATGAAA
>OY660868.1:95000-110000 GCA_962446985.1 Xyrichtys novacula
TGTGTCTGTCAGCACAATACGGCAGGAGAAAACTGTGAGAGATGTCAGGACTTTCACCATGACTCCCCCTGGAGGCCTGGAGGAGAAAACACAGCAGCAGTTTGTAGGAGTAAGAGATGACGTTATCACCTCTGATTTGTTCTGATTAAAGATTTTAATTTATTCAGTTTGAGCAGAAAATAAATTATCTCTCTCTATGAAGAATTTTCCTGAAACTTCCTGAAATACTGAATTTTTTTTGGTGTGAATTAAAATATTAAACTGACGTGATTTTAGTTGAATTTTTTTGTGTTTCCCACAGGATGTAACTGTAACGGTCATTCAGACTCGTGTCACTTTGAAATCTCTCGTTTCGATGCTACGGGTGGCGTTAGCGGCGGGGTGTGTGATAACTGTCGCCATGACAGGGCCGGGCCTCAGTGCGAACGCTGTCGACCTTTTCTCTATCAGGATCCTCAGAGAGCCGTAGACGACCCTCAGGCCTGCATACGTATGTTTACCATGACTTAAGTCTTTGTCTTCACATGAAAACAGTTTTTATTGGTTTTTAAGTTTCTGATTAACGTCTAAAATTTACAAAATGTTGAAACTTTTTTAGGAAACCGGCTGGAAAAACAAACAAATCAATATTTTCAGAAGTTCTAGTAAAAGTTTGAAAAGAGGATTTAGTTTGACCAACATGAACTCTAAACCTCAAAGTAGAGAAACGCTGCCCCCTGCTGTCTGAAACTACAAACTGCAGTTAAACTGGATTAAGTCACAGAGCTGAGCTGATGTTTCACTGGTCACCAGTCTGTCGAACTGGTTTAAAAGTAACTTCCTGTTTTTTCAGCATGTGACTGCGACCCCGTTGGCTCTGAGGGCGGCGGTCTGTGTGACGCTCTTAATGGTCAGTGTGTGTGTAAAGAAAATGTAGAAGGTCAACGCTGCGATCTCTGCAAACCAGGATTCTTCGATCTGAGAGCCGACAATCCAGCGGGCTGTCAGGGTGACGATTCAACTTATTCAACAGAAGAAGAAATACTTCCTGTTTAATGTTACCGAGACATTTATGTGCTGCTTTACCCGTGTGTGTGTGTGTGTGTGTGTGTGTGTGTGTGTGTGTGTGTGTGTCTCAGGGTGCAGGTGTCATGGTTTGGGAAGTGTCAGATCATGTGACCAGCAAACAGGAAGCTGTGAATGTGACCGTTTTGCGAGTGGGCCTCTGTGTGATCAATGTGTGGTGAGTATCTATGAGAGACGACGACAGCGACCTCTGCTGGTCAGCACAGGAACACTGAGTCTTGTTAAAATCCAGATCTTGTTGTAAACCCAGAGGTGGATGATCTGGATCTTGTGTGTCTGTGTTTGTTCTTCAGGTCGGTTTCTGGGGTTTAGGAAACTCGGGGTTCAGGTGTTCACCCTGTGACTGCGACATCGGAGGAGCTCACAGTAACACGTACGTACGAATGTTCGAGTCGGCGTGTGGACACACACGAAGATCCGAGTCTTAAAGATGAGAGTCTGTTTATTTCCTTCACCGTGAGTTCACACCGAGCGGGGATGAAATCATTCACACGAGTAACTAACATGTAAAGTCTATGATGTGATGGTCTGAGACCACCTGAGACCACCTGAGACCACCTGAACTGCTCTGAGACCACCTGAGACCACCTGAACTGCTCTGAGACCACCTGAGACCACCTGAACTGCTCTGAGACCACCTGAGACCACCTGAACTGCTCTGAGACCACCTGAGACCACCTGAACTGCTCTGAGACCACCTGAGACCACCTAAAGGTCTGAGACCACCTGAACTGCTCTGAGACCACCTGAGACCACTTGAACTTGTCTGAGACCACCTGGGCTGTTCTGAGACTCTAAGACCGGACTAATGAAGAGCCTAGCTGGAGGACAGAGTCAGGAGGTCCACAGATCCTCACAGTGGGATAATCAACCTCAGATATGGTTACTATGGAAACGGCTCTCTGCAGAAACGTGACAAATGTGTGAATTTAACAAGTAAACGGTTTTATTCACGCTTGGTGTGAACGCAAGGTTTGAGCGCTGACACAGACGCCATCAGGTGAACAGGTGAACAGGTCAACAGGTCATCAGGTGAACAGGTAAACAGGTCAACAGGTAAACAGGTGAACAGGTGAACAGGTCAACAGGTCATCAGGTGAACAGGTAAACAGGTCAACAGGTAAACAGGTGAACAGGTGAACAGGTCATCAGGTCATCAGGTAAACAGGTGAACAGGTGAACAGGTCATCAGGTCATCAGGTGAACAGGTCAACAGGTGAACAGGTCATCAGGTCATCAGGTCATCAGGTCATCAGGTCAACAGGTGAACAGGTCATCAGGTCATCAGGTCAACAGGTGAACAGGTGAACAGGTGAACAGGTCATCAGGTAAACAGGTGAACAGGTGAACAGGTCAACAGGTCATCAGGTCAACAGGTCATCAGGTCATCAGGTCAACAGGTGAACAGGTGAACAGGTCAACAGGTGAACAGGTCAGCAGGTGAACAGGTCAACAGGTCATCAGGTCAACAGGTCATCAGGTAAACAGGTTAACAGGTCAACAGGTGAACAGGTGAACAGGTGAACAGGTCATCAGGTGAACAGGTCAACAGGTCAACAGGTCATCAGGTCAACAGGTCATCAGGTCATCAGGTCATCAGGTCAACAGGTCAACAGGTGAATGTTTTCTGCTCAGGTGTTCTCCTGAGGACGGACAGTGTCACTGTTTACCAAACATGGTGGGTCGACGCTGCTCAGACCCCGCTCCTGGTTACTTCCTGCCTCCACTTGACTATTTCCTGTATGAGGCAGAGCTCGCCACTCCACTCTTTGGTGGTCCCTCGCCATCTCCACTTCCTTCCCCACCTTCACCCTCGTCTTCTCTGGTGAGTAGCAGAATCTAACCTGCAGTATATCTGTGTACAAGAACCACTATGAAGTACTCTGTGTGCTCATTAGACATCCCATAATATGTACCGATGTTTTGGACTGTGGAGCTCCATGTAGGCGTCCTGTTGTTACCGTCTTATTTGCAGTACTGTGTGTACTTATACTCAGTATCACTTCCAGTTGAACCCGGCTCTGTTGCCGGACTGCGAGCAGTACTACAGAGAACAAGGTTACGATTTTAGATTCAGTAACGGACGAGTTGTTCTGGTGCGGCGGACTCGACGACTCGCACGCCGCAGGAGACAGGTGGGTCACATGACTGGGGTCCTGTAGTGCTGGCTTCACCATTGGAGGACCTGAGGACCAATCAGATCATTGATCAGACTCCTTTATTCCCTGAACCAGAGTTCTATCCCTCTAGACCCGGGTCATACCCTACAAATCATCCCCCGTCAGAGGTCAGCCGGCCACCCGGTCACCTGGACTGGGCTGGGATTGGTTCGAGTGCTGGAGGGGGCGGGGCTTCGATTCACGGTCGACAACCTCCCATCATCCATGGAATACCAGCTGGTGATTCGCTACGAGCCGGAGGTAACGTGAACTGTCAGGGTTCTGGTTCAGGTTCTGACTCTAAATTTTGATTGGCTCTATAGACTGTATACAAGATGGACGCCGTGGTTCCGCCTTCCGCCTGTTTACGGATTTGAAGCCAAAAAGTTCTCGGTAATTCGGGGTTTTTCTTCACTTCCTTGAAACCAGAGCTGTGCAGTAGCGTTGTGCGCATTCGGTGCAGTCGCCGAGAGTCTCTGTAATGACGCTCGGCTCAGACAGCGTATCCCCCGGTGATCTACTCAATCTCTGTCCTCCCATAGGCTGTATCAGGTGTCAATCATAGCAAACATGAACCCCCTAATAACTTTTAAAAATGGAGCTGTACAGAAAAAAGAGGACTTGAGCACAAACCAGTCTGACAGTAACTACATGTCAACATCACAACCAGGGGGGAGAAACATTTATATTCTGTGTCATTCATTTAGAAAGTTTGTCCACAGCTCCATAAGGAGGCGGGGTTTAGGACCTATACTGCAGCCCGTCACCAGAGGGCGCTGTTCTCACAGAGAGGAGGCAGACTCTGTCCATCTTATATACAGTCTATGATTGGCTCTGATTGTAATCATGATTCTGGTCTTGGTCCTGATCTTGGTTCTGGTTTCTCCATGTAGTGAAATAAATAATTAGGGAAGAATTTGTATTTTCTCAAGGCTGCATCTGATTGGCTGGCTTCTATCAGCATCACAACACTGTCGCCAGGCGACAGACGCTGCAGCAGAGACCCAACAGGAAGTACAAGTCTGATACTTCCTGGAAACTCCAGGTGAGATACCTCAGTTAGACCTCTGTGTGTGTGTGTGTGTGTGTGTGTGTGTGTGTGTGTGTGTGTGTGTGTGTGTGTGTGTGTGTGTGTGTGTAGTCACAGCTGTTGTTCAGTCATTTGTATTTGTTTTTTTTGTTTGTTTGTTTGTTTATTTTTTGTTTGTTTGTTTATTTGTTAATTTTTTGTTTATTTATTTGTTTATTTGTTTGTTTATTTGTTTGTTTGTTTGTTTATTTATTTTTTGTTTATTTGTTTGTTTGTTTGTTTGTTTGTTTGTATATTTGTTTGTTTGTTTATTTGTATATTTGTTTGTTTTTTATTTGTATATTTGTTTGTTTGTTTGTTTGTTTGTTTTTTGTTTGTTTGTTTGTTTATTTGTTTGTTTGTATATTTGTTTGTTTATTTGTTTATTTGTTTGTTTGTATATTTGTTTGTTTGTTTATTTGTTTATTTTTTGTTTGTTTGTTTGTTTATTTTTTGTTTGTTTGTTTGTTTATTTGTTTATTTGTATATTTGTTTGTTTCTTTGTTTATTTTTTGTTTATTTTTTGTTTGTTTGTTTGTTTGTTTATTTGTTTATTTGTTTGTTTGTTTGTTTGTTTGTTTATTCGTTTGTTTATTTTTTGTTTGTTTGTTTGTTTGTTTATTTTTTGTTTGTTTGTTTATTTGTTTATTTTTTGTTTTTTGTTTGTTTGTTTGTTTATTTGTTTATTTTTTTGTTTGTTTGTTTATTTGTTTATTCGTTTGTTTATTTTTTGTTTGTTTGTTTGTTTGTTTATTTTTTGTTTGTTTATTTGTTTATTTGTTCGTTTATTTGTTTATTTTTTGTTTGTTTGTTTATTTGTTTATTTGTTTGTTTATTTGTTTATTTTTTGTTTGTGTATTTGTTTGTTTGTTTGTTTGTTTGTTCACAGGGGGGGCGTTCTGGACTCGGTGGTGTGTCTGAATTCTGGTGGTCTTTATTTTATCGACATTGTGTTTAACAAACACTCGGGACCTGATGACTCATCCTCACATATCTTGATTGACTCGGTAAGGATGCCTTTTTTTAGATTGACAGGTCATTAGGCTCCTCCCCCGAACAGCACAGTCCAATCAGAGCTTAGCCTGCTTGTTGATTCTGACAGAAAACATTTAATAAGAGAAACTAAAGAGTCAGATCTTTTTCAGTAACCTCTTCTACATTCACATTTCCCTCAGATGGGTTTGATACCCAGTATCGAGTCCGTCCAGGATTTCTGCTCCCAGAACGACCTTGACACTTTCCGACGCTTTCGTTGCATCGGATTGGCCGCTGAGCTCAGTCAGGAACCAGTTCCAGAAATCTGTGAGGGTCTCATTAAGAGTATGTCGGCACGAATCCACAAAGGAGCCATTCGTAAGTTTTCAACAATGACTCATGAGTTTTAGTATAAATATTATAAATATAATAATATAATCTAATAAATATAAATTAATATAATATAAATATAAATAAATAATCATCTGTTTGATTTCGTAAAACCAGGCTTGACTCGGGACACTGTGTGAAATCAGGAACAGATGCTATAATAGATCTAACCTCTGTCTGTACAGGAGACATATTCATAAAGTGATATATCCCAGTGAACACACACACACACACACACACACACACACACACACACACACACAGTACAGGGTATTTTATGGAGAAGGGAAACAGCAGAAGGGGACAAAGCTTGATCCCAGACCCTGGATCTGGATCTGCGACTGGCTTGGAGCTGTGAGAAGGACAACTGCGCTGAATCGATCGCTGTTTCGCTTATTTGACACAATCCTCGGTCAGTAGATCATCCAGACCAGGACTTTTTCAGGGAAGACCTTCAGATGATCCAGAACCACATTCTGACAACAGCATGGCTCTGTAGGAGAAGAGTCCTGCTGAGGAACTGGACTGATGTGGTCCTGACTTGGAAACATTTGGACCATCCTGACCCCCAAAACAGCTGAAATCCTCGATCAGGGACATGAGTAGACTGTCAGACTCCAAAACCTGGTCTGCTGGGTTCACTAAGGTCTACAGAACCTGGTCTGCTGGGTTCACTAAGGTCTACAGAACCTGGTCAGCTGGGTCCACTAAGGTCTATAGGAAGAGCGTCTAGATGTTTTTTATTTGTAAAGATTAAAAATGTTGTTTTGATTTTGTTCTTGGAGTTTTATTTGAAAGTGAACTTTACTAAAATGTTCTTGGTTTTGATGAATCCATTAAATCACTGACAGCAGGTCTTCAAACAGCTGTTACTGAGTAGTATTATTATATTTAATAATTATTATTATTATTAGTGTTTATGGGTGAATCAGCATCAACACACCTGATGTTGTTGACAGACTTTTAAAAAATCCAACATTCGTAATTTTCACTTTTACTTCATAAAACTTTCATTTTAACGTCGACTTTCTTTGTTGTTTTTCCATTTTTTCCGATTCCAGCGTGCAGGTGTAACGTCGATGGCTCTCTCAGGCCGTCCTGCAGTAAACTGGGAGGTTACTGTGAATGTAAACCCAACGTGATTGGCCGTTGCTGTGATACTTGTTCACCACTGACATTTGGCTTTGGACCTGATGGCTGCAAAGGTAAGAAACACAAAAGAACCTTCAAAAGAACTCCTCTGGTTCTTCTGTGCTGATGCTGATCAGTTGGAGGTGGTCTCCTCTCTGCTCTTTGTTCTCAGCCTGTGAGTGTGACCCTCAGGGTTCACTGTCCGAGATGTGCGATCAGGTCAGAGGTCAGTGTGCGTGTCGGTCACAGGTCGCAGGCCGTCGCTGTGATCGCTGTCAGGCCGGGTTCTGGGGTTTTCCGTCCTGCCGAGTCTGCGAGTGTCACGGACACGCTGACGAGTGCGACCAGGAGACGGGAGAGTGTTTGAGGTGCAGAGATCACACCACAGGCCCTCAGTGTGACGGGTGAGATTCTCATTAAATATGAGAAATTCAAAGGTTGTTAAACGATCAATCCATGACGGCTTTGATCGTTTATTAACTTTACAGACCGTTGATCTGACGATGGTTCAGAAAACTTTAATCTGTAGACATGATGGTGTCATGGTACAGGTGTGTGGAGGGTTACCATGGTAACCCAGTCTCCCAGGAGCCCTGCAGGCCGTGCTTGTGTCCGGACATTCAGGGCAGTGGACGGTTCTTTGCAACTTCCTGCCTACAGGACCCAGAATCCACCGGTCCATCCTGTACCTGCAGGAAAGGTCACACAGGTGAGATCTCCGCCTCACACCTGCATACCTGTCCTCAGGTGTGTTCCTGGGTTCTTCTCAAGGTCGTATCATGCTGGTGAGACTCTTTTTATGAACATGACACTCCTGAACGTACAAAACTCTAAATATTCACAGGTGCACGCTGCGACAGGTGCAGCCCTGGTTTCTATGGCAACCTGGCCTTACCTGGGTCCAGCTGTGAGGAGTGTCTTTGTAACAACCACATCAACGTTGACGACCACAACGCCTGCGATAGTTTGACCGGAGAATGCCTGCGCTGTCTCCACAACACTATGGGACCACAGTGTGACACCTGCAAACCTGGTTACTATGGCAACGCCTTGGAGCAGGGCTGCAAAGGTAAAGATCAACATGTAAACTCATTTAGTGACTAATGACCTTGAGTTGACCTTCATAACTGACTGATGATCATTCAAATCCAGCAACTTTACCCATGATGCCAAAGAGGAGCAGGTGATCACCATGACAACCGTGTGAAATACTGTAACCCTCTAAATGACCCTCTGACTTCAGCAGATATAAAACCACATTAACCTTCAATGAAGACCCCCAACCAAAGACCCCCCATACTGTAGACCCCCAACCAAAGACCCTCCACCTTAGTCCCGATTACTTTGACCTTTCATAATTCCTCTGATGATATGAAGAAATAACCACCTTGAGCTTCAGCAGGAAACACCTGAGACCCCTGTCTCCCTAGTCTCCTCTGAGGTTCTGGTTCTGGTTCTGGTTCAGGATGGTTTCGTTTTAAAGTTTTTACCTTTAACCTCAGAGTGCTCCTGTGACCGGAGGGGAACTGAGATTGTCCTCTGCCCCCTGGAGAGTCCTTGTGTCTGTGACCCAAGGACAGGTCAGTGTCCCTGCAGGACGGGGGCGGCTGGAGTCCTTTGTGACTCCTGTGGGGACGGGTACTGGAACCTGGATGGACTGTCAGGATGTCAACCCTGCAACTGTGACCCTGTGAACTCAGAGTCCAACACCTGTGACAAGGTCAGACACGTGGATGTGACATTGATCATGTGACTTTGGTTCAGTCTCACCTGTGTTGGTTTTGTCGGTTCAGGTCAGCGGTCAGTGTCCGTGCCGGACTGAGTTTGGGGGCCGTCAGTGTGACGAATGTGGAGAGAATCACTTTGGGAATCGGGACCTTCAGTGTATCTGTGAGTGTTCACACCTGTCAGATTCAGGCTGATTGTGACACACCTGTCCTCTAAACACTCACCTGTCTTCTCTCAGCCTGTGACTGTAACATGGAGGGAACCCAGCGTCCATCATGTGACCCTGAAACTGGCGAGTGTATTTGTCGGGTCGGGGTGACGGGGATCCTTTGTGATCAGTGCGCCCCCGGATTTGACTTAGAGTTCCCCGCCTGCGAGCCGTGTCACGCTTGCACCGCCCTTTGGACTAACGACGTCACTGACGTTCAACGAGCCGCAGAACAGATGAGGACCTTCATCCCTCGCCGTGGTGACCAGTTTCAGCCTGGTGTCAGTCGCCAAGGGCAACAAATGTTTGACATGCACACGAGGCTGAACGGCCTCTCCAACCTGACGGCGATGTCACCCCCAAAGGTGGAGAAGATGGAGAAACTGTGCGCCATGATCGGGTACGAGCCGCTACCTTTAGGTTACCCAAGCTAATGCTAGTTTCAGGCTTACAACCTTTGACCCTCGACCACAGACCCTCAACCTAAGACCCTTAACCTTTGACCTTCCACTGAACTCCCTTTACCTAAAACCGTCCATCAAAGACCCTCAACCCTGAGAACCCTCAGTCTGATGGTCTCACAGCCCCTCCCCCCCAGACCCCCGATCCATGACTCCCCACTGACGTGTTTCTGGCTCTCTGACCTTTCATGGAGGTCAGGGGTCATCTGAATTTATTTAATTCTCCCTTTAGTGAGTCGAGTCTTTGACCACCTCTCAATTCTGTAAATCTGATTTTAATCCTTTTTTACAGGAAGCTGAAAGACGTTATTGATCCAAACATGATCCTGATCGATCAGTCTCCTCTCCTTAACTCTGAGATGGAAAACCTCCAACAAGAGTTCAAGAAGCTTCTGAACAACCTGAAGGAGAAATTAGACAATGAACCCGACACCAGAGACGAAAACACAGACGGTAAAAAGATCATCTGTTTCTAAATTAAAGTTAAAACAGACTGAATCAGTTTCAGACAAATTATCATTAAACGTATTTTAACGTATAATTGATCGATTACGATCTGGTCTTTGACGGACTCCTGTGGTCGATATTTTACCTTCTGTTCCTGTTTCAGGGATTCTGGACGAGATCCAGAAGCTTCATAAGTCTTTTATGTCGGATGAAAAAAGGGTCCGAAACGCCAACGAGGCCGTGGAGGACTCCATGGACATCAGACAGGACGCGAAACACAAACTGAGCATGTGCAGTGGAAGAGGAGACCTGGGACCTCTGGAGAAAAAGGTCAAAGAGCTCGATGTGGTCGACTTCAACCGAAAGGTGAGTGTCATCCAAAAACATCGAAAAACCCTGAACCAGCCAATCAGAGGCCGGGCCGAACGCGTGAACAGGTGTGAGTCATAACGAACTCAGTCTGTTTCAGGTCTGCGGTGAACCGGGTCTGCTGGACTGTTCTGGATGTGGGGGGGCTCTGTGTAGTCTGAGTCCAGGTACGAGAAACTGTGGAGGACCAGGCTGTGACGGGGTCCTACCTAAGAGCCGGAGAGCAACTGAGCATGCCCAGAACTCCCGGAAGGAGCTCGCCAACTTCCCGCTGAGACTGCAGGAGTCCATGGATAAGGCAGGCACACAACACTGGGAACACTGGGAACACTGGGAACACTGGGAATACTGGGAACACTGGGAACACTGGGAACACTGGGAATACTGGGAATACTGGGAACACTGGGTAGTACTGGGTAATACTGGGAATACTGGGAATACTGGGTAGTACTGGGCAGTACTGGGTAGTACCAGGAACATGGAACACTGTAAACTGTGGAAACACTCAGGTAAACTGGGAGCACTGGGAGAGTAATGGTGTTTAAATCAGGGAGCAGCCAGGAACCATTTCTTACTTCAAATTCAGGATCATCAACAAGAGGACCCGGGTTAGGGTTAGCCTGGAGGAGATTTAGTTCTGGTTCAGACCAGACCTGCTGTGATAAGATCCTGAACTTTAGAGATCCAGACCCTTCATTTAATCGGACCTTCTGGTTTTAGATCAATGATGCTAAAAAAGCAGCAAAGGACTCCAAAGACCGGGCCAAAGACCTTCAGGACCGGATCAACGACGACATGGACTCCTTCGAGAGAGAGAAACAGAAAACCAAAACCCTGATCCAGAAAGTCAAAGACTACTTGATGGGTACGTGTTTTTTTTTTTTAATCTGGTCTAAATTATCCGTCTTTGTGTCAGCGCCCCCCAGTGGTCTGTCTTTGCATAACAACCTCTGCCACTGCAGCAGGTTCTTCTGTGTGACCTCGACACAAACCGAGTTTTTTGGATGATGTTTCAAAGTTCTTGTTGTTCCACTGAAACAGAACCGTTCGTCACTGTTGTTCCCACACAGACGAGATGGTTCCTCCAGAGGACATTGAAAAATTAGCTCGAGCTGTCCTGGACATCCAGCTGCCAAAATCACCTGATCAGATCCAGTCCATGATTAACATGATCAATAAACTGCTGACCAACGCCACCAACTTCCAGGACGACCTGAAGAACCTGGAGGAGCAAGCAAAGACTGCCCAGGACCTTCTCCAGGAAGCCCGAGATCTCAGGTCAGTGAAAAGGTTCTCACGGACCTGCAGAGGCTGAAACACGGGGGGGTCCAGAGAAAACCAGTTCATCTCAACAAGAAGAAAACGGATCTCCAGTTCGTTTGGATAAAATCAGACAAACAGGAAACAAAGAAGTTTCATTTTAGATTATTGTCTTTATAGAGAACGGGCGAAAAACATCGATGTGACAGAGATCAGCAAAGACATTTACGACGCGGAGAGAGCTCAAGACAAAGCGAACAACAACCTGGAGACGGCCAGTGAAGACAGCGAGACCACCAAAGACTTCGTCCAGAACGTACAAATACGACAAACACCTCAAACATCGGAAACGACCTGACTGCTCTGTAAAACGTCGCTGCTTTACTGTTTCAGATTAAAGACAAACTGGACGACATCGAGTCGAAGTTGATGAATCGCCGACCTGAAGATCTGAAAGAGGAGATCGAAGAACTGAAGAACAAGACGGAACAGAACAAGAACCGGACCGAGGAGGTCCGAGAGGCAGCAGAACGAGCTTTAAACAGAACAGCTGACACACAGCCGGTGAGGCTACACACACACACACATGAACACACATACACACACACATGAACACACATGAACACACATGAACACACACACATGAACACACACACACACACATGAACACACATGAACACACACACACGAACACACACACACACACAAACATATACTAACACACACACACACACACACATGAACACACACACACGAACACACACACACACACACACATGAACACATACACACACACAGCCGGTGAGACTACACACACACACACACACACATGAACACACACACATGAACACACACACGAACACACACACACACACACACACACATAAACACATACGAACACATACACACACACACACACACACACACACATGAACACACACACACACACACACACATAAACACATACGAACACACACACACACACACACACACACATTAACACACACATACACACACACACACACACACACACACGAACACACACACACACACACACACACACACACACACATACACACACACACACACATAAACACATACACACACACACACACATTAACACACACATACACACACACACACACACCCCAGCCAATCAAATCTTTGAATGGAAAATATTTCAGCCAATCAGAATTGACCGACTGTGTCTCGGACAGGAAATGGACGACGTCCTGAAACTGTTTGAACTTTTAAAAGAGAAAAACTCGAGCGCTGAAGGTCAGAGCGAGACGGGAGAACGACTGAAGAAGATCCTGGACGAGGCGGACGCCATGAAGAAGCAAACGGAGGACAAACTTTCACAAATACAAGGTACTTCTACTACATCAAATACACAGACTACTACAAACACTGTCGTGTTAGTACTGCTAGAACTACGCCGTCATGAACATGAAGAGTTTACAGCTGCAGCCTGGGGCCTCTCATGCTCGGCGGGTGTTCAGTGGCCACACCCCCAATATTCGCCGTTTTCATTCCCGTCTGTATTTGTGTTTGTTGGAAATCCACATTTAAACACAGGAACCGTCAAAAGAGCGACTCGTGGACAAAGATTAAAATGATTGAGTTATTATTGATTCCTCATCATTCTGGACTTTTTATATATGTAAAGATTTTACGTTATGACTCTTCGGCATCAGTGATTAAATGATCGACCGAGATCATCAAACATGACAAAGTATAAACTATAATTACTGCATTAAAAGTTCGTTTCAAACAGACAGCAGGTGAAGCTCAAAGACACTGACCTTAAAAAAATTTAGTGATAAAAGTCTTTACGTACTTTCTCAAATAAAGAGAAGACGTTCATATTTCAATAGAGCGCTATAAACTTCAACGTCTGCAACGAAAACTGAAGAGGAAGGACCGAGGTGCAGAGCTCAAAATTTCAATTAAAGCAAAGACTAAACTTAAAAAAACAGACAAACAAAAAAAACCTGTTGAAGAAAATGTCTGACAGAAAAATCCAAAAACACCAGGAGCAGAAATCCGATGAATCAAAACGGCATCAGGAACGTACGAGAAAAACTCAGGATAGAGAAGAACGGACAGAATCGACACAAGGACGCGCCGAGACGATAAACAAAAGGAGAGGCAGGAACTTTATACACAAACAAACCAAAACAACAACAGATTAGACTGATGAGCGATCAACAAAAGAGGAAAAACGTAAAAAAATAAGATTAAATAAACAAGAACTGACTACGAAAAATAAATCAGAAAACACTGAAAAACTAGACTAAGACGACAAACAGCGAAAAACAAGAACAACAGAAACACGAGAAGAATAAGAAACAGGAAAAACAGAAAAATGAGAAACAGGAAAATCAGAAAAATGAGAAACAGAAACAGCAGGAACAAAAGGAGAACGAGAAACGACTAAAAAAGGGGTGAGAAAAAGAAGTATGAGGTCATGAGCTGAGAGTCTGAGAAATGAGAGTCTGAGAAATGAGAGTAGTACTGCAGTAGTACAGATCATTTTTTGTGTACTCACAGTTTTTGTTTTGCTTCAGATCTGGAGAAGAAAATCCATCAGCTGATCAAAAATAAGGAGGAAAAAGCCGAAGAAGTGTCGAAGCTTTTAGAGACGGCGGAAGAGCTGCGAAAAGAAATCTCCAAACGATCAGAGGAGTACGCAGCCTGTACTGCATAAATACTTGATTATACTACACTGTACTACACCAATACTTTTGATACTACATCATAATACATCGCCCGTCTTAATAGAAATCATTCTAGTACTGCATGATCAGGAACTCCAAAAAGTTCACAGGAAAACCTGATAAATAAACTTCAGGTACTGATGAGTTCAGAACTTTAAACTGCCAGTACTCTAATACTACAATAGTACACAGGGAGTGTTTTTATTACATATACTCCTGTAATAGTACTGCAGAGTACACAGGGAGTGTTTTTATTTTATTTTTGTCGAGGAAAAAGATTTAAAAGTCGGTTTTAAACTGACGTTCCTGTTGTGACGCGTTTATCGTCCTTCAGCCTCGTTTTTAAACCTTTAATAATCTTTATTTGATTTTTTTAATATTTCAATTTTCAACATATGAAGACATTTATTCTAATTTTTCCAAACTTCATTTTTTGTAATTCTATTTTTCTTTCTTTTTAAATGACTTGTTTTTATGATCCTGAGGAAATACATCTGACTGAAGGTTTGATGGAAATTTTGTTTTTGGACAAAATAAAAAAATAAAAACGAGTTTTGAGACATTTTCCATTTTCTTTGATCTCATTATTTCATGATTGTCGGGATGAACCTCCAAAAGAAATTATCGTGTGTTTGTTAAATCATCTCAGGAAAAATCAATCAAAAGGATGACTGAGTGAAGGTGAACACATGAAAGAAGAAGCTGATTGGTTCGTTTTGTTTAGTCTTCAAAGAGGAACAGAAGGTCAGGGGTTTGATTTTCCATCCCGGCTCCAAAATGTCGGTTTCTGCTCGTTATCCACAGCTAGCATGTAGCTGTTAGCATTAGCCCTTGGATAGCATGTTAGC
Source organism: Xyrichtys novacula (assembly GCA_962446985.1). NCBI lineage: Eukaryota > Metazoa > Chordata > Actinopteri > Labriformes > Labridae > Xyrichtys > Xyrichtys novacula. The sequence continues at coordinate 109,831 of OY660868.1, forward strand.
ATTAGCCCTTTAATAGCATGTTAGCATTAGCCCTCGAATAGCATGTTAGCATTGGCCAGTTTTAAACAACAGAGTGAAGACATTCGTCTGTTACGCAGATTTTAACGCAACAAAAGGTCATAATAATAAAGAGTCAAAGGACAAAACAGACAGGTGGCTCCACCCTGTGG
>OY660868.1:112500-127500 GCA_962446985.1 Xyrichtys novacula
TCTGACTGCTGTTTCTTTTCTTTGAATCACATTTTATTTCTTCAAATGTTTTCATAAATAAACATTTAGGAGTTTTTAAAATCTCGGATCACAGTTTTTCTAACGACAAGTTTGTAAATAAGAAAGTGCGTCACTACTGAGCATGCTCAGAACATTTGTAATAATCTCAGAGTTTTTGAAGAACAGGAAGTATAAACGTCGTCACTCATGAATCTTTTTCGGCTTTTAAAGATTTAATTTATTTTTTTAAAGTTTCAGTTTCATGTCTTAAAAAAAACTGTGACACTTTATTTTGAAAAGCCCACAGGATGTGTGGCACTAAGGCGCAGCATTGGAGAGAGCGAGGAGGCGGAGTCAGAGGAGCTCAGAGGAGGTCTGAGGAGGTCTGAGTGAGTCTGCAGGTTTTTAGGAGATTCAGACAGTCTGAGGTGGACCGAAGTGGATTCTACAGGTCTGAGCTGGTCAGAGGAGGTCCAAGAACCTTTAAGGGGGTCTGAAGATTTTTGTGGGAGTCTGTGGGGGTCTGTGGAGGTCTGAGGAAGTCTGTGGGGGTCTGTAAGGGTGTTGGAGAGTCCTCAGGTTTCAGGAGTTTCAGTCTGAAGTTCTCTTTGTGGATCTTTGGGGTCCGGGGTCTGATCAGGATCATGTTGGAGTTCCAGGTCTTCGTTCTTCTCGGTGAGTCTCTAAAAAAACTTTAACCTGAAAATTTCTGTTTTTAATTTTTTAGTTTAATGAGAAAAAAAAATGTTTGTCCGTCAGCTTTGGGTCAATAAAGTTTAAAAACTTTATTATAAATAAAATATTTTTATTTAAAACTTTATAAAGTTTAAAAACTCATTTAAACTATTTTAACTTTATTTAAAAAGACGTTTAAGACGCTAAAATACCGTCAAACATAAACTTCGTAAACTTTCGACTTAAATTCGACGTTAAAATGAACGAAAACTTTGTTGATTTTTGGATTTTTACAGTTTATTGATTATTTCAAAAAGATGAAGTCACTGAATATTTGAGTGAATTATTGATCAGTTTGGTCAATATTTGTAATTGAAACCAAAGAAAGTTCATTTCTTTGTTATTGATCATAAAACCAATAAAAAATAAAAAAACAGATTTTTTTTAAAGGGTAAAAATGTAAAAGAGGAAATAAATAAACAACCTGATCAGCTGATCAGAGGAATGAGTGACACTTATCAGTGATTATTCTGATTAAATCATGGATCAATGATGTGATTGAATCAGTAATCAGAGTTTGATTAAATAATGAGGTCAAAGGTGATTAAAGAGGCGGTTTGATACTTTTTAACCCTCACTGATAACTGTAAATGATGTAACACCAGGGTCAAAGGTCAAACTCGGCCATTTGAGGGTCTCTCCGTTTTTTGATCTTCACCTGTGAGCGTTACCCACAATGCAAAGCGCCTAGTCAGAGCTTACTGCGATATGATGTGAATCTACGAGTCATCGCAGAAACACGTGAAAAAATCCCGAAAAAACTCTAATCCGATGCTTTTAAAGCGTAAATGGAAGGACAACATCGGAGCGTGACGTCCTTCCGAAAACACAGAATGAAGAACGAACTGACGTTAGCGAGTGAACCAGCCAATCACCACAGACTGACGCGGAGCTCACATATATCGGTGTGGCCGCCATCTTGGATAAATCCCCTTAGTGCGTTTCTTTCTGCCCGACGACATTGACCATAACTCTGAATTTTAGTGGTTTGTTCTAAACGGTCGAGGCGCCGCCGGACGCCGTCACACATTAAGATAAATAATTAAAATTATTTTTAAATTTGTGAAACGTAATCGGACACCATCTGGTTTCAACGATACGTCGGCGTAGCTCCTCGTTCTCCGTTGACTCTGTTTGGCTCAAGTGCGAGCCGGGAATGAGGAGACCCATCAAATATGGCGGCAACGCTCAATTATGTTCGAGCAAATGAGGCTTCTACATGTTTGATGAGCCAATCACAGCTCATTCTGAGCGCAATCTATGAATAGAGCAGGTAACCAATCAGGACGCTGATGTGAAGTCAAAGACTCACCGTCATATTCTCAGCCCTACAGGTGTTTACCTGCGCTCAGGAGGGCGGAGCCAATGTGGGAGGGGCCCAGATCGATGTCAGCGTCCCCGAGCTCAGTGATGTCTGTACAGAGGGCAGCTGTTACCCGGCAACAGGGGACCTCCTGATTGGACGGGCCCATCAACTGTCGTCTACTTCCACCTGCGGACTTAGCCGCCCCGAACCGTTCTGCATCGTCAGTCACCTTCAGGTAAAAACACACACACACACACACACACCTGTACAAGTACACAAGTACACAAGTACACACACAGGTGGACAAAAACACACTCCCGGTTTGTTAGTTAGTTAGTTAGTTAGTTAGTTAGTTAGTTAGTTTGTTTGTTTTTGTTTGTTTGTTTGTTTTCTGTTTGTTTTTGTTTGTTTTTGTTTTTTTTTGTTTGTTTTTGTTTTTTTTTGTTTGTTTTTGTTTTTTTTGTTTGTTTTTTGTTTGTTTTTTGTTTGTTTGTTTGTTTTTTGTTTGTTTTTGTTTGTTTGTTTGTTTTTGTTTGTTTTTGTTTTTTGTTTGTTTTTGTTTTTTGTTTGTTTTTTGTTTGTTTGTTTGTTTTTTGTTTGTTTTTGTTTGTTTGTTTGTTTTTGTTTGTTTTTGTTTTTTGTTTGTTTTTTGTTTGTTTGTTTGTTTGTTTTTTGTTTGTTTTTTGTTTGTTTGTTTGTTTGTTTACTTCTGTTGTTGATGTTTTTAGTTTCACTCTTAAAGCTTCTTCAGTTTAAACAAAGTTAAAGAGTTTTTATCTTCTTGGAGGTTAAAAATCGATCAGCTGATTTTTTTTTTATTCATTTTTGATTCAAACATAAAAAAATATTTTCTGTTCAAAAGTTTTTTCTTTTTTTTTATAAAAAGACCGAGAAGAATGAAAAGAATTTAACCTTTGACCCCCAAATACCCTCTCTCTCCCTCTCTCCTGATCTCTCTCTCTCTCTCTCTCTCTCTCTCCCTCTCTCTCTCTCTCTCTCTCTCTCTCTCTCTCTCTCCTCTCTCTCCCTCTCTCCTGCTCCCTCTCTCTCTCTCTCTCTCTCTCTCTCTCTCTCTCTCTCTCTCTCTCCCTCTCTCTCTCTCTCTCTCTCTCTCTCTCCCTCTCTCTCTCTCTCTCTCTCAGGAGGAGAAGAAATGTTTCGTTTGCGACTCGTCGGATTTTTACGACGAGCTCAGCGACCAGAAGAGAAACCATCGAATCGAAAACGTCGTCACAACCTTCGCCCCCAACAGACTCAAGACCTGGTGGCAGTCCGAGAACGGTGAGGAAAACTACACACAAACTACACAAAATACACAAACTACACACAAAATACACAAACTATACAAACTACACACAAACTACACAAAATACACAAACTTTACACAAACTACACACAAACTACCCTGTGAAAATTTAAAAAACGGACACGTTAGTCCACTCACAGACATGAGTATTTAAAGTCTGTGTTTCCTCGGCTCTGGTCGTCTCACCTGTCAGTCTCAGGTCTCACCTGTCTGTCTCAGGTCTCACCTGTCTGTCTCAGGTCTCACCTGTCTGTCTCAGGTCTCACCTGTCAGTCCCGGGTCTCACCTGTTTCCACCTTTAACCAGAGACAGATAAAGTCCCAGTGGTTCCAGGAACTAAATCCTGTTGGTGTTCAGTCTGTGTTTATGTCTGAGTGAGAGAGTCAAACAGAGCAGAGGAAAAACACCCTCCTCTCCTCCTCTCCTCCTCTCCTCCCTACCTCCTCCTCCCTACTCCCTTCCTCCCTTCCTCCCTCCCTCCGCCTCTCCTCCCCTCCTCTCCTCCTCTCCTCCCCTTCTCTCCTCCTCTCTTCCTCCTCCCTCCCTTTACTCCCCCCTCAGTCTTTGAAATGCATGAGCAGCTGCTGTTTCCCAGGATGGCGTTGGTGTGAGTCCGTCCTGAAGTCACACACGTCTGTGTTTACTGGTTCTCATGCTGTGGGGCGAGTCCCAGCTGGAGGCCGCAGAGTCGTTAAGGGTGGGGGTTGGGGGATAAAACACTCAGGAGGTTCCCGCTGACAGTCCTTACCTGAGAACTCAGACACACTGTGGGTTCAGAGTGAATGTTCACGCCGTGTGTGTGTGTGTGTGTTTATTTAAACCTCCAATAAAAAAATAAAAAAACTTTATTTACATCTGAGAAAAAAACAAAAAGTTTTTACAATGAAAAAAAAACAGAAAAACAGTCTGAAAAAATCATGAATGAGTGAGATCTGGTTCAGGGTGGTTCTGGATCTGGTTCAGTGTGGTTCTGGATCTGGTTCAGTTTGGTTCTGGATCTGGTTCAGTGTGGTTCTGGATCTGGTTCAGTTTGGTTCTGGATCTGGTTCAGTGTGGTTCTGGATCTGGTTCAGTTTGGTCCTGGATCTGGTTCAGTTTGGTTCTGGATCTGGTTCAGTTTGGTTCTGGATCTGGTTCAGTTTGGTTCTGGATCTGGTTCAGTGTGGTTCTGGATCTGGTTCAGTTTGGTCCTGGATCTGGTTCAGTTTGGTTCTGGATCTGGTTCAGTTTGGTTCTGGATCTGGTTCAGTTTGGTCCTGGGTCTGGTTCAGTGTGGTCCTGGGTCTGGTTCAGTGTGGTCCTGGATCTGGTTCAGTGTGGTTCTGGATCTGGTTCAGTTTGGTTCTGGATCTGGTTCAGTGTGGTTCTGGATCTGGTTCAGTTTGGTTCTGGGTCTGGTTCAGTGTGGTTCTGGGTCTGGTTCAGTGTGGTTCTGGATCTGGTTCAGTTTGGTTCTGGATCTGGTTCAGTTTGGTTCTGGTGGGTTTTTGGTTCTTGCTGCTGAGGTCGGTGTTTTGTTGTCTGACAGTGATTGACAGTCAGAGTTTGTAACATGTATTGATTAACGTATTGATTAACAATGGGTCAATAAAAAAACAGGAACTGATTTTCTTGAATGGTCTGATGTCGTCTGCAGGTCTAGAAAACGTCACGGTCCAGCTGAATCTGGAGGCAGAGTTTCATTTCACTCATCTCATCATGACCTTCAAGGTGGGTGCTACATGCAGTGGTGGATTCTGGGAAATCACAGTCCGATCAGCCAACAGATTTATGTCAGATTAGAGGAACAGTCTACAGACTAATCCAGCTGAAATCTGTGTTAACCAGTCTATGACAGTCTATAACATTCTGAGTCTATGACAGTCTATGACAGTCAATGACAGTCTATATCATTCTGAGTCTATAACAGTCTATAACATTCTGAGTCTATAACAGTCTATGACAGTCTATGACATTCTGAGTCTATAACAGTCTATAACAGTCTATAACATTCTGAGTCTATGACAGTCTATGACAGTCTATATCATTCTGAGTCTATAACAGTCTATAACATTCTGAGTCTATAACAGTCTATGACAGTCTATGACATTCTGAGTCTATAACAGTCTATGACAGTCTATATCATTCTGAGTCTATAACAGTCTATAACATTCTGAGTCTATGACAGTCTATGACAGTCTATGACATTCTGAGTCTATAACAGTCTATGACAGTCTATGACATTCTGAGTCTATAACAGTCTATAACAGTCTATATCATTCTGAGTCTATAACAGTCTATAACATTCTGAGTCTATAACAGTCTATAACATTCTGAGTCTATAACAGTCTATATCATTCTGAGTCTATAACAGTCTATAACAGTCTATAACATTCTGAGTCTATAACAGTCTATAACATTCTGAGTCTATAACAGTCTATAACAGTCTATAACATTCTGAGTCTATAACAGTCTATATCATTCTGAGTCTATAACAGTCTATAACATTCTGAGTCTATAACAGTCTATAACAGTCTATAACAGTCTATAACAGTCTATAACATTCTGAGTCTATAACAGTCTATAACATTCTGAGTCTATAACAGTCTATATCATTCTGAGTCTATAACAGTCTATGACAGTCTAGAACATTCTGAGTCTATAACAGTCTATAACATTCTGAGTCTATAACAGTCTATAACATTCTGAGTCTATAACAGTCTATGACAGTCTATAACAGTCTATATCATTCTGAGTCTATAACAGTCTATAACATTCTGAGTCTATAACAGTCTATGACAGTCTAGAACATTCTGAGTCTATAACAGTCTATAACATTCTGAGTCTATAACAGTCTATAACATTCTGAGTCTATAACAGTCTTTGACAGTCTATAACATTCTGAGTCTATAACAGTCTAGAACATTCTGAGTCTATAACAGTCTATGACAGTCTATAACATTCTGAGTCTATAACAGTCTATGACAGTCTATAACAGTCTATAACATTCTGAGTCTATAACAGTCTATGACATCTACACTGTTTCTCTAACCCGATGGCGGCTGTACTGAGGTGTTCTGGTTCTGGTTTTGGTGGGACCAGTATTACGTCTGTGGCTGACCCCGCCCCCCGTGTCTCTCTCTGCTCTCAGACGTTTCGACCTGCTGCCATGGTGATCGAGAGGTCAGCTGACTTCGGGAAAACGTGGCAGGTTTATCGGTACTTTGCCTACGACTGCGAAACTTCCTTCCCGACAATTTCCCAAGGTCCAATGAAGAAGGTCGATGATGTCATCTGCGACTCCCGATACTCGGACATAGAGCCGTCCACCGAGGGCGAGGTCTGTCGGCGCTCTGTTCATTAATGAGTTAAAAACTGTGATGTCACAGCGATGTTAACCGCCGTTAAACCCTCCGTTTGTTTCAGGTGATTTTTCGAGTCCTGGACCCGGCGTTCAGGATCCACGACCCTTACAGTCCCAGGATTCAGAGTAGGTCTCCTCCATACTTCTCCTGTTGGGGTTATTGATCAGATATTGATCCGTTACTGATCAATCATTGATCGTCTCTCTGTCCAGACATGCTGAAGATCACCAACCTGAGGGTCAAGTTCACCAAACTGCACACGCTCGGAGATAACCTGCTGGATTCTCGCATGGAGATCAAAGAGAAGTACTACTACGCCATCTACGACATGGTGGTCCGAGGGAACTGCTTCTGCTACGGACACGCCTCTGAGTGCGCGCCCATCCAGGGGGCGGGGCAGACCAGAGAGGGCATGGTGAGAGTTTTTTTATATGGTCACGGGGTTACGGGGTCATGTTTGATGATAACTGGCGATCGTTTGAGGTCATCATGGCGTGTTGTATGTCTGCAGGTTCATGGTCACTGCATGTGTAACCACAACACCAAAGGTCTGAACTGTGAGCAGTGTCAGGACTTCCACCATGACCTTCCATGGCGGCCAGCTGAGGGACGCAACACCAACGCCTGCAAGAGTGAGTCCACGTCTACTGGTTTCTTCTCATTTGTACTGGTCTAAACCGGTCTAAACTGGTCTAAACTGGTCTAAACTGGTCTTAACTGGTTTACTCTGGTTTGGACTGGGAGGAGCAGACTGAGATCTGGTACTGGAGGTTCCTGTCAGATTAAAAGTTCATACAAACGTCTGAAACAAAGTTTCTTCAGCAGCTGAATTTAAATGTTTTTCTTCTTCATGTGGAATAATCACCTCTTCTTCTTCTTCTTCTTCTTCTTCTTCTTCTTCTTCTTCTTCTTCTTCTTCTGTGGTGCTTCTGTAGAGTGTAGCTGTAACCATCACTCAGACTCGTGTCACTTTGACATGGCGGTCTTCGTGGCTTCAGGGAACGTCAGCGGCGGAGTTTGTGACGACTGTCGGCACAACACAGCCGGACACAACTGTGAGCAGTGTCGACCGTTTTACTACCAACACCCCGAGAGATCCATCAGGGACCCCAACATCTGCCAACGTGAGTCAGATTTCAAAATAAAGTACCACTGTTCCTCTTCAAAATAAAATACCGAGTCCAGACCGTATCTGTCCCTTTCTCTCCTGGTCCTAAATTTGTCCTGTGTTTGTTTCCGTAGCCTGTAACTGCGACCCTCTCGGCTCTCTGAACGGCGGTCTGTGTGACGGGATGACGGACGTTCGGAACGGTCTGATCGCCGGTCAGTGTCGCTGTAAGGTCAACGTGGAAGGAGAGCGCTGCGAACGCTGCAAAGACGCACATTACAACCTGAGCGACAACCCCGAGGGCTGCGAGGGTACGATGAGAAACACACCATCTGTACAACATGATAAAACAAGATACTAAACTATGAAAGAACAAGATACAAATGACTGAACAGGTGAACATCGACCATAAGAGGATCAGAGATGTGGAACAGGAAACAGGAAACAGGAAACAGTGATCCTGAGTGTTTGATCGTCTTTCTGTTTGTTCCTGCAGTTCTGTGGGGTGATGATAAATCAAGATCATTACAGATAATCAAGATCATTCTTTGTTCAAATGTTAATGATCTTGTTTTTAGCGTGTTCCTGTAACCCTCTGGGAACACTTCCTGGAGGAAACCCCTGTGACAGTGAAACAGGAAGCTGCTTCTGTAAACGCCTGGTGACGGGACGAGACTGTGACCAATGTGTGGTAAGACAAGATACCAACGTTCTTATTCGCTGAGTAATCAGCCAATCAGCTGAAGGGAAAGTCAACCGGCCAATCAGGACAAAGAACCTCAAATGTTCAGAAAAATAAAAACAGGAAGTCCGTCTCTCATCAGTCTTTGTGTGTGTGTGTGTGTGTGTGTGTGTGTGTGTGTGTGTGTGTGTGTTCAGCCTGAACATTGGGGGCTCAGTAATGACATGGACGGCTGCAGACCATGTGACTGTGATCTGGGCGGAGCCATCAACAACCGGTGAGTTTCTGTGATGGTCCTGCTAAAGCTAAAAGCTAACGGTCGTCCATGTTTGTTGTAGTTTTTTTCACTTCCTGTGTCCTGCAGGTGTGACCAGGTGAGCGGTCAGTGTGTGTGCAGAGATCACATGTTTGGTCGCCGCTGCGATCAGGTGGAGTCTGGATTCTACTTCATCGCTCTGGATCACTACACCTACGAGGCCGAGGATTCGACCTTCGGACCTGTGAGTGACCTTTGACCTCTGATTATGTAGCTGACCAGTGCGACTGCGTTCATTTAAATGACATGCACAGGTGCCCCGGCTCTGAGTCCCTCCATCTTTCTTTCAGGGAGTGACGGTCGTGCCGAGGCCCCACCCCCTGGACCGCAGCCCCACCTGGACAGGTACCGGCCTGGTCAACGTCCCAGAGGGGGCGTACCTGGAGTTTACCGTGGACAATATCCCCCACTCCATGGAGTATGACATCATCATCCGCTACGAGCCACAGGTGAGCGTCTACAGCGAGAAGAGGCTCCTCCTACTGTCGTAGCCCCGCCCACTAAAGCACAGAGATCAGATCAATAAGATCAGAGTTTCACAGATTTACACACAAAATCAGCTGTGAAGGTTTTTTCCCTGCAGCTGCCTGACCAATGGGAGGAGGTTCTGATGGCGGTGATGAGGCCTGGACCAATCAAAGCAGACAGTCGCTGTGTCAACACAGTTCCTGATGATGACAACCAGATGATCTCGCTTCACCCCGGCTCACGGTAACGACTGCAGACATGATCTAAACTTCTTCTTCTGGTTCTTCTTCTGGTTCTTCTTCTGGTTCTTCTTCTGGTTCCTCTCTGGTTCTTCTTCTGGTTCTTCTTCTGGTTCTTCTTCTGGTTCTTCTTCTGGTTCTTCTTCTGGTTCCTCTCTGGTTCCTCTCTGGTTCTTCTTCTGGTTCCTCTCTGGTTCCTCTCTGGTTCTTCTTCTGGTTCTTCTTCTGGTTCTTCTTCTGGTTCCTCTCTGGTTCCTCTCTGGTTCCTCTCTGGTTCTTCTTCTGGTTCTTCTTCTGGTTCCTCTCTGGTTCCTCTCTGGTTCCTCTCTGGTTCCTCTCTGGTCTGCTGGGTCCACAAAGGTTCTCAGAGACTTGGTGAAAGAAGAGGTCGTCAGAAACATGAACCTGGAACAGCTTTTACAAACATCAGGGCGATGATTTCTGCTCAGACTGTGTGAACATCAAAAACGTTATTTTCTGAGTCGCCTGATGAGGAGGATTTATTCTGTTTCTAAAATAAGTTTATTTGGTTTGTACTCAGAGTTCAACTAAAAGTCCGAATATATCTAACCGACTTATTTTCATCCAGATCCTCTCAAGTGTGTTTTGAGAGGTCAGTTTACTTTCTCTGTGATACTTCCGTATATCTTTGAAAGAGTACACTCTTATAGAGATAAGCAGTATAAGTCAGGAATACAAACAAGTACTACTACTGAATTAACTGCACACCAATGCTTCAGAGCGGATTAAGCCACGCCCCCATGTTGGTGACTTTGGTTCCTGCTGTGGTCCTGAGCCTCAGTATGTACTTTTATACACTAAAACGTGGACTAGAGGTTTATTACTAGTAAACTGATGTTGTACCAAGAAGTTTACTTCAAGTTTTCTTCAAGTGTACTTTGATAAACTAAATTGGGTCAATTTAGTCACATGAAGTCTACTTGTCAGTACACTGGTAGTATATTTGTATCAGTGTACTTAAAGTATACTTCAGGAAGTATTCTAAAATTAAAGTATACTTAATTAAATGTACTTCAGGTGTACTCACGTTTTTGGTCAGGGATGAACGGACGAGTCGAGTCTCTGTGAGAATTACGACCCTCAAAGTTCCTGTCTGTCCCCTCAGGTACGTGGTTCTTCCCAGACCCGTCTGTTTTGAATCTGGTCTGAACTACACGGTCCGCCTCAGTCTGCCGCTGTACTCGGCCCTCAGCGACATCCAGTCTCCGTACACACTCATCGACTCAGTGAGTAAAAACTCAGAATCACGTCCTGACGACCAAATTCACTTTATTCATTTAAATCACATTAAAAAGTGATTAAAGAAAAACATCATCGATCAGAGTCAGATTCACCTAAAGTCAGTTCTGGTCCTGTTCTGATGGTTCTGGTCCTGGTTCCTCAGATCGTGCTCATGCCTCACTGTAAGAACCTGGAGATCTTCTCGCCCTCGGAGGGCGGAGACTCCAGCAGCTGGGACACCTTTCAGCGTTATCGATGTCTGGAGAACAGCCAGGGGGTCATCAAGTCCCAGACCACCGACATCTGCAGGAACTTCATCTTCAGCATCTCCGCCATGCTGCACCAGGGCGCCAAAGGTAACTAGACCATGACCAGGTAACTTACCTAAAACCCACTCAGGGTTTTAGGACCCTCAGAGCCCCCCTAGATTCTCAGTCCACCTTCACTCTCGTTCATTAATCGTTAATTTGTAGTTTTTGTGTCTTTGTCGTTAAACGTCGTCGGTCAGGTTTTACTTTGATGTTTTATTTTCTTTCTTTTATTTTGTTTTTATCTTAAAACAAATAAAAGAGGAGAAGTTATAGTTTGAACTCTCCAGGTGATCTTCTGCTCTTCAGACTCTTCTTTGTCATTATTACCTGAGTGACATCACTCAGGTATTTCCTTCCGTCGGCGTGTCTCCGCTCGTCTCTACTTCCTCACATTCCTCTCTCGTTGTCTCATAAATCTGTCGGCCTGAGGACATCTTCTCTGTTTCAGCTCGTTTTCTGTCTGTGACTCTGTTTCCCAGAATGCCGCTGTGACCCTCAGGGTTCCCTCAGCACAGTATGTGACCCCAGCGGCGGTCAGTGTCAGTGTCGCCCCCATGTGGTTGGCCGCAACTGCGACAGGTGTGCCCCTGCTACTTTCCAGTTTGGCCCCAACGGCTGCAGAGGTCAGGACCTGAATCAACGATCAATCAACTCATCAATAATCAATCAACACTCATCAATAATCAATCAACACTAATCAATAATCAATCAACACTCATCAATAATCAATCAACACTCATCAACGATCAATCAACACTCATCAATAATCAATCAACACTCATCAATGATCAATCAACACTCATCAATAATCAATCAACACTCATCAATAATCAATCAACACTCATCAATAATCAATCAACACTCATCAATAATCAATCAACACTCATCAATAATCAATCAACACTCATCAATCAACACTCATCAATAATCAATAATCAATCAACACTCATCAATAATCAATCAACACTCATCAATAATCAATCAACACTCATCAATAATCAATCAACACTCATCAATGATCAATCAACACTTATCAATAATCAATAATCAATCAACACTCATCAATGATCAATCAGCTCATTAGGACATAACTAATTACGTTCTTGTTTATTAACCCTTTTTCGTGATTTGCCGACTTGTTTAAGTCGTGATAAAATCGTCATTTTTAATCATTTTTACGTGTTTTTTTTTCAGCGTGTGCGTGCGACCCTCGTGGCGCCCAGAACTCCTTCTGCGATCAGCTGAGCGGTCAGTGCGTCTGCGTTCCGGGAGCGTACGGCCGTCAGTGTGACCGCTGTCTGCCGGGTCACTGGGGTTTCCCCGCCTGTCGACCCTGCGCCTGCAACGGACACGCCGACACCTGCGACCCCGACAACGGGCGCTGCATCGCCTGCAGGGACCACAGCACAGGACACGCCTGTGACAGGTCAGTCCCACCGGAGGTCATACACACCTGTCTCACCTGTCACAGGTAACACACACTGAACTTTGAATCTCTTACTGTGACCAGGTGCCTCGATGGTTACTATGGAGACCCAGTGCTGGGGTCAGGTGACCACTGTCGTCCCTGCAGGTGTCCTGATGGTCCCGACAGCCTGCGGCAGTTTGCAGGAGGTTGTTACCGTGGAGACGACTCTCAGCAGGTCACCTGTGTGTGTAACGTGGGATATAAAGGTACGACCTTCATAACGTCGTTGGATCAGATTAGTGTGATGTCGTACTTTGATTGATTGATTTATTGATCACAGATTTCCAGGTGAGAAAGCAGCTCGCTCTGATTGGCTGTGAGGTTTTAGTTCAGTTTTATTATCATGAGTTTTAGCAGCAGGCGTCGTGGTACGAGTTTATTCATTCATTAATAATCATCATCAATATCAGCATCATCACAGGAAGTGATGGCTGACCTTGAACAGGAAATGAGGTCAGAATGAAGTCTGTCAGTCTGGACTGTGACACCTGAGGGAAACACACACAGGTGTGAATAAAGGTTCACCGACGTTCATCAAAGACGAACTGAAAATGTTCGATAAGAAAGACGAAGAGTTCGCCGAAAACCGTCCGACTGAGAGTTGGTGAAGTTTGTCGAGTGTCTGAGAGCGAGGCAGACGAGACTCTCTCATTGGTCTCCTCTGTTCTTACCTGGATCACCTGAGGGCCTCTGTGCCGGCTCCTGATTGGCTGTCAGTCTAAACTGAACCGCCGAAGTTTGAGTGGAAGTTTTTTTTTCAGGTTTGAACTCCAGTTTAGATTTCTACAGTCAGGATTATTTAATTGATCTTTTATTTTTTCCGATCAGTTTCAGACTCTTATTGATCAGCTGATCAGCCACAATCATCTCATATTGATCTCTGTGAAAACCCCGCTCTTTAGTTTTAGGGTGGTACTTTTTACACTCCCATGATCAGCTGTTCTCATGTCGTTGTAAACGTAAACGACAGAGAGACTGAACAATAAAGAGGAGAAGGAGGAGGCGGGGCTCGTCTCTGACATCACTGATCATAAGATCGTCCTGATTGGACAGAACAGCGTCACGTGAGAATCAGGACAAGTTCAGGAACATTTCTAAACAAACTTCTCAGGGACGCCAAGGTTAGTTAGCGTCAGTTAGCGTCAGTTAGCGTCGGTTAGCGTCAGTTAGCGTCAGTTAGCGTCAGTTAGCTTCGGTTAGCGTCAGTTAGCGTCAGTTAGCGTCAGTTAGCTTCGGTTAGCGTCGGTTAGCTTCGGTTAGCGTCGGTTAGCGTCAGTTAGCGTCAGTTAGCTTCGGTTAGCGTCAGTTAGCTTCGGTTAGCGTCAGTTAGCGTCAGTTAGCTTTGGTTAGCGTCGGTTAGCGTCAGTTAGCGTCGGTTAGCGTCAGTTAGCGTCAGTTAGCATCAGTTAGCTTCGGTTAGCGTCAGTTAGCGTCAGTTAGCTTCGGTTAGCGTCGGTTAGCGTCAGTTAGCTTCGGTTAGCGTCAGTTACCGTCAGTTAGCGTTGTTAGCGTCAGTTAGCGTCAGTTAGCGTCGGTTAGCGTCAGTTAGCGTCAGTTAGCGTCAGTTAGCGTTGTTAGCGTCAGTTAGCGTCAGTTAGCGTCGGTTAGCATCGGTTAGCTTCGGTTAGCGTTGGTTAGCGTCAGTTAGCGTCAGTTAGCGTCGGTTAGCGTCAGTTAGCGTCAGTTAGCGTCAGTTAGCGTCAGTTAGCGTCGGTTAGCATCGGTTAGCTTCGGTGTGTCTTAGACTGACGCAGAGGTTTAGGGTTCCAACAGTGAGTTTCGTCACAGATTTAAAAGTTCGGTCAGAAAATCGGGAGCTGACGACGTTTCTGAAGATGAGAAACTGTTGGAGGAGTGAAGTTCGGTTTCGTGTTGGACTCGAAGTTTTTAAGACGGTTAAATATCATGACCTTTGAACTTGTAGTTTTTGATGTGCTGAAGGTCATCAGCTGATTTGTCGCTGATGTTCTGTGGGTGGAGCTTAACTCGATGACTTCTCTGAGTTCACATGGCGTTCTGTTTTTGACCGCCGTCTCTCTGCAGGTGCTCGTTGTGATGAGTGCTCGCCTGGTTACTATGGAAACCCTGAGGAAGTGGGGGGGCGGTGCGAGCCGTGTCAGTGCAACAACAACATCGACGTGTCGGACCCGGAGTCCTGCAACTCCCGGAGCGGCGAGTGTCAGCGCTGCCTGTACCACAGCGAGGGCCCCGCCTGCGAGAGCTGTAAACTGGGTTACTACGGCAACGCACTGGCGCAGGACTGCAGGAGTAAGTACGATGGTCACCATGGTAACCACTGTAAATGACAAACTGATTTGAAATGATAAATCTGACGGCGTTGGTCTCTGGTCCTCAGAGTGCGTCTGTAACCAGCTCGGCAGTGACCCCGCCCACTGCCCGCCGCCCGGCGACTGTCACTGCGAACGGGTGAGCGGTCAGTGTCACTGCCTTCCAAACGTGGTCGGACAACACTGT
>OY660868.1:130000-147500 GCA_962446985.1 Xyrichtys novacula
GTGTCTGTGTGTGTGTGTGTGTGTGTGTGTGTGTTTCTGTGTGTGTTTTTTCCATGTGTTGTCTATGTGCAGCCTGTGACTGTGACCCTCGCGGCGTCTCTCAGCCTCAGTGTCATAAAGGAAATGGTCACTGCGTCTGTGTCGATGGCGTCTCCGGTCCTCGCTGTGACGTCTGTGCTCGTGGATTTTCTGGAACGTTCCCCGACTGTCAGCGATGTCATCAGTGTTTCTCAGAGTGGGACCATGTGATTGGTCAGCTGACCAATCAGACCCACCGGCTCGTCAACAAGGTCAACGCCATCAAAACCAGCGGTGTCAACGGGCCGTACAGGAAGTCCATCGACAGTGTGGAAAAAAGCATCAACGACATCCAGAACCTCCTGAACCAGAACCCGGCCGCACAACCGCTGAACGAGATCCAGGAGCTCCTGCAGCAGACCAGGTGAGACTAAACTTTAAAAGACCAGGTGAGCTTGATGTGCTGTAATCAGGGGAATGATAACAATGATAATGATAACAATGATAATGATAATGATAATGATAACAGTGATAATGATAACAGTGATAATGATAATGATAACAATGATAATGATAACAATGATAATGATAATGATAACAGTGATAATGATAACAGTGATAATGATAATGATAACAGTGATAATGATAACAATGATAATGATAATGATAACAGTGATAATGATAACAATGATAATGATAACAGTGATAATGATAACAGTGATAATGATAATGATAACAGTGATAATGATAACAGTGATAATGATAATGATAATGATAATGATAACAATGATAATGATAATGATAACAGTGATAATGATAATGATAACAGTGATAATGGTAACAGTGATAATGATAATGATAATGATAATGATAACAATGATAATGATAATGATAACAGTGATAATGATAATGATAACAGTGATAATGATAACAGTGATAATGATAACAGTGATAATGATAACAGTGATAATGATAATGATAACAATGATAATGATAATGATAACAGTGATAATGATAATGATAACAGTGATAATGGTAACAGTGATAATGATAACAGTGATAATGATAATGATAACAGTGATAATGATAACAGTGATAATGATAACAATGATAATGATAATGATAACAATGATAATGATAACAATGATAATGATAATGATAACAGTGATAATGATAACAGTGATAATGATAACAGTGATAATGATAATGATAATGATAATGATAACAATGATAATGATAATGATAACAGTGATAATGATAATGATAACAGTGATAATGGTAACAGTGATAATGATAATGATAACAGTGATAATGATAATGATAACAGTGATAATGATAACAGTGATAATGATAACAGTGATAATGATAATGATAATGATAACAATGATAATGATAATGATAACAGTGATAATGATAACAGTGATAATGATAACAATGATAATGATAATGATAACAGTGATAATGATAATGATAATGATAATGATAACAATGATAATGATAATGATAACAGTGATAATAATAACAGTGATAATGATAACAATGATAATGATAATGATAACAGTGATAATGATAACAATGATAATGATAACAGTGATAATGATAACAGTGATAATGATAATGATAACAGTGATAATGATAACAGTGATAATGATAATGATAACAGTGATAATGATAACAGTGATAATGATAATGATAATGATAATGATAACAGTGATAATGATAATGATAACAGTGATAATGATAACAGTGATAATGATAATGATAACAGTGATAATGATAACAGTGATAATGATAACAGTTATAATGATAATGATAACAATGATAATGATAACAATGATAATGATAACAGTGATAATGATAATAATAATTATAACTGTGCGTTTTCTCCTCAGTGACCTGATGGCCACCCTGAGCCGGACCATGAATGACACAGAGCAGACCTTGGTCCAGGTTCAGGACTCGGATTTGGCAGCACAGACCAAAGTGGACTCTGTGATGGCGGACTCTCAGAAACTGGAGCAGATGGTGAAGAAGCTGCTGGACCAGGTGGAGTTCATCAAGAACTCTGACATTAGAGGTAAGTTTGGTCTACCTGTGAAGGTTTAAGGTCTAAGACTGATCCAGACTTCATCAGAGACCCGGTCTCAGTAATACCATCTCTGACAAGGATCGATGAGTTTTAACGTCTATTGACGTGATCGCCCTAGAAAAGGTTGTCCTCCACTCCGTCACTATAGAGTGTCTAACCCCCCCCACCCCGGCCCGGACCGGCAGTGTGAGACCATCTGAACGGTGTCTGTGTTTGAAATCTTGGATTGTTGTTTGCTGTTCTAGTTCCCAAACTTCTCAGTATAATTCTGTTATTTCTATGACCTTCTGGTCTTCTGTAAGAGATCCTGATCTCAGAGATCCTGTTCTCAGTGATCCTGATCTCAGAGATCCTGATCTCAGTGATCCTGTTCTCAGTGATCCTGATCTCAGTGATCCTGTTCTCAGTGATCCTGATCTCAGTGATCCTGATCTCAGAGATCCTGATCTCAGAGATCCTGATCTCAGTGATCCTGATCTCAGAGATCCTGATCTCAGTGATCCTGTTCTCAGTGATCCTGATCTCAGTGATCCTGTTCTCAGTGATCCTGATCTCAGTGATCCTGATCTCAGAGATCCTGATCTCAGAGATCCTGATCTCAGTGATCCTGATCTCAGTGATCCTGTTCTCAGAGATCCTGATCTCAGAGATCCTGATCTCAGTGATCCTGATCTCAGTGATCCTGATCTCAGAGATCCTGATCTCAGTGATCCTGATCTCAGTGATCCTGTTCTCAGTGATCCTGATCTCAGAGATCCTGTTCTCAGAGATCCTGATCTCAGTGATCCTGTTCTCAGAGATCCTGATCTCAGTGATCCTGATCTCAGTGATCCTGATCTCAGAGATCCTGATCTCAGTGATCCTGATCTCAGAGATCCTGTTCAGGTTCACCTGTTAGAGTTTCCTCTTCAGGTCGATTATCTGAGGCTCCCTCACTTTACAACCTCTCTTACATGATTGGTTCATCCTCTTTGTCACCAGGGGCGACGGACAGTGTCACCAAGTACTTCCTGCAGTCACAGGCGGCCGAGGTCCGGGCCAACGCCTCGGTCAGTGACCCCAACAGTCCCGTGGAAACCTCTGCAGCTCTGAGGAAACTCACCGACGACAAGCTAAACCAAACCAGGGAGGAGTTTCTGAGGAGACACACTGAGCATGCTCAAAGACTCGACGACCTCGCAGGAGAGCTGCAGACTCTGGACCTATCAGAGATCAGCCACAAGGTTTGGTTCCTGGCTAGAGCACATGTTTAGCAGGTCCAGCTTTGGTTCAAAGTCTAGTAAAGTGTGTGGAGCAGGTTCTGTGGGTCTGTGGTTCCCCCTGTAGTTCCAGCTGTGGTTCCGTCTGTGGTTCCACTTTCTCTTTTTCAGTTCAGGGTTCAGACACGGAGTCAAATGTTCATCAGGGACTTTGTAGACGAGGCCGTGATGTTCTCGTTCATCAGTCTACCGAAGGCGTCTTCATGTCTGTCTGTTTTACTCTTTCAGACCTGTGGTCGATCCTCATCAGGTCAGGAACCATGTGGATCCTCTCCCTGTGGAGGTCTGGGCTGTGTGGACTCTCAGGGTGGCACCAGGTGTGGCGGCGAGGACTGTGACGGCGTGGTGACCACAGCAGGTCGAGCCTGGGACAAGGCCAAAGACTCTGAACAGAAGATACTGGGAGCCATGGAGGAGGTGGAGAAACTCTCCAAGATGGTGAGTCAGACAGGTCCTGGTCTGACATGGAGTTTGTTCAGGTCGGCTTGAGGTGGTCCACTTACCCGAGTCACTTTTTTCAGGTGTCGGACGCCAAACTGAGAGCAGATGAGGCGAAACTGAGCGCTCAGGACGTCCTGCTGAAGACCAACAGAACCAAAGTGAAGCTGGACCAGAGCAACGAGGAGCTGAGAGACCTCATCAAACAGATCCGAGACTTCCTCACACGTACGTCCACTTCCTGTTTCCTCACACCCTCTGAACTTCCTGTGAAGGTCTCACCTTTCCTGAACAGATGACCAAGAACAATCATCAGCAGTGTTCAGGGTCCACAAAGTCCTGTGACGTGGATCAGCAGAGGCCCTGAGCCCAGTCAGATCTAAAAAACCGGCGCTCAGACATTTCAGGTTCACCTGTTCATGTTTGGATGGATCACATGACCACTCAGGTGGGGCCTGAACCTGTTATTCCTGTTTCAGAGGACGCTGCAGACCTGGAGAGCATCGAGATGGTTGCTAATGAGGTCCTGGCCATGCAGATGCCGACCACGCCGGCTCAGATGCAGAACCTGACCAATGAGATCCGACAGAAGGTGGGAGAGCTGGGTCATGTGGAGACCATCCTGCAGCAGAGCGCCGACGACATCCAGAGAGCAGAGAGTCTGCTGGAGCAGGCCCGCCGAGCCAGGTGAGCGCCCCCCGTCCATCTAGACCTGACAGTCCTGCAGGAGTCCTGCTCCTGATCAGGGGATCCTGATGTCATGTTTTTACGCATTTACGACAAAAACCTGTAAAGTAACAAAGTCTGGTGACCACAATAACCAGACGTCTGCAGAGTTTCAACCAGGAGGAAAAATCTCCGACGGTCTGAGATTCACTCAAATTCAAGACTCTCCTTCCTGGTTCGTCTGAACTTTCTCAGTGAGAAACAGGAGGATGTTTCTGATCTGAAAATCACGTAAAGATATAAAAGAGGAATCAGAGAGGAAGTGAAAAAAAAAAGAGTGAAAAAAATGTAGAAGAACCTTTTTTAAAGTCAGAGTCTGCAGGAGGAACCAAGAGTCTGAACCGTTTGACTTCACCTCTCTTTGTTTTTGTCAGTGAGGAGGCGGCCGACGTTAAAGAGTCTGCACAGGCTGTAAAGGCGGCGCTACAAGAAGCAGAGAGAGCTCAGACCGCCGCAAGTAACGCCATCCAGCAGGCCGCCACCGACATCCACAGCACCAACAAACTGCTGTCCTCAGTCAGTACTAAGTCCTGGTCCCAGAGTCTAATATACATTATCTTTAATGATAACTACATAACCATCATCACATCCACTGTTAACATTACACTAACTTTATTGACATTTATTATTCTTAATGACTTCCTGTTGGTTTCGCTGATCTAACGTTAGTTTCACTGATATCACGCTGATTTTATCATCTTCGTCACATTTAAAACGTCTGTGTCTGTGCTGCGTTCAGGTGGAGTCGGAGACGGCAGACGCAGAGCTGAGACTTAATAATGCCACTCAGAGGCTGCAGAGGCTGGAGAAAGACGTGGCCATGATGAGAGACAAAGCTCTGAACGTCACTCTGAGCACCGAACGGACCAATCAGGACGCTGAGGACATCGAGAAGATGGCAGAGGAAGTGAAAAAGGTGAATTTACCTGTGAGGTGATCATCATCTCAGGGATCACAGAGGAGGTCTGTCAGTCTCTGTTTCATGGAGTTAATAAAAGTTCACTGACAGTGACGACCGTCACCACTGAGTTCACTGAAACACCATCAAATAATAAAGAAAAATACGACCATCACACAGGACATGATTATAGAAATACCTCTTCATTATATATAATTATGTGTAGTTATTGCTTTACATCTAATATATATATATATATATAATACTGATACATATATATTAATATAAATATATTTTATAAAATATTGCAGTAGTTCAAACCAAATAAACACTTTATATTTTATGAATGTGTGTTTGTGTGTATTTTTGTGAGTAGGAACTTAACTCTGAGCTGAAGGATCGGTACTCTACAGTGGAGGAGCTGATTGGTCAGAAGGCTGGGGGCGTGGCCGAGGCTAAGAAGAGGGCGGAGTCACTGCAGAAGGTGGCCAAAGAGCTTCTCCTCAAAGCCAGCGACAAACTACAGCTGCTCAAAGGTGAAACCATGGCGACGTTATTGTGACATCATTGGTTTTGTTTTAGTGTCCCGCTCATAATGTTGTTGTTGTTGTTGTTGTTGTTGTTGTTGTTGTCTCGTTGTGGTTAATGTTGTTGTTATTTTCATTGTTGTGGTTGTTGCTGCTGTTGTCTTTGTTGAATGCTGTGTCATGTTGTTCTGTGTTGTTGTGATTGTTGTTGTGATTGTTGTTGTGGTTGTTGTCTTTGTCATTTTTGTTGTCATTGTTGTGGTTGCCGTTGTTGTGTAATGTGCACTGTGGTGATGCGGTTGTCATCATTCTTATTGTCATTGTTGTTATTGTGGTTGTTGTCTTTGTTGTTACCTCCGCCAAGGAGGTTGTGTTTTCGGTAGGGTTGGTTTGTTTGTTTGTTTGTTTGTTTGTTTGTTTGTTTGTTTGTTTGTTTGTTTGTGAACAACTTTACGGATTGACCTAAAATTTTCACCAGAGGTGCGTCTCACCCCCAAGAGGATCCCGTTACATTTTGGTGGTGATCCGGATCGCCTTCTGGATCCAGGAATTTTTTGAAGGATTCTGTATCATTGTGAGATAGGGCACATTTTGGAATTTTAGCATTTAACTCTCTAAAAATGGTCTTTAGTCTTTGGTCTTTGGTAAAAAATGACACAGAAGGATCTCAGTGAGTTTTATGAGGTGTCAAAGGTTGATCCTGATCCAGACAAAATTCTGGATACCGTGAGCTGCTTGGCGGAGGTCTGCGCTCTCCGAGTGCGTTTCTAGTTTTTGTTGATGTTGTTGTTGTCATTGTTGTCATTCTTGTGGTTGTTGTCTTCATTGAACAGCGTCACATGTTGTTCTGTGTTGTTGTTGTTGTTGTCGTCTTGGTTGTTGTCGATGAACACCGTGTGACGTCACCGTTTGCTTTTCTCGGTCAGACCTGGAGAAGTCGTATGAGGAGAACCAGCGCTCTCTGGAGGTGAAGGCGGAGCAGCTGGTGGAGCTGGAGGCTGCGGTCAAGACTCTTCTTCAGGAGATCAGCCACAAGACCACAGTCTACAGTACCTGTGTATTTTAGTGTCATCGGTCACAGCACCTGTGAGTTCTAGGGTCAAAGGTCACGCTGTATATCAATAATCATGACACCTGTTTCATAAATATTTTTTTCAGTCTTTGCAACAAAAAAAGACCCAAAGATGAAATATTTTATTTTTTAAAAACTTTTATTTAGTCTGAACAAAAACCAAAGATTCACTGTTTTTAAAGATACTGAATCATCATTTTTTGAGAGTTCATCAACTTCTCATTTTGACAGTGAGCTTCTCTGAGATAAAGACTAAAAATAAACTCTCATGATTGTTTATTATTTTCACACCAACGTCTGTTCTGCGTCAGTTTGAAACTCTGATCAAATTTGATGAATTTACACTAAAAAACCAACGACTGACCTGAAAGTGAGCGTTCATCAGACAGTCTTTAAAAATGTTGAAATGTTTTTTAAAGGTTTCATTTAGTTTGATCTATCAATAAATGTGTTAACCATGAGAATGCAACTTTTTTTACTTCCTGCTTTAACCTTTTCAACGTGACCAAAATCATTTTTAATAAAAGTTTCAAGTTAAAGTCAAAGTTTGTGGGTTTTTTTACGTCTCCAGAAAGAAAAAAAAAACTCTGACACAGACGAGTAAAGAAACTACAGACCCGTCAAGTGGGTCACATGACCTCAAAGTTCAGTCATCACACTAAAGATCGAAGAAATGAGACTCAAAAACAGAGCAGAGAGAAAAAAAAGACAGAATGAAATTGATTAAAGGCACAGCCAGGGGTCAGAGGTCATCAGGAGATACACCTGCAGTAACTGGACAAACAGAGGCTCCGCCCCCTGAAGCCGAGAGGTTAAAAAAGTTCAAACCACACTTGGTGTACAGAGCGTATCGATTTATTAATTAATCTAATGTGTTAGCATAACGACAGTTTGTTCTAATAAAAGAATTCAACATAAAACATAAAAGTATAAAAATACAAAAGTATAAAAATACAAAAGTATAAAGATGCTGTAAAAAAAGTTCAATGTTGGAGAAACACGTCGATGAAGGACAGACTTTAACAAAAAGTTAGATTCAGGTTTAGAGTTTTTACGGTGGATAAAATAACGAGAAAGTAAAAATTTTAACAGAAAATTTTTTCATTAAAAAGTAAATATGAACTTTAGCGTGTTAGCATTCAGGCTAATTTTGAACTAAAAGAATAATTGATGACAAACTCAGCGACTCTACAGCAAAACTTCGTAAACACGATATTCTTACATTCATGCTAACATTAGCGTAGCTCTACGCTAATTTTTCAGACTATAGAATTGCTAAAGTACATGTTAGCATGTCTGCTGGCTAGCTCAAAGGTTATATGTACGCCGTATCGGGATAATGTTAGAAATAAAGTGAGTCTCATCTCAGAATCCTCACGCTGTTAGAGCGCTGATGATAATGTTACAAAGATAAATGCAGTAATCATCGGCGTAATAATACAGGAACAGGTAATACTGACAGAGTTATCAGGGTTTCTTATGTCAAAGATATGTGAAAGTAAATGATGATGTAATAATGATGATGTAATAAAGATGATGATGTAATAATGATGATGTAATAATGATGATGTAATGATGATGATGTAATAATGATGACGTAATGATGATGATGTAATAATGATGATGTAATGATGATGATGTAATAATGATGATGATGTAAGGATGATGATGTAATAATGATGATGTAATGATGATGTAATGATGATGATGTAATGATGATGATGTAATAATGATGACGTAATGATGATGATGTAAGGATGAGTTTATCACTGAGGCCATCATGATAATGTTGACCCGGTAAAGTGTTAATGAGGTTAGTTAGTCAGATGATAATGACAGTGCTCTCAGCGCTCTCATGGTACAGGAAGTCAGCTGGCCCGTCAGGATGGGCGGAGTCAAACACCCGAACCACCTTTAGCTCCGCCCACAGAACCTTCAGTCCCCTCTCCGTCTCCGTGTTTCTGGAGACGTTTCCGGAAGGCTCTCTGGATCACAGAGGCCGCCACCTCTTCCTGTTTCCTCTGAAGAGTGCTGCTGATTGGATCACAGGACACCTGCAGGTCACATGATCACCTGTCAGGTTCTGTTTGACTGTTTTTATACAAAGGTCAGTAAAGACGACCATACATTGACCTTTGACCTTTCTTAAATGGACGTCCAAAGCCTCATGTAAAGATGCTGAGTATGCACACTATTTACCGACTGACTGTTTAGTGACTGTTAACTAACTGACTGTTTACTGACTGTTTACTTACTGACTGTTTACTGACTGTTTACTGACTGACTGTTTACTGACTGTTAACTAACTGACTGTTTACTTACTTCTTACTGACTGACTGTTTACTGACTGTTTACTGACTGTTAACTGACTGACTGTTTACTGACTGTTTACTGACTGTTAACTGACTGACTGTTTACTGACTGTTTACTGACTGTTAACTAACTGACTGTTTACTGACTGTTTACTGACTGACTGTTTACTGACTATTTACTGACTGTTTACTAATTTTTTACCAACTGATTGTTAACTGACTGACTGTTTACTGACTGACTGTTTACTGACTGACTGTTTACTGACTGTTAACTGACTGACTGTTTACTGACTGACTGTTTACTGACTGTTAACTAACTGACTGTTTACTTACTTCTTACTGACTGACTGTTTACTGACTGTTTACTGACTGTAAATTAAATAAAGTAATAAAGACTGATTTAAAGGAACTTTAATTATTTTTTAATGAATAGACTAGAATTGAACAGAATAGAGTAGAAAAATAACTCCAGTACAGTAGAATAGAATAGAATAGAATAGAATAGAATAGAGTAGAAATGTTTGAACCTTTGCTGAGTCGGCAGTGAACTTCTCATTGAGTCTGGTTTTAAGAGAGTCTTCACCTGATGAATCTCCAAACACCTGCAGAGTTCATTATTATTGTTATTGTTATTATTATTATTATTATTATTATTATTATTATTATTATTATTATCATAAGTAGTAGTAGTAGTAGTAGAAGAAGACAAAGTATTACGAAGGTTCTTCTGTGAATATTTGTAACGTCTCATGAATTTTTCTTTTAATCAACATAAAGAGAAGTTGAACTCATACAAGAGAATCATTTTGAATATTAATTAAAAATAATTTAATATTAATATGAATAACGTGGTTTTTTTACTGATAAGGTGGAGTTACCTGTGAGGACAGAGACACCAGGATGTCCTCACAACAGATCTTGTCTCCTGGCAGCAGAGGCAGATCCATGTGGGTCAGTCTGATGGAGTTTGGTTTGGGAATCCTTAGAGGGTCCTTCAAAGAACTGCAGAAATCCGACAGCTCACTGAAGGACAGTCAGAGGACAATCAGAGGACAGTAAGAGGACAGTCAGAGGACAGTAAGAGGACAGTTAGAGGACAATCAGAGTACATCCATAGAAGAGTTGGAGGACAATAAGAGGACAGTCAGAGGACAGTCAGAGGACAGTAAGAGGACAGTTAGAGGACAGTTAGAGGACAGTCAGAGGACAATCAGAGGACAGTTAGAGGACAGTCAGAGGACAATCAGAGGACAGTTAGAGGACAGTCAGAGGACAATCAGAGGACAGTAAGAGGACAGTTAGAGGACAGTTAGAGGACAGTCAGAGGACAGTCAGAGGACAGTAAGAGGACAGTTAGAGGACAGTCAGAGGACAGTCAGAGGACAGTCAGAGGACAGTCAGAGGACAGTCAGAGGACAATCAGAGGACAGTAAGAGGACAATCAGAGGACAGTTAGAGGACAGTTAGAGGACAGAAAAAACATGTTAAAGTGAATTATTCAAACTAGCAGAGAAACATCGACGTCCACAACAGTCCTCTGGACTTTATTAGAGTCTGTCTGAGTCCACAAACCACCAAAGACGTCCTCGAGTTCACAAAACCAAATGAGTCCAAAATACCAGAGTCCATCAGGTACTGTCAGGTCTCTGGACTCACCTGTATCTGGACTCACCTGTATCTGGACTCACCTGTCCTGTATCTGGACTCACCTGTATCTGGACTCACCTGTATCTGGACTCACCTGTCCTGTATCTGGACTCACCTGTATCTGGACTCACCTGTCCTGTATCTGGACTCACCTGTATCTGGACTCACCTGTACTGTATAGATCGTGACGCGTCGCGGTCGAACGTCCTCCAGGTGTTGTAAAACATGTCCAGGTCGTGGTCGCTCAGGTGTTCTTCAGAGTCGAAGGTCTCCAGAATGACGGCGATGTTCAAGTAAAGCAGCAGCAGAGAAGACAGGATGATGAAGGTGGTGAAGAAGGCCACGCCCATTCCTGGGTTCCCACAGTCACCTGTGGTCATCAGTCCGGGGCTCTCTATGAAAGGGTCACAGTCAGGGGGCGTGGCCAATAAGGGCAGGAGCAGACCGAACCAATCAGAGGAGTAGCTGGTCAAAATCAGGCAGGTGAGACTGTTTCGAAACGTCTCAAAGTTATACATGTCGTCAACTATCGCCATTTTTTTCAGGAGGGCGAAATTAAACATGGCGAAGATGGAAAAGCTGAACGTGAGAACGCAGAAAATCACGCTGATGTTACAGACGGCAGGAAGTGACATCACAAAGGCCCAGAGCAGTTTCCTGATCCCATCACACCAGGGAAGGAGATGGATGACCTGGGCGACACGAGCCAATCGGAAGATAGGAAACACATGGGGCGCCACGAAGTATTTTTCAACGAGGTCAGCGATGAAGATACCTGAGGAGACGAGAAGAGAAACACACCTGAGAACGCCAAAATACACGCAACATACACACACCTGAGAACGCCAAAATACACACAACATACACACCTGAGAACGCCAAAATACACACAACATACACACACCTGAGAACGCCAAAATACACACAACATACACACACCTGAGAACGCCACAATACACACAACATACACACCTGAGAACGCCAAAATACACACAACATACACACACCTCAGAACAAAATACACACAACATACACACACACCTGAGAACGCCAAAATACACACAACATACACACACCTGAGAACGCCAAAATACACGCAACATACACACCTGAGAACGCCAAAATACACACAACATACACACACCTGAGAACGCCAAAATACACACAACATACACACCTGAGAACGCCAAAATACACACAACATACACACACACCTGAGAACGCCAAAATACACACATGATATACACACACACCACACATGACGTCACTGAAGGTCGACCCACCAATGAAGCTCATCAGGAGAACCACAAAGTCCAGGATGTTCCAGCCGGAGGTGAAGTAAGGGCGTCCGAGAGCGCCGACCTTCAGGATGAACTCGATGAAGAAGATGATGAAGAGGGAGAAGTGGAACCAGTACAGAACTTCTTCCATCTCCATGCTCTGATCATAGGACTCTATCA
The DNA here is from genome assembly GCA_962446985.1 of Xyrichtys novacula. Lineage (NCBI taxonomy): Eukaryota > Metazoa > Chordata > Actinopteri > Labriformes > Labridae > Xyrichtys > Xyrichtys novacula. The sequence continues at coordinate 142,447 of OY660868.1, forward strand.
TCAGAACCACCATGTTCAGGCAGATCACTGTCACCATGACGACCGCGAACCACGAGCTGGTCACCAGGTCAAAGAGCCGAGCTCGGCACGAGCTCTGATGAAGAAAAAGACCAGAACCAGAAAACAGAACCAGAGATCAGAACCAGGAACCAGAGTTGGGTTTGTGATGTCCCAAAGTTCATTTTGTCCTAAAAGTCCAGTTGTGTCTCTACCTGAGGACGAAGACCCGAGGTCTGAACTGAGCGACTGAGTCGGGTCTTCAGGTCTTTGATCAGTTTCATCTGGACCTCCGTGACGAAAAGACATTTACCTTCAGAGTGAAGAGACAAAGAGACAAAGAGACATTTACTTTCAGAGTGAAGACACAAAGAGACATTTACCTTCAGAGTGAAGAGACAAAGAGACAAAGAGACATTTACTTTCAGAGTGAAGAGACAAAGAGACATTTACCTTCAGAGTGAAGATACAAAGAGACAAAGAGACATTTACCTTCAGAGTGAAGAGACAAAGAGACATTTACCTTCAGAGTGAAGAGACAAAGAGACATTTACCTTCAGAGTGAAGAGACAAAGAGACGAAAAGGTTAAGACTGTCCTTCCCTCCCCCTCCCTCTCTCCCCTCTCCCTCCCTCTCTCCCTCCCTCTCTCCCCTGTCCCTCTCCCTCTCCCTCCCTCTCCCTCTCTCTCTCCCCCCTCTCCCCCCCCTCTCTCTCTCTCTCTCCCCTCTCCCTCCCTCTCCCCCTCTCTCCCCCCTCTCCCCTCTCTCTCCCCTCTCCCTCCCTCTCTCCCCCCTCTCTCCCTCTCTCCCTCTCTCTCTCTCTCTCCCCTCTCTCTCCCCCCCTCTCCCCCTCTCTCTCCCCCTCTCTCCTCTCTCCCCTCTCCCTCCCTCTCTCCCCTCTCTCTCCCTCCCTCTCTCTCTCCCTCTCTCTCTCTCTCTCCCTCGTTCGTCGGTTGTTTATACTTATCTTGTCTTTTCGCAGAGAGTCCACGGTCGCTCTGACGATGAAGTTGAAGATGAAGAAATTTGCGATCATGAAGACGACAAAGTACAGGTACGCATACAAGTTGTTTTCATAGACAGGCTGATCCTCCACCTACACACACACACACACACACACACACACACACACACACACAGTGTCCTCCTAAAAACTGGTCCATGTGGGGTCAGACCAGTAAGACATCATCAGTGTGAGCTGAAGTAGATTAAAGACGATCTTTGTGTTTGTGGGACCAGAACTAAAACTGTAAAAGAACCTTTTACACTTTAACATCAGACAAGATACGACAGTAACAAGACCAGTACAAAAACTACAACCAGGTAAAAAAAAACAGTTTAAGACCCAGTGAGGTTTTTAAAAAGTGTTCCAACCAGAGTGGCGTCAGTAGAAGCGTAAAAGACATCCATGGGACTGGCTGACAGAGCCTAAAAGAGAAGAAAAAAGGAGACAAAGTGACATTATCTTTGATTATCAGAACCAGTCTGTGTAAAAATATAACATTATCTTTGATTATCAGAACCAATCTGTGTAAAAATATAACATTATCTTTGATTATCAAAACCAATCTGAGTAAAAATATAACATTATCTTTGATTATCAGAACCAATCTGTGTAAAAATATAACATTATCTTTGATTATCAAAACCAATCTGAGTAAAAATATAACATTATCTTTGATTATCAGAACCAATCTGTGTAAAAATATAACATTATCTTTGATTATCAAAACCAATCTGTGTAAAAATATAACATTATCTTTGATTATCAAAACCAATCTGTGTAAAAATATAACATTATCTTTGATTATCAAAACCAGTCTGTGTAAAAATATAACATTATCTTTGATTATCAAAACCAGTCTGTGTAAAAATATAACATTATCTTTGATTATCAAAACCAGTCTGTGTAAAAATATAACATTATCTTTGATTATCAAAACCAATCTGTGTAAAAATATAACATTATCTTTGATTATCAAAACCAATCTGTGTAAAAATATAACATTATCTTTGATTATCAAAACCAATCTGTGTAAAAATATAACATTATCTTTGATTATCAAAACCAATCTGAGTAAAAATATAACATTATCTTTGATTATCAAAACCAATCTGTGTAAAAATATAACATTATCTTTGATTATCAAAACCAATCTGTGTAAAAATATAACATTATCTTTGATTATCAGAACCAATCTGAGTAAAAATATAACATTATCTTTGATTCAACTGCATTCAAACATTATCATAACCTATGACTATAAAACCATTATCCTTGGACATAGGACACTAAAACCTGAACATCAAACATCTGTGACCGCGGTCCTCGAAGTAAAGAGTCGACCTCTTTCCTCTGGTCCATGTTTTAAAAGGACCTGCTCAGGATGTGGGTGATCAGCTCAAAGACGACAGACCTGTGAGGCGTCTGATTTCACCATAAAAGCACCTGTGCTGTCAGTCATCATAAACTTAGGGGAATGATCCGTACGTGTGCGGATTCCATTAAATACAACTAGCGCCCTGCAGTACACCAACAGGCCTGAGCTGTGTCGCACCGCCACCTCTGTGGACCGCCTCACCAGTGGAGCACGCTCTGTCACGCTGCCTGGTTTGGTGTCAAATTGTCCGATGCTGGACGATTATCAAATGACTAAAATCTGGTGGGGGTGGAACCATTGTACAACAGTTGAGTGTGCGAGCAAGTCTTTACACACACACACACACACACACACACACACACACACACACACACACACACACACACACACACACACACGTCATTGTACAGTAGGATATAGCATTAAAAAAAGTTTATTTTGAAGAAAATATCATATTAAAGAGTTAAAAAAAAGGATAGTTTGGTAAGAAATATCATAGTGTAGTGAGATAAAAATGTAAAAGCATTATATGTTAAACATGTCACAATAAAGTATGATTAATATTTTAAAGCTTAGTATGATAGAAAAGGCATTGAGTAGGAAGAAAAAAATGTCATATTAAAGTATGTAATAATGTCAAAGAATGGTATTTTAAAAAATGTCAAAGTGTAACACGATAAAAAATACCAAAGTATAGTATGTTACAAAATGTCATAATGTAGTAAAAAAGGCTTAGATAAGTATGATAAAAATCTTATAGTATGATAAAATAATATGATGACTTGAGATGACGACTGTTGTGAATTGGCACTATATAAATAAAATTTGATTGATTGATTTGAATCATATCATCGCATATGTTATAAAATGTCATAGTGTAGTATGATGAAAATGTCAAAGATAGGTATGTTTAAAATCTCATATCATTGTATGATAAAAGAATGTCATAGTATTGTGTGACAAAATGATAAAAAATCAAGATATACTGTGATAAAAAAAATTAAACCCTGACAAAAAATATCTTAGTATAGTAGGATAAAATGTCATTGTACAGAAGGATAGAGTGTCAGTATTATATGTTAACAATTGTCATATAAAAGTATGATAAAAATATTATGTAATAAATGGAAACAATACTTGTTAAAAATAATCAATATATCAAAGTATTGTATGTATAAATATCAGTTCAGTATGTTAAAAATGTCATAGTATAGTATGTTAAGAATGACATTGTATTGTATGATAAAAATGTGTGTCAGAATTGTCATTGTGTAGTATGAAAAGATATCCATAACATATAATGTTAAATAAAATCATTGTAAAGTATAATAAAAAATATAATATTATTGTATGATTAAAATGATATAGTTTAGTAAAAAAAAAAATGACACAGAATAGTATGTTAAAAAAATCATCATAGTAGTAGGAAAAAATGACATAGTATGATAAAAATGTCATAAAAAGTGTGTAAAAAAAAAACTAAAATTATGATGAAAAATTTCTTAGAATAGTGTGATGAAAATGCCATCGTAAGATTTAAAGAAGTCAGAGTATAGTTTGTTAAAAAATGTCATATAATAGTGTAATTAAAATATAATTTTATAGTTTGGAAAAAAGACCTTTTTAAAAATTATTAAGAAATCAGAGACTAGAATGTAAAAATATTAGTTTAGCATGATACAAATGTCATAGTATAGTTTGATTCAAATGTTTGAGTATAGTACGTACATAATATCATAGTAAAATATGATAAAAGTATCATAGTATAGTACAATAAAAATATACAATAGTATGAAAAAAAACGTCACAGTATAGTTTAATCAAAACGTCATAGTATAGTGTGATAAAAAGATCATATCATAGTATAAAAATATAGTATGGTTTAATAAAAATGTCATTATTTATTATAATAAAAACTGTCAAAGTATAGTATGATTAAAAAAAATCACAGTTAAGTATAATAATAATATTGTATTTTATAATGATTTATTATCACAAGACTAAAATCTGGTGAGAGGAAGTGAGATGGAGAGCGTTTATGTGTGTATATATATATACATAAACGCTCTCCATCTCACTTTGATATATATATATGTATGTATATATATACATATATATATATCAGGTCTGACCCACCTGCCAAATTTGATGAGTTTTTGAGCCCGTCTACGAGGCTTTACCTCACAGGTATGTCGTCTTAATGCCGATCACCCACAGAATCACCTGAGTCCATGAGTCGGTCCTCTACATCTGGAACATGTGACAGAGTGGAGAGATAGTCTTGGTACCATCACTCTGTGGATGTGTGTGCGAGGTTCCGGTCCACACTCACCACCAGAAACAGCGACAGGTAACCGGACCCCACACTGTCAAAGTTTGAGTAGATGTTCTTCCAGCGGATCTCCGTGAAGTTCATGTCCATCAGGTAGAAACACTCGCTCTTGTTGTGGACGTCTTCAGAAAGGAAGTACTCTTCTGACGTCTCATTAAAGCAGTACCTGAACTTTCCTGCAAACAGGTTCACACCCAGAATACTGAAGACCAACCAGACCGTCACGGACACCAGAACCACATTCAGCAGGGTCGGCAGGGACCGGAGCAGAGTCTGGATCACCACCTGGATCCAGACAGACAGACAGGTAAGTGTGTGTGTGTGTGTGTGTGCGCACGTGTGTG
>OY660868.1:150000-152500 GCA_962446985.1 Xyrichtys novacula
ATCCCGGGGACATCGTTGCACGGAGAGTGAGAGGAACGCTCCGCCGAGAGCGTTATATTCATGATCGTTCAAATCCGTTTGATTTACCTGATGACGTTCTCTATGAACGTTACAGGTTTTCCTCGGACGGCCTCAATATTTAGGTAGCATGAAGTCTAAGCAATGCACTAATATTTGCCAAGCTCCAGGTTCAAATTTGTTAGTCATCATTCAGAATTCATTGAAGCAGATTAGAAAACTCTTAACCCCAAATGTGTCTGCAGATGACGTGACCATCAGATGATGGAGAAAAAAAAAGGCAGTGTGAGGAAATCACTGTTTACGCGTTGAAATATGTACAAATAAAATCTTCCAATAAACCTACAAACTACTTAAAGGATGTTTTTAGATTTATTTTTATTTGCTCCCACGTACTCTTTTCCCCACTGCTGTTGTATCTTAAATAATGAGGTCAATGATGGAGGTGATCACACACGCTGCATGACAACATATTAGGGGGCCATAAATTTATGAACGCACAAATGTAATTTACACAACCGGTGATTTTTTTTGCCGGCAGTCCCTCCGGCTTTTAGCGGCTGTGTCTGTCTCACTGTTTAAATAAAGCTCTGTTCTTCAGCTGTGAAAAATGACGTGCAGCCTTCTCCATTGTGGAGATTGGTCCGGTGGCACTGACCCCGCCCCCTTTACGTGTGCGCGCACAGATCTGAACTGGATTCAGTTATCGAGTTGATATCCTGCTTCGTAGTACAGCTGATCGGGATCGCGGAGATCCGGTGAAGTTGAGCGAGTTGTCGCAGAGTTATCCTGGATTTGTTAATCCAGCTTCGTAGTCCAGGTCTCAGGAAAGGACTCAGAACCACAGACTGAATCTATGATTGACACGTATCCAGCCAATGGGAGGACAGAGATTTTGAGTAGATCACCGGGGGATTCGCTGTTTGATCCGAGCGTCATCACAGAGACTCTCCCGCCGAATGTGAACAACGCTGCTGAACAAAGTTGGTTTCAGGAAGTGGAGAAAAAAAAACGCAGAATTAGCGAGAACTTTTCAGCTTCAAATCTGTAAACTGGAGGACGGAGGAACCAAGTGGTCCGGAGTAAAAACAGTCTGTGGTCATTAGACCCGATCCTGGCCCGGACTGCAGCTGCGGTTCTGGACTCTGGACTCTGGTTTGTGGTTTTCATGAAGGAGGTCTGGGTCTCATAACAACTCACCAGCAGTTTTCCGACGATCATCAGGGTCATGAAAAAAACCACACACGTGGTTTTGTTGGAGACCTCCATGCAGTCCCACATGGTCTCGATCCAACCCCAGACCAGGACCCTGAAGACCATCAGGAAGGAGTGGAAGAAGTCGTTCATGTGCCACCGCGGGAGCTCGCAGTCTTGGGCGATCCGACAGACACAGTCCTTGTAGTCTCGGCCAAACAGGTGCAGGCCGACCACGCTGTAGAGGAAGACCACCAGGACGAGGACCAGGGTCAGGTTCCTCAGGGCCCACAATGAGGACCAGACCAGCTTCAGGTACAGGCGGAACGAGGGCCACCACCGGGCCAGCCTGAAGACTCGCAGCTGCAGGAGACACAGGTGAGGACAGGTGAGGACAGTTAAGTGAACATGTGAGGAGACAGAGTGTTGGACGTTTCGATCATGTGGATGAAGATGAAGGTGAAGGTGATGAAGATGATGAAGATGAAGAAGATGATGAAGGTGAAGATGAAGATGATGAAGATGGCTTCACACTGACCAGATTAAACGAGAATGGACTCCCAAAGAGAATCGACCTGATGGCCAACTCCAGGATCGTGAGGACGACGATGATGCTGTCAAAGATGTTCCATCCCACCTGTCAACAAAACAGGTTACTATAGAAACAGCCAAACATCTCCTTTGTAACCATGGCAACAATCAGGAAGTTGTCTGACCTTAAAGTAAGAAGAAGGGCCCATGGCGACGATTTTGAGGACCATCTCAGCCAAGAAGATAAATGTGAAGACCTGGGGGTCAAAGGTTAAAGGACAGATACTCAGGGAATCGACATGTGACTTTGTGTAATCCAGGAGTTTAATCTGGATTAAAGGAGCTCTTCATACTGAAGTTTAATCTGGATTATTGTTAGTCTTCTAGTAAAGTGTTAATCTGGATTACAGATGCTCTGTCTCGGTATCTTCACACTGACCAGGCTGGCTTCAGACAGCGTTCTTTCAAAGTGCTCTGTCATTGGATAATGTTCCACGGCCATGAAGAGCGTGTTGATGATGAGGATGAGGATGACCCCGAGGTCAAACAGAGGGTCCATAACGACGGTGTGGAGCCGCAGTTTGAGCCACAGCCAGCAGCTGCAGCAGTTCGACTCTGGACAGAGACGGGACGGCAAAGAAGGACAGGTGTCCCCAGAACCTGAGACAGAGACAAAGAGCTGAGGACGTTCAGGGAAGACGCAAACTGATAACGTCTGAAGGGGGCGCTATCACCGTCAACACGAACACACAACTGA
>OY660868.1:160000-165000 GCA_962446985.1 Xyrichtys novacula
GGCGTATTAAGAAGTTCTGGGGGTGGGTCTCCATAGAAAAATGGGAGGGGCTTCCCAGCCTCTAAGTCTTCAGCTGGTCTTGGCTGACCAATCATTGTGTCCTGTGAGAGACAGCCAATAGGAAGAGAAGATGATGTAATGTTGTGATTGTTTACAACTTTTGTTGTTGTTGTTGTTGTTGTTGTTATAATTATCATTATTATTATTATTGTCATTATTGTTTTAATTATTTTTACTTTTATCATAATTATTGTTATTTACATAATGTCTATTATTTTTTATTAATATTATTATTTATTATTATGTATATTTGTATTACTATTTTATTATTATCATTATAGTTATTAGTATTTTTATCGTAACCATTATTATTATTACTTCATTATTGTTATTATTGTTATTTTTATTTCTTTATTTTCATTATTGTTATTATTGTTAATATTATTTTATCATCATTATTGTTATTTTTATTTTTACTTTTATCATTATAGTTATTATCTTATTATTATGTATATTTGTATTATTATTTTATCAGCATTATAGTTATTATTATTTCATTATTGTTATTATTGTTATTTTTATTTCTTTATTTTCATTATTGTTATTATAGTTATTATTTTAATATTATCATTATTGTTATGATAGTTATATTGTTAACATTATTGTTATTATTGTTAATATTATTTTATCATCATTATTGTTATTTTTATTTTTACTTTTATCATTATAGTTATTATCTTATTATTATGTATATTTGTATTATTATTTTATCAGCATTATAGTTATTATTATTTCATTATTATCTTTATTACTATTTTTTGTTTACCTTGTCATTGTCCTCCTCTTTCTTGGCGTCATGTTGTTGTTGACTCTCTTCCTGAGAGGCGGCTGTAAATCGTCTGAAGACCTCCTTATCCACAGGGGGCAGCAGAGAGGCCACTTTACTGCCACCCAGTGCGGCCCGAACGCCACTGTCACACAGCAACTGCTTCCTGTGGGGGGGGGGGCAGACCAAAATGTTTATAAAATGTAATATTATTATATTATATACTATTATTATATTATGATAACTTATAAATACTAATTCTGTATTTAAAACCACATAGACCTCACCAGTGCCCGACTGCCATGACAGTCTGTATATATGTTAGTGAAATGTGGAGGACACACTGGTTTAATGTCTGAGAACATGAAGGAAACTATATTAAAAACAGACACTGAGCTCAGACAGAAAACACTGAAAACAACTGTCACACAAAAACCCTCAGCTGATCAAATCTTTGCTCTACCCCCTCCGAACACCAGGAGGCGACACAACAGCCAATAAAAAAATAAGAACAACGCCTTTGAACGAGCAGAGGACGCCGTCTCAGATTACTCTCTCCTGATTGGTCGGTCTCTTTGGTTTTTCTGTCTCTTATAATGAAGTTAATGTTACAGACCTCGCTGTAGAAAGATGGAGGCCTGAATGGACAAATTTCATTATTCTTGACTATTAAAAAAAACAGATTTTTTACAGTCAAGAATAATCAAGAATCAGACAATAACACCACACTCTGCAAACACACAAACCTCATATTCAGGTGTCACAGCAAAGAGCAGCAGGATATGATAATCATATGATAATCATACCATTACCACATTAATACACCGATTTATAATGATTACATCTTTGAAGATAATCTCAAGATTATATTTTACAGTATCACAATAATAACAATAATATATCTATGACGTCAATCTAATAGAATTAAAACACAGAATCCCATAAATAATGATGTACTCAGAGTGATCACCCTGATTATAATATTAACACTCTTAGAACATTATCGTTTTAATGAGCAAATATCTGAAATTATAGTTTTCACTGTCGTACACAGAGATTGAGCTTAGATGACAGGGGACTGTAGGTCTTTAGTAGGTCTTTAGTAGGTCTTTAGTAGGTCTTTAGTAGGTCTTTAGTAGGTCTTTAGTAGGTCTTTAGTAGGTCTTTAGTAGTTCTTTGGTAGTTTTATAACAGATTATTCATAGATAATAACAGTTTGATTTAAATGGTCGTTGGTTGTTAATGTAGTTTTTAAGTTGTAGTTTGGTGGTATTTTATATTGGTTAGTTTTTTTTCACTTCTTCAAAGGTTATGAAGTGTTTTGTCAGTAGTTGTTTAGTGTTTCTTTAGTAGTTGTTGTTTGTTATTTTCAGTTGTTGTTTAGTGTTTTCTTTAGTAGTTGTTTAGTGTTTCTTTAGTTGTTGTTTGTTATTTTCAGTTGTTGTTTAGTGTTTCTTTAGTCATTTTTTGGTCGTTCTTTGTCTTTAGATCAGACTTACAGTTCTGATGGAGAGAGCTTCGTCTCTCTGCTCCTTTGCAGCACTTGTCCTCTCTCCTTCCTCGTCCTCCAGAATTCGAACAAAGACATCCTGCAGCTGTCTCCCTGCACCTGTCCAACCAGATACCTGTCCCCTTCTCTGTGTGTCTCCGTGTGTGTGTCTCCGTGTGTGTGTGTCTCTGTCTGTGTGTGTGTCTTCAGTGGACCACCACTCCCTTCTCTCCTCTCTGTCTTCACTCCCTCCTCTTCATACCCTCCAGAACAGTTCATCTTCAGAGTTGCAGCCTCAGCCATATTAGCTCCACCCTGTAGTCCCATCTCCTGTTGATTGACTGTTGCCATGGAAACAGTAATGCTTTGTCCATCCCTCTATCTCTGGTGAGATGTTGATCCTGTGGTTCTGACTGCAGCTCCATACAGCTCTGCTCGCCTTCAGCCTCTGATTTCATCATCTCACTATTAAAACACACACACACACACACACACACACACACACACACACACACACACACACACACACACACACACACACACACACACACACACACACACACACACTTCCTGTTGTACACTCTTTTCTTAAGAACATCAGGCTCTGTTCCTGGAAACAATCAAAGGTCCAGCACACACACACACACACACACACACACACACACACACACACACACACACACACACACACACACACGCATGCACACAAAGTAAAAACAGAAGAAAGAGCTCAACTGTAATTTGGTTGAAAGTCAGTGAAAAACACTGAGAACATTCATCTGCTACACACACATACACACATACACACACACACACACACACACACACACACACACACACACACACAATCACTCCAACACGCACAAAAATACACACTGAAGCATCCAAAGGAGTGATTGTATTGCAAGAACTGATTAACAGACGACCCCTGACCTCTAAGTGAAAGAAAGAAAAAAGAAAGAAAAAAGAGAGATAGAAAAAAGACAGAGAGAGAGAAAAAAGAGAAAAAAGAAGAAAGAAAGGAAGAAACAAAAAATTATAAAGAAAAAAACAGGACGAAAAAAGAGAAAAAAGAAAAACGAAGGAAAGAAAGAAAGCAAGAGAGAAAAACGAAAGAAAAGATTATAAAGAAAAAATCAGAATGAAAGAAAAAGAAAAAAGAAAGAAAGAAAGAAAGACAGAAAAGTTGAAAGTCTTGACGACCTGGCCGAGGTGTTGCCCAGTCATCCTCAGACAGAGAGACTAAGGGGCGTATTTCTGACAACATTTTCTGTTTATATGTTGATTAAAGAAACTCTCAAACTCTGTTAGAATAACGGAGAAAAAAGAAATCTGCGCTCTAAAGTGATTATCAGAAATCACTAATAAATCAGAAATAAACTGTATATATAAAGAGTCTCTGGTCGTGGTGTGTGTGTGTGTGTGCGTGTGTGCGTGTACTGTCTCTTTAAAGGTTTGAAGGGACGGCGCGCTCGCGCAGACAGACAGACCGTTCTCACTGACGTCACGCGGCTCCATGAGGAGGAGGTGGACAAGATGGCGGCGGCGGTGCTCGAGCGCAGCTTCATCGAGATCTGTGGGTTTGAGCGGGAAACGGCGACCCGGGTCCGAGAGGTGACCGTAAACCTGGGTACGGAGGAGTCCAAAGTCCGGGGTCCGGCAGGTTTATACTGAGAACCGGTACCGCAGGGTTCGGACGGGAGAACCGGAGCTAACCGGCTAACACGCTGTTATCTGGACCTCCTGAGTCCGGCAGAGACCGGGTCTGTAACCGGACTCTGAAATCCAGGATCTAGAGAGGGACTCGGGGTTTGGTACCAGGAGTTAGTCTAAGTTCTGGGTTCGGGTCTGTCAGAGCCTCATGGTGGTACAGGGCAGGAGCATTAGCTTAGCATCAGGAGGTCCGACCCACCTGACCCCGAACCCAGACTTACTGTCCGGGTTTATTAAGGACCCTAAAGTTCGGTTCTGATCCACCTGCTGTCAGGGAGGAACCAGGTCCAGTTCTGATCAGAACCGTCTTATTTTGACCCCTTTAGATGTAGACCACAGGATCCATGAGGGTCCACTGAGACCGGTTCAGGTTCGGTCTGCTGGAGCAGAATATTCTAGAGAGACTAAAGAGGGTCTTTGTGAACAGGTTTTACTTTAATGTCATTAAATTAAATTAAATGTATTTAAATTAAATTAAATTAAATTTATTTTAATTAAATTAATTTTTTTAAATTAAATTAAATTAAATTAAATGTATTTTTTAAATCGACTGTTTCTTTAGATGAAAAAGTCCTCATAGTCTTCATCTGAGGATCCAGAACCTGGGGCCTCATTAATCAGCCGATCAATAACAATCACCATGACAGTGAATTCAGAGGGTCTGTGGTCACATGACCTTCATGTCTCTGTCCCTCAGGTGTCTCCGCTCTTCCTGGAGGACAGAAGTTTCCGGACAGCGCCGGAGCGTTTCACTACGAGGAGAGCGGGAAACTGCTGTCTGTGACCAGCAACAGACTGATCCACTGGTGAGAGAGACAGACACACAGACACACACAGACAGACAGAAACAGACACACACACACACACACACACACAGACACACACACAGTCAGTAGGAGTCCGTCTCAGAAGGACCACCTCCGGTTCCTTTAATTTCATTAAAAACTAACTCTGAATAAAAACTCGGACGTC
>OY660868.1:172500-262500 GCA_962446985.1 Xyrichtys novacula
AGAACACGGGCCTGGTCTGCCTGCTGAGGAAGGTCAGTCCCTTTCTGCCTGCTTCCTGTTTCCTGTTTCCTGTTTGTTTATGGTCACCTACAGCTGTGTGTGTGTGTGTGTGTGTGTGTGTGTGTGTGTGTGTGTGTGTGTTTCAGGGGTTTGTGTCGTACCTGCTGCCGTGTTTTGCCGTGGATCACCTGTACCTGTCCTTTGATGAGTACCTGTCCTCAGAGGAGGACACGCCCCTCACTGAAGGTAGAGTATCTGTTCCTTCACTCTCCGGTTCAGGTTCACGTTAGTCAGACCTCAGGACAGTTCTGGTCTTAGGTCCATCTGAGCCGGGCCCAGGTCCAGAGAAGTCTGCAGGGTTTCTGGGTCATGTTAAAGTCCGTTTGACCCCGAACATGTGTGTGTGTGTGTGTGTGAATGTGTTAATGTGTGTGTGTGTGTGTGTGTGTGTGTGAATGTGTTAATGTGTGTGTGTGTGTGAATGTGTTAATGTGTGTGTGTGTGTGTGTGTGTGTGAATGTGTTAATGTGTGTGTGTGTGTGACTGTGTTAATGTGTGTGTGTGTGTGTGTGTGAATGTGTTAATGTGTGTGTGTGTGTGTGAATGTGTTAATGTGTGTGTGTGTGTGTGTGTGTGTGAATGTGTTAATGTGTGTGTGTGTGAATGTGTTAATGTGTGTGTGTGTGTGAATGTGTTAATGTGTGTGTGTGTGTGTGAGTGTGTGTGTGTTAATGTGTGTGTGTGTGAATGTGTTAATGTGTGTGTGTGTGTGAATGTGTTAATGTGTGTGTGTGTGTGTGTGTGTGTGAATGTGTTAATGTGTGTGTGTGTGTGTGTGTGTTAATGTGTGTGTGTGTGTGTGTGTGTTAATGTGTGTGTGTGTGTGTGTGTGTGTGTGTGTGTGTGCGTAGACCCTGAGCTGGGCCGGGACGTCCTCCAGCTGGTTCAGTGCGTGCGAGCGGTCAGTGATGCGGTTTCTGGAGAAATGGCGTACGAGATGGAGAAAGCTCTGGAACACCTGCAGTCACCTGAGAGGGCGGCAGAACTCGTCCTGGAGCACCTGCTGTCCAATGACAGGTCAGTGACACACACACACGCACTCACACACACACACACGCACACACTGGGCTGATGGTTAATTAACAATCGAACATGTGATTTAAAAATATTGATGCGGTACCAACGTGACCTGTGACCCTCCCCACGGCGATGATTGAGCGGCGCCATGCTGTCGGCGTTGAAGGAGTTCGGCGTAACGATCCGAACCTCGGAAACTTTTTGTCATAGTTTTCGAATCTCTTTGTCTGTTTGTTCCGCCATCATTTGTGCGTTCTTATTCTCTGTTTCCTTGCGGGATGTAGACAGCGAGCGATACTGCCCCCCAGTGGCTGGTTTAGGTTTTACAACAACAATAACACAACATGTCGACACTTCTATCTTCGCATCAGCGTAATCGATTGCGTTGTCCAATCGTTGCAGCCGTGGTCACAAGGCGTCAGGTTGAGAGCAGACAGGTGAAGGTCACTTCCTGTTTTATCTTTCACTGTCCGTGTGCTGATGCTGATGTCACTTCCTTCAGCGAGAACGTGGTCGAAGACATCCAGAACAAGCTGCAGGACATCAGGAACCCCATGGCAGCCATGATGGTTCTGCTGAGGGAGCTGGACCTGGAGACGGACTCGGAACCGGTCCCAGAGGGACCCCTGACACCTGGTACCGTCAGCTGACCACCTGTATGACATCATAGCTCACAAGATGTCACCTTCACAGCCATCATAACGACTGTGTCTGTGTCTGTGTGTGTGTGTGTGTGTGTGTGTGTGTGTGTGTGTGTGTGTGTGTGTGTGTGTGTGTGTGTGTGTGTGTGTGTGTGTGTGTGTGTCTGTGTGTGTGTGTGTGCGTGTCTGTGTGTCTGTGTCTGTGTCTGTCTGTGTGTGTCTGTGTGTGTGTGTCTGTGTGTGTGTCTGTGTGTGTGTGTCTGTGTGTGTGTCTGTGTGTGTGTGTGTCTGTGTGTGTGTGTGTGTGTGTGTGTGTGTGTGTGTCTGTGTGTGTGTGTCTGTGTGTGTCTGTGTGTGTGTGTCTGTCTGTGTCTGTGTGTGTCTGTGTGTGTGTGTGTGTGTCTGTGTCTGTGTGTGTGTGTGTGTGTGTCTGTGTGTGTCTGTGTCTGTGTGTGTGTGTGTGTGTGTGTGTGTCTGTGTGTGTCTGTCTGTGTGTCTGTGTTTGTATCAAACCCAGGTCACAGTCTCAGTGTCAGGATCAGCCTCTCTCAGCTGTTCGGCAGCAGCGCCGCCGTCTCTCTCGTCTGTCAGGCCGTGTGTCACATGACCATGACCCGGGCCATGTTCTGCAGAGACCTGCTGATCCTGCAGAAACTCTACCTGCGCTTCGGAGACAATGTATGCACACACACACACGTTCACACACACGTGCACACACGCACACACACACACACACACACACACACGTGCACGCACACTAAAAGGGAACACCTGGGATGATTCATACCTCACTTGTTTCCAGGTGACTGTGTGTGTTTTACTTCACTCAACCCTGAGTGTGTGTATGTGTGTGTGTGTGTGTGTGTGTGTGTGTGCGTGTGTGTGTGTGTTGTTCACCTGTGTGTGTGTTGTTCACCTGTGTGTGTGTGTGTGTGTGTGTGTGTGTGTGTGTGTGTCTCAGGTGTTCCTGGGCGGCGGCGCTCAGCTCCTGCAGCTCCAGCAGGACTTGATTCCTCGCAGTTCTCACCTCCTCTCCTCGTATCACCTCCTCAAACACGTCAGTCAGAGCCTCGCCGCCGCCGTACCCGTGGACATCCTGTGAGTACTTCCTGTTTCTGTCAGTCAGGGTGGGTGGGGCTTGAATCTGTACATCTTGAGGTCCGTGTTGATGAGACCTCATGAAAGAAGGCGGCGGTTTATGAGATCCTCTGAGTCCAGGCCCCTCCTCTCTATCGTCATGTGACTCTGATGGGCGGGGCTAAGACGTGAAGCATGAGCCTGTTCTGACCTTTGACCTCTGACCTGCAGAGACGCTAACCTGCAGCACCTGACCGTGTTGGAGCTGTCGGACTCTCCGGCGCTCTCCTCCTCGCACAGATCAGGTCAGTGACTGAACGGCGTTTACGATGGCGTTAATCGTGTTTGATGTCAGCAGGTTAAAATGATGAGTCAGCACCATTTCAAAAAGGTCATTGACGATGTTTTCATGTTTAGTATTGACGGCAGTATCAGCTCGATCGATCAATAAATCTGTGTCTTTACAAACTCAAACCATGACGGCGTTGGACAAACTCTCAGTAACGTGTTGTTCAACTGTCATGGCGTCTGTTATCAGTCGACCGCCATGACCACGGCGGTCACCGTCAGCGGAGTGTCTGTGTGATGAAAGTCGATCAGACGTGGCGTTGACCTTCTGTGACCTGTCTTCCTCGTCAGTGCTGAGCCCTCAGACGGTGGTGGAGCTCTTCTATCAGACGGCGGCGAGGAAGATGATGGTGTCTCAGATCTTCTCTCAGCAGCAGAGCGACTCTCTGCTCCTCTGGAGTCACATGACCTCCAACCTGGTCCACCAGCTGGCCCAGCTGCTGTATCCTCCCGTCACCTGACACACCTGAGCGGCGCCGGCGGCTCCGCTCGGCCCGTTTGTGTCGGTTTGTTCATTTGTAGATTTCCTCCAGTGGCTGTTTGTTCCTTCACCAGTGTTCCCAGTTGGCCCAATAATCCTGGTTTCCAGTTCCCAGAGTGTCTGATGGCGAACTGTCAGTACACCCAGCTGCAGGTGAGTCTACCTGTGATCCATAATCAGTGAGGAACCAGAACCAGAACCAGAACCAGAAATGTCTTTAGTCACAGAAAAACCAGAAAAAAGAGAAAATAAAGTCTGAAGACCTGCTGGAGGGTCAGAGGTCAGAGGTCAGAGGTCAGGGAAACATTCAAACTCCACAACATGTTTAATCACTGTGTGTGTCACTGTGTGTGTCTGTGTGTGTGTCTCTCTGTGTGTGTGTGTGTGTGTGTGTCTCTCTGTGTGTAGGAGTACGTGCGTCTGATTGGTCCTTGGTGTCAGGTGAACGTTGGTTCTCGTCGCTTCATGCTGGGTCAGTGTTACCTCGCCAACGGGGAAGGACAGAAGGTCAGTGACACACCTGAGAATGTCACAGGAGGCGGAGCTACAGCTCACCTCCTCCTCCTCCACCTCACCTGCTCTCCTCCTCCTCTCTCTCCTTCTCCTCCTCCTACTCCTCCTCACCTCCTCTTACTCCTCCTCCTCCTCTCTCTCCTTCTCCTCCTCCTACTCCTCCTCACCTCCTCTTACTCCTCCTCTCTCTCCTTCTCCTCCTCCTACTCCTCCTCACCTCCTCTTACTCCTCCTCTCCTCAGGCTCTCCAGTGTTTCCAGGAGGCTGCGACAGAGGTGGAGAAGGAGGAGTTTCTCCTCAGATTGACGGGCAGCGAGGAGGAGGAGTCAGCGTCCACCCCCCGACTGCAGTACTACAACAAGGTACACACCTGAAACACACACACACACACACACATATACAGACACACACATACAGACACACACACACACACAGACACACACACATACAGACACACACCTGTTTAACACACCGGTTCACCTGAACCACATAATCAAGTATAACAGTGAGTTTAATCTGAGAACTCAGCTGTGTGTGTGTGTGTGTGTGTGTGTGTGTGTGTGTGTGTGTGTGTGTGTGTGTGTGTGTGTGTCTGTGTGTGTGTGTGTGTGTGTGTGTGTGTGTGTGTCTGTGTGTGTGTGTGTGTGTGTGTGTGTGTGTGTGTGTGTGTGTGTGTGTGTGTGTGTGTGTGTGTGTCTGTGTGTGTGTGTGTGTGTGTGTGTGTGTGTGTGTGTGTGTGTGTGTGTGTGTGTGTGTGTGTGTGTGTGTGTGTGTGTGTGTCTGTGTATGTGTGTGTGTGTGTGTGTGTGTGTGTGTCTGTATGTGTGTGTGTGTGTGTGTGTGTGTATGTGTGTGTGTGTGTGTGTGTGTGTGTCTGTGTCTGTGTGTGTGTGTGTGTGTGTGTGTGTGTCTGTATGTGTGTGTCTGTGTGTGTGTGTGTATGTGTGTGTGTGTGTGTGTGTGTGTGTGTGTGTCTGTGTATGTGTGTGTGTGTGTGTGTGTGTGTGTGTGTCTGTGTATGTGTGTGTGTGTGTGTGTGTCTGTGTATGTGTGTGTGTGTGTGTGTGTGTCTGTGTCTGTGTCTGTGTCTGTGTCTGTGTGTGTGTGTGTGTGTGTGTGTGTGTGTCTGTGTGTGTATGTGTGTGTCTGTGTGTGTGTGTCTGTGTGTGTCTGTGTGTATTTCAGGTGTTGAGGCTGTTGGAGGATGTGGGTCTTCCTGAGCTCGTCATCCAGCTCGCCTCTCTGGCGATTACGGAGGCGGCGAGCGACATCAACAGTCAGGTAACCTGGAAGTTCTGGGCGTGAAATCAATAACGATAAAAATCATTAATTAGTTTTTCCTTAAAATCGATTAAAAACACGATCAATCGGGTTTTTCGATCGTCGTCATTAAAAAGGAGATCGGAGCGCTCAGCTGTTTGGTGTGTGTGTGTGTGTGTCCTCGTTCAAACACACAGGTGTGTGTGTGTGTGTCCTCGTCGTTCAAACACACAGGTGTGTGTGTGTGTGTGTGTCCTCGTTCAAACACACAGATGTGTGTGTGTGTGTCGTCGTTCAAACACACAGGTGTGTGTGTGTCCTCGTCGTTCAAACACACAGGTGTGTGTGTGTGTGTCGTCGTTCAAACACACAGGTGTGTGTGTCCTCGTCGTTCAAACACACAGGTGTGTGTGTGTCGTCGTTCAAACACACAGGTGTGTGTGTGTGTGTGTGTCCTCGTCGTTCAAACACACAGGTGTGTGTGTGTGTGTGTGTCCTTGTCGTTCAAACACACAGGTGTGTGTGTCCTTGTCGTTCAAACACACAGGTGTGTGTGTCCTCGTCGTTCAAACACACAGGTGTGTGTGTCCTCGTCGTTCAAACACACAGGTGTCCAGTTTGGTGGATTTCTTTGGTTCTGCTGATCAAAGTCGGTCCAGATCAGAGCGAACAGAAGATGAAGATGGAGGAACCTGAGAGAGCGTCAGTCGTCTTCACCGTAAACATGAACCTAAAAGAAACAAACTCAGGTCGGACATTTACTCACAGAAACACGGAGGTGAAGATTTGATAAAGACAGGAAGTTTACCAGCGACCCTCAGACCATCCTCAGACCATCGTCTGCTGCAGGAGGAGGAGAACTGTCACACACAGGTGAAGGTGTGTTTCATCGTGTTGGATCGTCTCTGGTGCGTTCATGAGCGTAGGACAAACGAAAACTCACCATAAAACACAAAATAACCGAACAGTCTTTACTTAAAAACAACGCGGACGTTTAACGGACTTTCTGACAGGTCGTGGTCGACTCTACGAACAGCCAATGAAAAGAGCAGTTACTCCAGGGTTAGCCAATCATGAGCTGAATTAGAACCAAGGAGCAAAGACCTCATAGATGCAGGAGATCGATCAATAAACACGGATCGATTTTAATATCCTGATATTGATCGATATCGACTGATATCAACGAAATCTATCCTGATCAACTTTTGAACGTGTGTGTGTGTGTGTGTGTGTGTCTGTGTGTGTGTGTGTGTGTGTTCAGGCGGCTCTCTGGACCAGAATATTCAAACACCACCTGGACCTGGGACACAACAGTGAAGCTTATGAAGCCCTCACACAGAACCCAGACAGCAGCATGTAAGTACACACACACACACACACACACCTCGATTACATACCCAAATATTTATACACACATTCTGTATTACATATCACGATTTATATCTAAACAAGATCTTCTGTGTGTGTGTGTGTGTATGTGTGTGTATGTTTATGTGTATGTGTGTCTGTGTGTCTGTGTGTGTGTGTGTCTGTGTGTGTGTCTGTTCTGTGTGTGTGTCTGTTCTGTGTGTGTGTGTGTGTGTGTGTGTGTGTCTGTGTGTGTGTCTGTGTGTCTGCGTGTGTGTGTGTGTGTCTTTGTGTGTGTCTGTTCTGTGTGTGTCTGTGTGTGTGTGTATGTTTGTGTGTGTGTGTCTGTTCTGTGTGTGTCTCTGTGTGTGTCTGTGTGTGTGTGTATGTTTGTGTGTGTGTCTGTTCTGTGTGTGTGTCTCTGTGTGTGTGTGTGTCTGTGTGTGTGTCTGTGTGTGTCTGTGTGTGTCTGTGTGTCTGTGTGTGTGTGTGTGTGTGTGTGTGTGTGTGTGTGTGTGTGTGTCTGTGTGTGTGTCTGTTCTGTGTGTGTGTGTGTGTGTGTGTGTGTGTGTGTCTGTTCTGTGTGTGTGTGTGTCTCTGTGTGTGTGTCTGTGTGTGTGTGTGTGTGTCTGTTCTGTGTGTGTGTGTGTGTGTCTGTGTGTGTGTCTCTGTGTCTGTGTGTGTGTGTGTGTGTGTGTGTGTGTCTGTGTGTGTGTGTGTCTCTGTGTGTGTCTGTGTGTGTGTGTGTGTGTGTGTGTGTGTGTGTGTGTGTGTGTCTCTGTGTGTGTGTGTGTGTGTGTGTGTCTGTGTGTGTGTGTGTGTGTGTCTCTCAGGCAGCTGGATTGTCTCCGTCAGCTGGTGGTGGTTCTCTGTGAACGCTCTCAGCTCCACGATCTGGTCCAGTTCCCCTACGTCAACCTTCACGATGAGGTAAGACTCCGGAGACGATCGATCAGTTTCCTGTCTGTCAGTCATGATCACCTGTCAATCATCACAAATATGAAAACTAAAGTGTTAAAGTGTAAACAGCTGATCCAGGATAGTCTGGGGACAAGAGCAGAAACTAAAGAAACAGATGGGAGTGTCTGACCGTCTGTTGGTGTCTGACCGTCTGTTGGTGTCTGACCGTCTGTTGGTGTCTGACCGTCTGTTGGTGTCTGTTGGTGTCTGACCGTCTGTTGGTGTCTGACCGTCTGTTGGTGTCTGACCGTCTGTTGGTGTCTGACCGTCTGTTGGTGTCTGTTGGTGTCTGACCGTCTGTTGGTGTCTGACCGTCTGTTGGTGTCTGACCGTCTGTTGGTGTCTGACCGTCTGTTGGTGTCTGACCGTCTGTTGATGTCTGACCGTCTGTTGGTGTCTGACCGTCTGTTGGTGTCTGACTGTCTGTTGGTGTCTGACCGTCTGTTGGTGTCTGACTGTCTGTTTGTGTCTGTTGGTGTCTGACCGTCTGTTGGTGTCTGACCGTCTGTTGGTGTCTGACTGTCTGTTGGTGTCTGACCGTCTGTTGGTGTCTGTTGGTGTCTGACCGTCTGTTGGTGTCTGACTGTCTGTTGGTGTCTGACCGTCTGTTGGTGTCTGTTGGTGTCTGATCGTCTGTTGGTGTCTGACTGTCTGTTGGTGTCTGACCGTCTGTTGGTGTCTGACCGTCTGTTGGTGTCTGACCGTCTGTTGGTGTCTGTTGGTGTCTGATCGTCTGTTGGTGTCTGACTGTCTGTTGGTTTCTGACCGTCTGTTGGTGTCTGACCGTCTGTTGGTGTCTGACCGTCTGTTGGTGTCTGACTGTCTGTTGGTGTCTGTTGGTGTCTGATCGTCTGTTGGTGTCTGACTGTCTGTTGGTGTCTGACCGTCTGTTGGTGTCTGATCGTCTGTTGGTGTCTGACTGTCTGTTGGTGTCTGACCGTCTGTTGGTGTCTGACCGTCTGTTGGTGTCTGACTGTCTGTTGGTGTCTGACTGTCTGTTGGTGTCTGTTGGTGTCTGACCGTGTGTTCGTGTCTGACTGTCTGTTGGTGTCTGACCGTCTGTTGGTGTCTGACCGTCTGTTGGTGTCTGACCGTCTGTTGGTGTCTGACCGTCTGTTGGTGTCTGTTGGTGTCTGACCGTCTGTTGGTGTCTGACTGTCTGTTGGTGTCTGACCGTCTGTTGGTGTCTGTTGGTGTCTGACTGTCTGTTGGTGTCTGACCGTCTGTTGGTGTCTGTTGGTGTCTGATCGTCTGTTGGTGTCTGACTGTCTGTTGGTGTCTGACTGTCTGTTGGTGTCTGACCGTCTGTTGGTGTCTGACCGTCTGTTGGTGTCTGACCGTCTGTTGGTGTCTGTTGGTGTCTGACCGTCTGTTGGTGTCTGACCGTCTGTTGGTGTCTGTTGGTGTCTGACCGTCTGTTGGTGTCTGCGTCACAGTAAACACTGACGGTCTGAGTCACAGACCTCCGTATGAAGAGGTCGTTCAGACGTAGACTGGAGCTCCACCCCTCTGCAGACCTTCTCCTCTGAAGCTGCTCTCTGCCTCCATCATCGTTTACTTTCCTCATGAAACACATAGAAAGATCCGATCATGGACCCGATCACCTTATTGATCTTTATTATCCGATCAGAATCAGACGGGTTTGATCGTTTGATTCGACTCCAGAAATGATTGAAGAACTTCAGAAGGTTAGAAAATGACGACTCCGCTCTCCCGGCTCCGAGGGTAGAAACGTGTTCATGCTGTCTCGGTTTAACCCTGCTACCTTATTAACACAGAATCCCTAATCTGGTATTAGTGGCAAGGAACTGCCACTGTCACTGAGTGGCCTATAAAATCATCTATAAATGAAAAGTTGCCCTTTTTTTTTCATGGCTGTCATCATTGACTTCTGCTCTAACCACTCATAAGAAAAAATCACCCAGCTTCAAACTTTTAACCCTTTTAATTTTAGTGTAAACACACCGTAAAAAATGCCCCAATTTAAAAAAAAAGGGCTAAAAATAATAAGAGTAATGCAAAATCAAATTTCTTTGTGCAAGATTATCAGAACCTATGAGTGGTATGAGTATGTGTAAAATTAGTTTTAGTTGCAGTTTCAGTTTTTGCGTGACAGCCTAAAATAAAAAAAAACGACTAATCTGGTATTAGTGGCAAGGAACTGCCACTGTCACTTAGTGGCCTATAAAATCATCTACAAATGAAAAGTTGCCCTTTTTTATTATGGCTGTCATCATTGACTTCTGCTCTAACCACTCAAAAGAAAAAATCAACTATTTTTAAACTTTTAATCCTTTTAATTTTAGTTTGAAACATGTATGTGCGTGTGTGGGTGTTTGTGTGTACCTTCGTGCGTGCGTGCGTGCGCGCGCGCGCGCGTGTACCTGCGAGCGAGTGTGTGTGTGTGCCGGCGTGCGAGTGTGTGTGTGCGTGTGTGTGTCTGTGTGCGTGTGCTTACGATTGTGGAGCTGAGGGGCAGTACCTCCAGATCAGGTGGCGCGGCACAGCAATTAGCCTACGAGTTACGTCAGACTGCCGGATGCAAAACCCCGTTACCCGGAAGAAGAAGAAGAGGTCGGGACCAGAGCAGTGGATTAAACACTGTGGATTAAACACTGCTCTGGTCGGGACTGACCCGCGATGGGGATGAGCTTTGTGTGTGTGTGTGTGTGTGTGTGTGTGTGTGTGTCCCCGCCGCGAAGCGCGTAAAATTCGCCGGCGACGACCATCCGACACCCCCGTTTTCGAGTGGTGAGGTGAGGTTACCACCTCCAGAGCAGCCAGCGGCTCCCCGCCTTTGCTGCCGCGGGCCTAAGGCTATCTGATCACGGGTAACGGGGCGGCTGTACCCGGGGCAACCTCGGACGCTTGGGGCGCATGTGCCATGAACGCAATCGCTGGCTGTGACGAGCGCGCGCAAGATCATGCGCGTGCACAAACATTTGCACACGAACACACACGACCATGCACACACGGAAAACACTAACACATAAAAAAAAATACATGCACACCTGATTTATTCACTTCTACAGTCTACTTTTGTTTTTTTGCAAAAAATGGCCTCTCACTGAAGGCCAATAACGGATATGAAAACAAATGAAATTTCAGCATTCATGATTTGAAAAAGTTGGATTGCAAATAGACTCAAGATAAAATGCAAAAAAATGGGGGGAAAAATCTGATTTGAACTCTTGTGGCAGTATATTACAAACAGGTAGCAGATTTTCCTTCCAAAAGACTGCATCTATCATAGGCTGTGGTTTACGGGTGTGTCAAACTGACCAAAATGGTAAAAAAAACAAAAAAACACCAGAATAACAAATTTGAGACAGTTTCATGCCCAAATAAAGTAAAATGGTAAAAATAAAATAAAAAAATTGCTTCATTTTATTAGTGATAAAGTTATGTGCATTTTTTGATTTTTGAATATTGTAATTTTTGCCAAATTCCCATAAGGAATAATGGGGTTTTGACCACCTGGCTAGATCAGCCTCTATTATTCATGAAAAAAAAGGGGCACCTTGTGCACAGTGCATCTTTAATGTCTTCAGAAAAGGGGGAAAACAGTCTTTGCTGAAATTCATTTTTTCCCACTGATATGGGTATATGTAAAAGACAAGTGGTTTCCCATTGGAATGCATGTGGCACTTGTGTGACGCTAATGCAAGATTAAGCATATTTGAAAAAAAAACCATAACCATAGGGTTTTTTTTCTTCAATTTCAGGTATATCATGCCTCATCACAAAATACACATTTTCTAGGAATTTCTTTGCAAGGGCATTAATAGAAAAAAAGTTATAGCATCAAAGAGAAGGCCTCATCCCTCCAGAAACCTTAATAAGGTACAAGGTTTAAAGGGTTAAAGTACCTGTGTGGACATGTGACTTCACGAGGAACTGCACCTGTCTGAGCATGCTCACTGAAGAGCTCACCTGTTGTGGTCCTCAGGTGGTCAGTATCATCGAGTCCCGAGCCCGAGGTCTGGACCTGCTCGCCCACAACTACTATGAGCTGCTGTACGGTTTCCACATCAACAGACACAACTACAGGAAAGGTAAGAGCACAGACACACACACACAGACAGACACACACTCACAGACACACAGACACACACTCACAGACACACAGACAAACAGACACACACACACACACACACACACACACACACACAGACAAACACACACACACACACAGACACACACTCACAGACACACACACACACACAGACACACACACTCACAGACACACACACAGACACACAGACACAGACACACACACAGACACACACACACAGACACACACTCTGTGGTTGATAAACTCACCTGAAGTTTGACATTAGAAGATGAGGAGTCTCTGATGTATTCAGCTAACAAAGGTGTGTGTGTGTGTGTGTGTGTGTGCATGTGTGTGCGTGTGTGTGTGTGTGTGTGTGTGTGTGTGTGTGTGTGTGTGTAGCTGGTACTGTGATGTTTGAGTTGGGGATGCGTCTGGGTCGGGAGGTCCGGACTCGTCTGGGTCTTCAGAAACAGGTGAACTGTTACCTGTCCGCTCTCACCTGTCTGCGCCTCATCAGACCGGAGTACGCCTGGATCGTCCAACCCGCCTCCGGAGCCGTGGTACACACACACACACACACACATACACACACACACGCACGCACACACACACACACACGCTGAACTCCAGTTGTGTTTTTTTTAACACAAAGATTACAAACATGAGTACACACAACTGTAATGATGTAAATTTTGTGTGTGTGTGTGTGTGTGTGTGTGTGTCTGTGCGTGCGTATGTGTGTGTGTGTGTGTGCGCGCAGTACGAGCGTCCTGGAGCGTCTCCAAAGAGAAACGCAGACGGAGAGTTTTCTTCTGAACCAGGTGAGACTATCTGACCTTGAATAAACTTTATTGACGTCCTCTCAGTGGACAGACTCTGAACTCTCTCTGACCCCCAATTTCCACCGCATCCGGAACGGCGCCGATCCAGAACAGCGGCGCATTTCGCTGTCCGCCAATTCCTACCAGATCTGTTTGTGAGGTGAATTTCGTGGCGGATTTCCGACAGCGGTAACCTGCAGATTCACGTTCAATAACGAGTCGTCTCTCTAAAGACAGACACATAGACATATAAGCAGTAGATTGTGTCCTTCCAGAGGAGGAAATCTACTTCTAGACTTCTAGAATCAGCATCTCCTCATCCATGGTGTCATCATCGCCCGACTTCCTCTCCAGCACGGGTTCATCTGAGCTGAATTTTTCCGCCATGCTCCGGCGTCCAGAAAAATAGAACTCAGGGTTCAGGAGGAGGTCCTGGTCCGGTCTCCGGTCTCCGGTCTAACCCCGTTTCTTGTGTTCCTCCTGCAGTCCGTCGTCAGGTGGACATCCTGGAACTCAAGGACCTGGAAAAGGAGTACATCCTCTCCAGGAGTCGCCTCACGCTCGCTCAGCACCACCCCCCCTCCGCCGCCATCGCAGGTACACCTGGATCACCTGTAGAGTTTAGGACACCTGTGGACCAGAACACCTGGTTTACCTGACCCCCTTCAGATCGAATCCAGGACCATCAGAAAGACTAAAAACTGATCCACGTTCATTAACTGTGTGTGTGTGTGTGTGTGTGTGTGTGTGTGTGTATCTTCAGGTAGTGCTTCAGCAGAGGAGATGGTGGTCCTGCTGGTCCAGACCGGACTCTTTGACTCAGCTCAGTCCGTCTGTCAGACCTTCAGTCTGGACCTGACCCCGGTCTTTGAGGGACTCACCTTCAAGTCAGTCTGACTACTTCCTGTTTACGACAGCATCGACATTATCCTTGAATTCTCTCTCGACCATCTTTATCTCCACTTCTTTAACTTTATCACGACCTCGTCTTCGTGACTCATTATTGATCCTCATTATTGATCCTCATTATTGATCCTCGTTATTGATCCTCAGTATTGATCCTCATTATTGATCCTCATTATTGATCCTCATTATTGATCCTCATTTTTGATCCTCATTATTGATCCTCATTATTGATCCTCGACTCTTAATTCCTACATCATCACCTGAAATCACTTCATACAGACCGTCTCTTTATTTACCCGTCACCTCTGTTTCACTCTCTGCTCATAATGGATGCTTTATCTGAACATTATCAAGTTATACATTAATTATCTCTTAATTATCCGTTAATTATCTCTCTGTTATCTAAACTTCGTTAACCCTCGACTTTGAATGAAGATTATCAGCTGGGACAGATGTTTGTTAGATTGTCAGTCATTATCTTGTTTTCAGTCATTATCTTGTTTTCAGTCATTATCTTGTTTTCAGTCATTATCCTGTTTTCAGTCATTATCTTGTTTTCAGTCATTATCTTGTTTTCAGTCATTATCTTGTTTTCAGTCATTATTTTGTTTTCAGTCATTATCTTGTTTTCAGTCATTATTTTGTTTTCAGTCATTATCTTGTTTTCAGTCATTATCTTGTTTGTCAGTCATTATCTTGTTTGTCAGTCATTATCTTGTTTTCAGTCATTATCCTGTTTTCAGTCATTATCTTGTTTTCAGTCATTATCTTGTTTGTCAGTCATTATCTTGTTTGTCAGTCATTATCTTGTTTTCAGTCATTATCTTGTTTTCAGTCATTATCTTGTTTTCAGTCATTATCCTGTTTTCAGTCATTATCCTGTTTTCAGTCATTATCTTGTTTTCAGTCATTATCTTGTTTTCAGTCATTATCTTGTTTCCAGTCATTATCTTGTTTTCAGTCATTATCTTGTTTTCAGTCATTATCTTGTTTTCAGTCATTCTCCTGTTTTCAGTCATTATCTTGTTTGTCAGTCATTATCTTGTTTTCAGTCATTATCTTGTTTTCAGTCATTATCTTGTTTTCAGTCATTATCCTGTCAGTCACTGTCATGATCATGTCTAACAGGATAAATCTGGCGTTTTGTCGCTCAGGTGTATTAAACTCCAGTTTTCGGGGGAGGAGTCTCAGAACGAAGCCTGGAGCTGGTTGGCTGCTAATCAGCTGTCATCAGTCGTCAACACCAAAGAGTCGAGGTCTGATTGGTTTAAATATTAATTCATAATCATTATTATCAATATTTGAGCTTCGTTACTCTCGGGGCGTAGAGTCGTCCGACAGGGCGCCGGATTTCTGGCGTGGCGTGGTTTCGTTCTGGCACAGAGTCCAAATGAAAGAATTGTGTCTGTTGATCGATCAGAGATCAATAATCACTCATTATCAATGTTCACTGATGTCTTTAGTGCGACTGATGAGGCGTGGCGTCTGCTGGCCTCCTACCTGGACAGGTATCCGTCTTCGAACGGACGACATCATCGCTGTGTCATCAATAAGCTGCTGTCACATGGTGTCCCTCTTCCTGATTGGCTCCTCAATGCCTACAAGGTCAGACGCTGTTTTTTAACACCTGATCACACAGGTGGTTTTCCCATGATGCACTGGGACAGCGGTGTTTCTGTGTTTCAGGCGGTGGATCCTGCGTCTCTGCTGCGTCTCCTCCTGAACTTTGACCTCCTGGACGCTGCGGCTGAGCTGGTGTTGGAGTTGGTGGACGCTCTGCTCGGACGAGGACATCAGTACTTTGGAATAGAGGTACAAGTACTGCAGGGTAACTCTGTAACTCCACCCCTGACCTGACCCGCCGTAACCCCGCCTCTCAGTAACAGCAGCTGTGATTGGACGCTCTGCAGACGAGATACAAACACTCGCAAAATAAGCAAGATGATTGTGTTTGTGCACAACATAACCGTGTGTGTGTGTGTGTGTGTGTGTGTGTGTGTGTTTCAGAGGCCTCTGTCGGCGACCTCGTCCTCCGTCTGGTTACCGTACACGGCGATCGACCAGCTGCTGCAGTCGCTGAGTCAGACTCAGACCAACAGCATTGTAAGTACTTCCTGTGGATCAGCTGATGGAGGTTCGGTTCTCTCAGTTTGGACCCGGACCAAAATAATGATCAGCTGATCTGTGTTTTTATGAAGGAGGAGCTCTGAGGTCAGAGGTCAGAGGGACAGGAAAACGACCAAATAAGGAAACAGACAAAAAAATGTAGAAGTGAGACAAACCCGTGTGTGAAACTCAGACACTCTTCACAGGAAAGGTTCCTGATCTGGTCCCAGGCCTGGACTTGTTTGGACTCTCAGGTTCTTTGACCTAAACCTCGGGTCCTTCACAAACGGGTCAGTTTGGAGAACGGAGGCGGAGTTTCTCCATCACTGACCATCTAAACGTTCATGAATGCCTCACACGGGGCACCGAAATAACGAGGAAGAATTTTTAATAATGTCATTAAATAAAGATTATTATCAGTTATTGACAATTATTGATCTGAAGACATTTATTATGAATTTAAATCACCACAAAAAAACAAGCTCAAATAAAGGTCATTTCCTGTCCTAAAAAAACCTTCAGAATAAAAGACAAAGACAGGAAGTTAAAGGTCAAAATTACAAACACCGTCAACAAAGACGGATCATCAGGGGAAGAAAGTCTGAAGTGTCAGGTGATCCCGGGGAATCAGGTGTGTCTCAGGTCTGTTAGGTGGTCTCAGGTGGTCTTTAGTGTGTCTCAGGTGGTCTCAGGTCTGTTAGGTGGTCTCAGGTCTGTTAGGTGTGTCTCAGGTCTGTTAGGTGGTCTCAGGTCTGTTAGGTGTGTCTCAGGTCTGTTAGGTGTGTCTCAGGTCTGTTAGGTGGTCTCAGGTGGTCTTTAGTGTGTCTCAGGTG
This sequence comes from Xyrichtys novacula, assembly GCA_962446985.1. Lineage (NCBI taxonomy): Eukaryota > Metazoa > Chordata > Actinopteri > Labriformes > Labridae > Xyrichtys > Xyrichtys novacula. The sequence continues at coordinate 188,928 of OY660868.1, forward strand.
GTCTCAGGTCTGTTAGGTGGTCTCAGGTCTGTTAGGTGGTCTCAGGTCTGTTAGGTGGTCTTTAGTGTGTCTCAGGTGGTCTCAGGTGTGTCTCAGGTCTGTTAGGTGGTCTCAGGTGGTCTCAGGTCTGTTAGGTGGTCTCAGGTGGTCTCAGGTGGTCTCAGGTCTGTTAGGTGTGTCTCAGGTGGTCTTTAGTGTGTCTCAGGTGGTCTTTAGTGTGTCTCAGGTGGTCTCAGGTGTGTCTCAGGTGGTCTCAGGTGTGTCTCAGGTCTGTTAGGTGGTCTCAGGTGGTCTTTAGTGTGTCTCAGGTCTGTTAGGTGTGTCTCAGGTGGTCTTTAGTGTGTCTCAGGTGGTCTCAGGTGTGTCTCTGTTGATGTTAGTCATTCTCTGTTTTTTTCAGGTTTATCTCAAAGTCAAAGACAAACTCGATGAATTTCATGACTTGGTGGAGCGGACGACAAAACACCGACTCGGGGTTCGATGATACAAAGACTCGATGACTCCCTTCAGGTCACCTGATGCCTCATCCAATCAGAGCGCTGCTTACTGACTTTCACGCAGCGCAGTGAACGGTGTAAATATGTCCTGAAGAAGAAATCTGTTTTTTTTTATGTTTGTGTTTTTGTACCAAAGTTTTTGTAAATTTGATCAAAATAAAGTTTCTTTCCAATAAATTAAAAAAATGTCGTTTTCGTCTTTGATTTTCTTTTTATGCTCTTTTCTCTTTTATTTTAAACTGTTTATTTGTTTTTTTCTCTTTTATTTTTAACTTGTTTCTTTTTATCTTTTTTAACTGTTTATTTGTTTTATTATCTATTCTTTTTTATTTTTTATTCTTTTTTATCCGTTTGTCTTTTTTAATACGCTCGTTTCTTCTTTCTGTTCTTTTGTTTTTTATTTGTTCTTTCCTTTGTAACTATTTTTTTTCTTTATTAATTTCTTTATTTTTCCTTTTTTATGTTCATTTTTTGTTCTTTTTTTGCGGGGGGGGGGTTGTCTTGTTTCTGTTTAGACTTTTCTGTAAACATGTTTTTAAACGGACCGGTGGAGGCTCCCTGTTCTCCACCTGGAACCTCCTGCAGAGTTTCTGGACTGACAGAGAAGGTTTGAGGGGGATCTTCAGGTGGTCTACAGATGCTGTGGACCACCTGAATTAGTCTAATGGAGCTTTAGGTTCCCGGTTTAAATCATTGAACTTCCTTCTCAGCTGCTGGTCGAGACCCAAATTCACTAAAGGTAAAAAAATGAAAACGAACATTTTTTTATTTTTCTTCATGAAATCGAGTTTAAAAACATGAAATGAAGGAAACGCTCAGACTGGGGAAACAAACTTTACTGAAGACTATTGAACATCCAGATTTACTTCACAACAAACAATATTTAAACATTATCCTCATTATCTTCAGCGTCCTTTTCCTGAGTTCTGTTCTCGCTGTGTTTCTCTTTTTTTTACATCTTCAGGTGATTCAGACGTTTTTGTTACAGGTGTGGCGTTCCGCAGAAACATTACAATGTCACTAATGTTTCCCACCAATCACAGCTCAGAGGGGGCGTGGCCTCAGATGCCCAGGTAGGTGTTCATCTTGCCCAGAGCGTCACAGACGGTGGTGAGGTCGCTGCGAAGGTCCTGGACCACGTTCTCGATACTGCGAGTGTCTTTAAGCAGATCGATGCTCTGAGTGTACGGGTTATAGTAGACGGAGAACGGACGCTTGATGGTCTTCGCAAAGTCCCTGAACAGAGAGGGGGGGGGGAGAAAAGTTTTGAGCTTAAAATCAACAAAAACAAAAATGTTTGTAACTTATAAAAATCTTTAATTATCTTCGTGTTTGTTCTCCACAGCGCTGCTCTGTGTTCAACACACTCAGATCTGAAAACACTCATCGCACTTTTTCAGAAACTCGTTTAAATGATGAACTCTTTATTCATTCTGGAATTTCAGTTAAAGGAACATCTTCTATTTCTACAAACGTGAAACACCTTCGTTAATGATCATGTCCCGTTAGTTCATCCACCCTCAGAGGAGACGCCGCACACTGTGTGAACCACTGATCTGTGTGTGTGTGTGTGTGTGTACCTCATCTTCTCCTTGGCCTCCTCGAAGCTGTCAGACACAAAGTAAACTTCCTGGAAGGTGGTGATCAGACACTCCTGGTCACAGGTCGTCTTGGGGTCAAAGGTCTTTACACACGCCTGGTCAGACAGAGCGTGCTGGGGGAAAAACGTCCACACCGTCAGTCATCTCTGCAGTTTAGTGTTCAATATTTCTATACGTAACATCGTAATAATATATCATCATATAAAAAAATATTTAAAAAAACTGTTTGAATCTGATTAAAGTTCACCGAACCAACTTCACATCACCAAAGTCAAGATCTCGTGTTTTTGTTTTCCAACGTCTGACGTGAAAACAGTTTATGGTTCGACCTGTGAACCTATTTATCACAGTTAATATACAGCTGTGTGTGTGTGTGTGTGTGTGTGTGTGTGTGTGTGTGTGTGTGTGTGTGTGTGTGTGTGTGTGTGTCTGACCCTCAGCTCTCCAATAGACGACAGTAATCCCGCTCCATAAGCTCTCAGCTGACCGTCCTGTTTACACAGCCCAAACTCGATGGTGAAGAAATAACACTGTAAACGAAGAAACATGACAGAACCCCGAGGACGTCAGCAGGTACGAAGAAAACGTCGTTAAAACACGAAAATCTGTCACAGCAGTTAAAACTCACTGTAGCGAGTTTCTGCACATCCTCATCAGACGCTCCCAAAGAGGCCAAACCGATCTCCTGAGAAAACTGAGCGAACTTTGGATCAGCGAGGAGAGGAACGTGACCCAGGAGCTCATGACACGTGTCCCTAAAGATACAAACAAACTACAGCTCTATTTACAAACAAACTACAGCTCTATTTACAAACTAACTACAGCTGTTTACAAACAAACTACAGCTGTTTACAAACAAACTACAGCTCCATTTACAAACAAACTACAGCTCTATTTACAAACAAACTACAGCTCCATTTACAAACAAACTACAGCTCTATTTACAAACAAACTACAGCTCTGTTTACAAACAAACTACAGCTGTTTACAAACAAACTACAGCTGTTTACAAACAAACTACAGCTCTGTACAAACAAACTACAGCTGTTTACAAACAAACTACAGCTGTTTACAAACAAACTACAGCTCTATTTACAAACAAACTACAGCTCTATTTACAAACAAACTACAGCTCTGTTTACAAACAAACTACAGCTCTGTTTACAAACAAACTACAGCTGTTTACAAACAAACTACAGCTCTATTTACAAACAAACTACAGCTGTTCACAAACAAACTACAGCTGTTTACAAACAAACTACAGCTCTGTTTACAAACAAACTACAGCTCTGTTTACAAACAAACTACAGCTCTGTTTACAAACAAACTACAGCTCTGTTTATAAACTACAGCTGTTTACAAACAAACTACAGCTCTGTTTACAAACAAACTACAGCTCTGTTTACAAACTAAATACAGCTCTGTTTACAAACAAACTACAGCTGTTTACAAACAAACTACAGCTGTTTACAAACAAACTATCGCTCTGTTTATAAACTACAGCTCTGTTTACAAACAAACTACAGCTCTGTTTACAAACTAACTACAGCTCTGTTTACAAACAAACTACAGCTCTGTTTATAAACAAACTACAGCTCTGTTTACAAACAAACTACAGCTCTATTTACAAACTAACTACAGCTCTGTTTATAAACAAACTACAGCTCTGTTTACAAACTACAGCTCTATTTACAAACAAACTACAGCTCTGTTTACAAACAAACTACAGCTCTGTTTATAAACTACAGCTGTTTACAAACAAACTACAGCTCTATTTACAAACTAACTACCGCTCTGTTTACAAACAAACTACAGCTGTTTACAAAACAAACTACAGCTCTGTTTACAAACTACAGCTCTATTTACAAACAAACTACAGCTCTGTTTACAAACAAACTACAGCTCTGTTTATAAACTACAGCTGTTTACAAACAAACTACAGCTCTGTTTACAAACAAACTACAGCTCTATTTACAAACTACAGCTCTATTTACAAACAAAATAAAAGCTCTTTTCACATTTCAGGGGAAATGTTTTAATAAATATCCAAAAAGAATTATTGATTAGATTTTTATTGATCGCAGGTGAACTCACGGCTCAGGTGTGTAGAGGGGGTCTGTGCTGTGTCGAACATACTGAGTGCAGTTAAACACCCGGTAAGCTAACCCCGCCAGGAAGTCTCTGGGAGACAGGTAACCTGCGACAGGTCGGACTGTGAACCCGGAGCGCTCTGAAACACACACACACACACACACACACACACACACACACACACACACACACACACACACACACACACACACACACACACGTCACAGCCAACGTTAAGCAGAATCATGTCGGCAGAGTTGACTTACATCCAGTTCCCAAACACACATCAGCAACACGCCGAGGATTTCACGCCACAACAAACACACGACTCCTTCGTTCAGCAGAACAGCTCTGTGAGTGGTCACCTCCATGATCTCAGCGAGGGGCGTGTCTGAATGTTAATGACCCTAACCATGAACGAGCACGCTACGAAAGAACAGGTGGGATTTATCATCACCGATCACTGACGCGTGTTCGTACGACCGTGTCTGCATGTTTGTGAAATACAGATTTTAATGTTTTTATTCGACATTTTATTCCTACGACAGAATTTAGAACCTTTTCTACGATAAATGAGGAACCTGGAGTTGGTAATATTTGCCAAAAAGTCAGATTCAATCAGAGAGCTTCCCTTTCTCATCGTCACTTCTCCAAACATGAACAAAGCGCCGTGAAGTTTGTTGGTGTGGACCGACAAAGAGGTGGAGTTACTAAAGCATCATTTCGGAGAATAAAGTCAACAAGACACATGAAGGTGGAGGAAGGATCATTTGGTGGAGAATTACCGACTGCAAATCACTCCTCCACAGAAATCAATATCCTGTATTTATCTGTCGTTCACTGCCTGACAGAAAAGAAGGCGCAAAGTATACGACGTTTATCTGTCCGCTGTCGTGGACAATGACGTTTAAGAATTTAAAACCCCCGTCATCTTTGTCCACACGCAAACGCAGAACTGGAGATTTTCAAAAGCTCCGTTTTTAATGACGTATTCCTGCGGCTTCATGTGGACGACAGGCCGAATCGGACAAACACGTTTGTTTTAGCAGAAACTCGGCTACGTGTGGACACGACAAAAACGAAAGCTTTAAGTGGACCGTCAGACAGACAGACAGACAGACGACAGGTGGACAGACAGACAGACAGACAGACGACAGGTGGACAGGTGGACCTCTGAGGAAGTGTGAGACGTCCTCCAGCTGGGGGATGTTGTCCTCTCTGTATCCACAGTGTTTAGTGAGCAGCGGCAGGTTCTTCAGGTATTCTCTGCAGGCGTGAGTCGGGTACAGTTTGGTCAGCTCTCTGAAGACCACGCCCCACGTCTTCACCTCCTCCAGGCTGTACTCGATACGGGGGATGGGCTGTCCACTGGGGGGATACAAGAGGGGCTCATAAACAACGAAGAATCACTGTCTCTTTATAATCGGGGGATAACTGTGGAATGGTCCTTTAATAGTTCTCATCATACTCACAATTTATAGTTCATGGCCACCTCTACGAAGAACTTCCTCCTCTGACGGTACACCTCGTCCTTAAAGCCCTGACAGGGGGAGAGGACCAGGGACTCTAGGAGACCTGCAGGTGACTCTAGGAGACCCACATGTGACACTAGGAGACCCACATGTGACTCTAGCAGACTCTAGGAGACCTGCAGGTAACTCTAGGAGACATGCAGGTTACTCTAGGAGACTCAAGGAGACCTGCAGGTGACTCTAGAAGACTCTAGGAGACCTACAGCTGACCACAGGAGACTCTAGGAGACCCACATGTGACACTAGCAGACTCTAGGAGACCCGCAGGTGACTCTAGGAGACCCACATGTGACTCTAGCAGACTCTAGGAGACCCACAGGTGACTCTAGGAAACTGGCAGGTGACTCTAGGAGACCTGCAGGAGACACTAGGAGACCTGCATGTGATCTAGGAGACTCAAGGAGACCTGCAGGTGACTCTAGAAGACTCTAGGAGACCCACAGGTGACTCTAGCAGACTCTAGGAGACCTGCAGGTAACTCTAGGAGACATGCAGGTTACTCTAGGAGACTCTAGGAGACCCACAGGTGACTCTAGGAAACTGGCAGGTGACTCTAGGAGACCTGCAGGAGACACTAGGAGACCTGCGTGTGATCTAGGAGACTCAAGGAGACCTGCAGGTGACTCTAGAAGAATCTAGGACACCTGCAGGTTACTCTGTGAGAGCGGCATGTGACTCTAGGAGACTCAAGGAGGCCTGCAGGTGACTCTAGAAGACTCTAGGAGACCTACAGCTGACCACAGGAGACTCTAGGAGACCCACAGGTGACTCTAGCAGACTCTAGGAGACCTGCAGGTAACTCTAGGAGACATGCAGGTTACTCTAGGAGACTCTAGGAGACCCACAGGTGACTCTAGGAAACTGGCAGGTGACTCTAGGAGACCTGCAGGAGACACTAGGAGACCTGCGTGTGATCTAGGAGACTCAAGGAGACCTGCAGGTGACTCTAGAAGAATCTAGGACACCTGCAGGTTACTCTGTGAGAGCGGCATGTGACTCTAGGAGACTCAAGGAGGCCTGCAGGTGACTCTAGGAGACCCACATGTGACACTAGCAGACTCTAGGAGACCCACAGCTGACCACAGGAGACTCTAGCAGACCTACAGGTGACTCTAGGAGACTGTAAGACACCTGCAGGTGACTCTAGGAGACTTTATTTGACCCACAGGTGCCTCTTGGAGACTCTAGGAGACCTGCAGGGGACTCAAGGAGACTCTAAGAGACATATAGGTGACTTTAGGAGACCTGTCTGTGACTCTAGGAGACTTTAGGAGACCTATAGGTGACTCCAGGAGACACGCAGGTAACTCTGGGAGACTAGGAGACCTGCAACTAACTCTAGGAGACCTGCAGGTGACTCTAGGAGACCCCAATCTGATTATCAGCTTTGTCATGTTCTTCATCACACTGAGTACAGCTGCTCTGCTGCTCCCTGGTGGAGGTCAGAGTTAGACTCACAGGATGGTCGGCGTCCAGTTCTGATCCGTACATCAGGACTCTGTGGGAACACTGGTCCAGCTCCGAGATCTTCATGGGGAACCAGGGGACCTCATCTTCATCTGAGGACACACACACTCCAAGTGTTTGTCTGTGTGTTTTTGTGTGTATCTGTGTATTCATTCATGTGTGTGTTTGTGGTTACCTGCCTCAGCTGACCAGGTGTGCTCAGGTGTGTTGAAGGACACGATGTTGACGTGATCTTTGAGGAGCTGCAGAAGTTCGTTAAACTCCTTCTTACTGCAGCTGCAGTCTGCGAAGATCTCCACCTCATTGAGGACTCGACGAGAAACTCGGGACTCAATGTGGTTCAGGTTCACCCGCTTCTCCTGCAGGGGGCGAGGAGACAAGGAGAGGAGGAGACAAGGAGAGGAGAGGAGGAGAGGTAGGGAGGAGACGAGGGGAGGCGACAAGGAGAGGTGGGAAGGAGACAAGGAGAAGTAGAGGAGGAGGTGAGGAGAGACATTTTTAAACCTTTTTTTTCTGGTCTTCAGTGTTTATTTTTTTTACAGATTTGTTTTGAATTCAAACTTTATTTAAACTAAATCGTCGAGTTTTATTTTGAAAAAAACTGTTTTGTTATTCTGACCTGAAAAACTCGCAGCGCTCGGACCAAACAGCCGACCTCATTCTTCAGAGAAAAAACCACCGCCGTCTTCCCAGAATCCTCTGCTTCACCTTCAGCATCAGGCTTCTCTTTGATTGGACAGAAGGATGTACGGCGAGACTGGAGGAGCGGAACGACAACGACGATGAAGAATTCATTAAGAAACAAACAAACAAAAACAAACAAAAAACAAAAACAAACAAAAACAAACAAAAACAAACAAAAACAAACAAAAACAAAAACAAACAAAAAACAAAAACAAACAAAAACAAACAAAAACAAACAAACAAAAACAAAAACAAACAAAAACAAACAAAAAACAAACAAAAACAAACAAAAACAAACAAAAACAAACAAACAAAAACAAAAACAAACAAAAACAAACAAAAAACAAAAACAAACAAAAACAAACAAAAACAAACAAAAACAAACAAACAAAAACAAAAACAAACAAAAACAAACAAAAAACAAAAACAAACAAAAACAAACAAAAACAAACAAACAAAAACAAAAACAAACAAAAACAAACAAAAAACAAACAAAAACAAACAAAAACAAACAAACAAAAACAAAAACAAACAAAAACAAACAAAAAACAAACAAAAACAAAAACAAACAAAAACAAACAAAAAACAAAAACAAAAACAAACAAAAACAAAAACAAACAAAAAACAAACAAAAACAAACAAAAACAAAAACAAACAAAAAACAAACAAAAACAAACAAAAACAAACAAAAAACAAAAACAAACAAAAAAACAAACAAACAAAAAAAAAAAAAAAAAAAACGAAAACAAACAAAAAACAAACAAACAAAAACAAACAAAAAAAGACTAACAAGGAGGAGGAGGAGTCAGAGGATGAAGGTGATAAAGTATGATGAAGAAAACAGAAAGATGAAGGATGAAGATGAGGAGGAGGATGGAGAGGAGAGTGTGAACAAATGAGGAATAGGAGGGTGATGATGATGATGATGGAGAGGATGAAGAGAACAGAGATGAAGATGAAGATGATGAGGACCCCCCCATGATGAAGAAGGAGTTAAACGGCGTCTGTACTCACCATCTGCCCCCCCGTGTGGCGTTGTTGTTGCTGGAACATGGCGGAGTCCAGGGACATCCCCCTCCTGGACCAGTACTTACTGGAGAACATCATCATGGCGGGCTGCATCCTGGGAGGGGGGCCCGGGGGGGGCCCGTCCTTCATCACATGGGACGAGGCCATGGGGAACCAATGGGTGTAAGAGTACCAGGGCTCCAGGTCTGCAGTCTGGGGGTCCACCAGAGACCGACTGAAGAGGGACTGAAGGACCAGAGAAGAACCAGAGAAGAACCAGAGACCGGCTGAAGAGGGACTGAAGGACCAGAGAAGAACCAGAGACCGGCTGAAGCAGAACCAGAGAAGGACTGAAGAAGGACGAGGAGATGAAAACCTGGCCGTGGATGAGGAGACAGAGGAGACAGAGGAGACAGAGGAGACAGAGGAGCTCACAGACAAACAGACTCAGCCGTCTCTGATCGTGGATTTATACTGACCTACAGGAGGGGGGGGGGGGGGAGACTCCGCCTCTCTACACGTTTACAAAATAAAAGCTTCAGACTCAGAGAGATCAAATCAAATTTAGGATCCTTTCAAAATAAAAGTATTGTTGAGATTAAAAAGTATTTTAATCAGTGATGATTTAATCATGCAAATATTATTATTATTATTATTATTATTATTATTATTATTATTAATATTATTATTGTTATTAATATTATTATTATTATAATTTTTATTATTATTATTATTATTATTATTATTATTATTATTATTATTATAATGATAAAAATAAAGTTCAGTCTGAGGGATAAATGTGTTTGTTATTAAAGAGTCCTGCGTGTTTTCAGACTCTGATTAAATCTGTTCAAACCTTTTAAACTCTGATTTTGTTCATTTAAAGTCTTTTAAAGTCGATGTTCGTCTTCCAGTTTAGATCAGTCACATGTTTTAGACTCTGTCTTTCCTTTTTAAAACCTCTTTTAATTTGAAAGTTGATCTTATGAAGAGAAATCTCCTCTTTCTGTAAAAGTGTTTTAATGAAACTCTCCCTGAGATCGAAGGTTCGAGAATCATCTTCACAGTCAGAGCTGACCGTCTGGACTTCACAGGAAACGCCTGAGTCTTCTTCACAAACAGACCTGCTTCAATCAGACCCTCGGAGATTCTCGGTGATTAGTGGCGGCGGCAGGCGGCGGCAGGCGGCGGCGTGTTATCAGCTGGGAGCTCAGACAATTTCCTGCCCGACAGGAAATGAAAGAGCGTAGAGGCGTCAGAGAGCTGAGGAGGCTTTGTTCAGAGTCTGAGGAGCTTTATGAGCTGATCTCAGGTGATACCCTCCTCCTCCTCCTCCTCCTGCTCCTCCTCCTCCTCCTCCTCCTCCTGCTCTAAATGTCTCTCATCAAAGGGGGGGGGGGGTCCATCACTCACATGAAAGAAGCTGAAATGACATTTAACAGGAAGTGAGCGTCCGTCTGTCCGTCTGCAGCCTCCTGACATTTCTGCCAACAGATGAATTATGAGGAAGATCAGCTCATCTTCACTCCACCACCATCATCATCATCATCTTCATCATCTTCATCATCATCATCATCCACCAGTGCTGGAGCTCAAACTGGGTTTCATGGAAGAAGAAGAAGGCAACCTGGGATTCCAAAACCAGGTATCCTGGACTCCAGGATCCAGGACTTCAGGATTTTCATTATTTTTAAAGGTAATCCTCAGATCCTGGTCTTTGGACCGCAGGACTTCAGGACCCTCCTCCACTGCTGTCGTTCCTACAATAACGATCTTTCTAAAAATGAACGTTAGATCTGAGCTTCAAAAGTTCGGAAAAAAGAAAAATCGACATTTCAAAATAAAAGGAAACGTCGGTGTTTGAAAACAAACAGTCAAGTCCTGACCAATCAGAGCTGACCTGTGAGTGAACCCGACCAATCAGAGCTGACCTGTGAGTGAACCTGACCAATCAGAGCTGACCTGATGATGTCATGTGAAGTCAGTGTGTTTTTCCTGCTGACCTCAGCTGGTTTGTTGTTTATGTGTCACACACACACACACACACACACACACACACACACACACACACACAGAGGGGTGGAGCCTGTGAGCAAATAATCTCTCATCAAAGAACCATGTGGGCGGGACTTCAATTTGGGCGGGGCTTCAGTGAGAATGGCGTTATCTGTGTGGGCGGGGCTTCAGTGAGAATGGCGTTATCTGTGTGGGCGGGGCTTCAGTGAGAATGGCGTTCTCTGTGTGGGCGGGGCTTCAGTGAGAATGGCGTGCACACATGAAATGAGACAAACTACAACAGGAAACTTTTATTCTGAGGTCAAGGTTCAAACCTGCCGCCATCTTTAAACAGATTTACACACTTCCTGTGGGCAGGTTCAACACTGGACCAGGTCCAGGAGGTGACCCCACCCCACCCCTCCTCAGTGATGTAGACCTGGTCTGATGTAGACCTGGTCTGATGGAGCGTTTGGAGCTTCATCAGCAGAGAGGAATGACTGAATCAAAGAGACAATATGGTACAAAAATAAGATTCTTCATCTTCTCAGATCTCCTCCTCTGACTCCTCCTCCTCCTCCTCTGACTCCTCCTCCCCCCCTGCAGGGGTCCGGGCCCCCCCGCTGACTCTGTGGGTCAGTCTCTGTTCACTAGGATATGAAGGCCACTTTGTTGTTGGAGCTGGTTTCTCGGAAGAGTCCGTTGGAGCAGGGATCCGGTCTGTGAGCCGTTCTGAGAGCCGGACCTGATCCAGGATCTGCCAGACCAGGACTAGAGACCGCCGAGTCCAGACCCAGGATGGCGCTGATGGACTGAGGGAGATCCTGAAGAAGAGGAGGAGGAGGAAGAAGAGGAGGTTATTGAGATCAAGATCCTGCAGACGTACAGAGACTAAAGGGAGCTCCTCCCAGAACCCGGTCTCTGTGTCCCCCTGAGGTCTGTGAACCCACCTTACAGTTCCTGATCTGCAGACAGATGCCCTCAGACTTCTGCAGGATTTCTTCAACGTTCAGTTTCATGGAGAGTTCGTTAATGTGCTGAAAAAAACCACAAAAACACACAAACGTCAGAACCTGAGCCCTGGACCACGCCCCCTTTACTGAAGAAGACCGGACTGTCTGTCCCCGTCTGGGCACAGAGAAAAATCACCTCTATCAGACTTTTACTTTGAAAAATCTCACAGGAAGTACTGTTCCTGTTCTGAGTTTGTCTGTGAACGGAGGAGAATCTGTCCTTAAGATTTTCAGCCAATCAGATTGATGTTCAAGTCTTTGTGGGCGGAGCCTCTAACCCCAAATTTCACAGCATCCTGAACGGCTCCGATCTGCAAAGACGGCGATTTTCCCCGTCCGCCAATTCCTACCAGATCCGTTTGTGAGGCGGATCACGGACAGCAGGAACCACGAGAACTCACAAGAACCTGAACGAGAACCCGCAGATTCACGATCAATCTCACGATAACGAGTCGTCTCTCTAAAGACAGACACATAGACATATAAGCAGTAGATTGTGTCCTTCCAGAGGAGGAAATCTACTTCTAGACTTCTAGAATCAGCATCTCCTCATCCATGGTGTCATCGGGGTGAAATGACGTCTAAAAACCTTTCACTTGTTCGTCTCCGCCCGTTTGCATGGTGTGAAATACGATCCTCCTGAAACACGGAGTGTTTTATTTTGAAAAGAAGCCAGATGTTTTATTTTGAAGTCTGTGCCCGACTTCCTTTCCAGCACGGGTTAATCTGTGCTGAATTTATCCGCCATGCTCCGGCTTCCAGAAAAAATAGAACTCTTGTGATCAGCTGAGGAGTCCGGCGATCCGCAGAGGAACGGAAAGAAGTCGGTGTAAATTGACACGTTAACTTGAATGGTTACGATCAGCTACGATCGGAGGATACGACCTTTTAGGAGACGATCAGGATGAAGGTGGAGGTCGGCGGTCAGGGTTTATGTTCAGGTTGATTTTCTAAGATGGAGGTCAGATCTGGTTAAAGTTGACGGAGACGAACATAAAGAGGTTTAAAGACGCCGTGATGAGAAACAGAGACAGAGAGATCCAATCAGAGCTCAACAGGAAGCCGTCTTCATCATCATTAGTCAGAGCGGGGGGGTCTGAGGGTCACCTTGAGGATCTCGTTGAAGCCGTAGTTCTCCTCCATGATCTTCTGTTTCTCTGAGTCCAGGATGGCACAGCAGACCAGCAGGTGGAAGTTCTGACAGGGCAGCTCGGTCCACATCACCTGAGACCCCCCCCCCCCAACACACACACACAGATACAGGGACAGGTGAACACCAGAACCATCCAATCATGTGACTGTTAGCCCAACTGGTCATGTGACCGACCTCCCAGAGCCGCAGAACGTCCTGGAAACTGAGCTCCCTCTTAAAGCGGATCAGGAGCCAACGGAAGCAGAAGTACAGGTACCCCGAGTCCTGGGCCTCTGAGGGGGGGACAGAGGTCAAAGGTCACTCCACTGAGGACACAGGTGAACTCAGGTGTGTGTGTGTGAGAGACGTCTGTCATACCCAGGTAGTTCCAGAAGGCCAGGTCCAGCAGTCTGAGCAGAGTACTGAGCTGGATCAGCTGGGTCTTCATGCCCTGCATCTGCTCCTCAAAGTTCTGATGCTGCAGGAGGACACACACACACACACACACACACAGGTATTATAGATGTCCACCCCCCCGTCCCCGTCCCAGGATCCTGAGTCCTGGTCCTCACCATCTGGTCCATGAAGGACACGAAGCACCAGAAGGCGTCCACCTCGTTCTCCATGACGTAGAGGATCGGAGACAGCAGGTCACTCATCCCCTGGACGTACCCTGAGGAGGGTGGGGGGGGCAGGGTTAGTGTCAGGTCAGGTGGACCTGGATCAGCAGGAGGTCAGGAGGTCAGACTCACCCAGGTCAAAGTCAAACATGCAGTAGGTCATCAGGATGTCGTGGAGCAGGACCAGACCCGGGTTATCCAGACCTTCATAGAAGCGGTTGGTCCTGTCGGTCCGGTTCACGTCTTTCTCTGTCGGAGCAGAACAGAACTTTAAAACTGTCACATGACCTCTGGACTGAGACCATGTGACCATCATGGAGCGTGTCAGACATGACCCCGGACCCTCACCGATCAGACTCCTGTAGTCCCGCAGTCGAGAGTTCCTCCTCTCCTGTTCTTCACTCACCGACTTCCACTGAAGCTTCATCCTGAAGTATTCATCCCTGTAACCATGGAAACAGAGCGTCAGCACCATCACAGCAACCTCCACCTACGTTACCGTGGAAACAGAGCGTCAACACCATCGCTACAACATCCACCTACGTTACCGTGGAAACACAGCAACACAGTCACCGGCACCATAAAAATTTAAGAGTTCTTATTAGGGATGGGAATTGATTAGATTTGATCGATATCGATGCCATTATCGATTCTGCTTATTGATTCAATTCTTTAACGATTCCCTTATCAATACCTTTGATTAAAACAGTCGACTTTAGGTTTTCACTGTTAAATCTAAATGTTATTGATAACAGAAACAGACGTCTGCCTCCTTCAGTGAGAGTCTAAAACAATCAAACAGAAATGATATTTATACAGAATTTCATCGTATTTATGTAAACACAGGACATATGTTAGAGTGACCACATTCTGAATCCACAAAAAGAGGACACGACTACGCGGGGCGGACAAATTTTGAGGGTTTTTTTTTGTCGGGTCGAGAGTTTTTTTGTTCTTCTAACTCAGTTAAACACATTATCCTGAATTCCCAAAGACGGCACATGCTGCGTCGCATCAGTGACTTTGTTTAGAAGTGAGCGGAGGGGCGGAGCTGCAGAGAGGACTGATGCTCTGCTCTGTTTTATAATCAATGAAAACACGTTCAGGACATTTGAAGGATTTTATTAACTCCCCCGGACAGCCCCCCCCCCAAAAGAGGACATGTCCGGGTAAAAGAGGACGTATGGTCACCCGTACATACGTACCTTCAACGCCGCGCTGAGACGCAGCAGCAGCGGCTGACGACCGGTGTTCAACAGGTGTTGTGTCGTAGAATGGACCCCTGACGGGAGCGCAGTTCAAAGTTCATAACAAGGTGAAATAATCAGAGTTTTCTTTACCGTTGGACGGATTCAAAAGTGTTTAATGATTTAATTCAGACTATTCAGAAAACAACAGTCCTCTGATTCAGAATATTTAAAGTTCTCTACTTTGACAGTTTACTGTAGAGTTTATAAACTCAAGTTCACCTCTAAATGTGAGATTTTAGAGACACATGAAAACAGAACGACAGTTTGCTGCTCCGTCTGACATGTTGTCATGATCTAATACTCGTGATTTTTTAAATATTAGATCATTTTTCTTCCACTTTAAGAAGCTCATGAGTGGAGAGGATACTTTCTACTTCATAACACCGGTGGAGAGCGTCGCATACATGTGACTCCTTAGATTTGACGCCGTGCCCCGTTGACAAATGTTCTTGGTAAAATTAAACCACGCTCCAGCTCACTTCTGCAGACTTTTCAACCGTCCGCCATGTTGTTTCCTCTGTCCTTGTTCCCGTTCACATCGACTGGCACACGCCAGACCGTTTTTAAACGGTGTGTCTGTGTGCGTGTTTGTGTGTGTCTGTGTGTGTGTGTCTGTCTGTGTGTGTGAGTTACGTTTTGGCTCTCTGCAGGGCCTTCCTCTCCTCCGTCGTACTCTCCCAGGGAAAATATCCCAACAGGAACTTCCACGCCTCCTTCCTCACGGCGTGGCACAGACCCTACACACGCGGGAAAAACAGGATCAGCACAAATGCATGCTGGGTAATGATATCTGTTCCATATAACACAGTGGGGTTAATAACGTGCCCCCTTAAAGATGGCGTGTTTGAGCTCGGGGACGTTGGTCATCCTCCCCTCCTGGTCCTGCTGTTTGGTCCAGTCCTCCACTGACACAGGTGACCCCCTGATCACCTGAGGCCGAGTCCCCAGGTCGATCTGAGAGGAAACACACACACACACACACACACACACACACACACTGAGGGTTAGAGCCGAGAATTAAACACTGACCTCCTCTCTAACCATGGCTCCTCCCTCTTCCTCCTCCTCTCACCCTGGTGATGACCTCGAAGCCCGGCTCCTCCTGTTGGTTGATCTCCAGTCCAGGGATCACCTCTCCCAGCAGGTCAGCCACCTCCTCTGGGGGGCGCTGGTGCTGCTCCTCTGTCCCCCGGAAGGCGTCAAAGATGTAGTTGGTGACTTTGGAGAACCCGCCCAGTGTGGTCACATACGGGTCCTTCTTGAACTTCTGTCAGCGACAAGGAGAGTCGGTTAGGCGCCACAATCAGGAGTCCAGGTTTTAAAGACCGCCACGCCTTTAGAACGACCATCTTCTTCTTCTTCTTCAGGTTTGAAGTGTTTATGTTTGTGTTTATGATGTGTGTGTTTTACAGTGAGTGTGTGTGTATTATAGTGAGTGTGTGTTTCTTACGTGCACCAGTCCAAAGTTGTTGTCATCCAGCAGGTTCTCGAAGGACTGGGACAGAGCTTTGTTTGGTGTGCTGACCATCAGACATGACACATCATCTGCTGACCTACACACACACACACACACACACACACACACACACACATACAAACAGCTGATTTCATGTCGGCTTTGTTGTTTGTTGTGACAGAATGACGAGGTCTCAGCCAATCAGCTTGCAGACAGTCTGTGATGTCACTACACTGTGAGGCTGCAAATTTCCGTCTGTTAATCGAGGCTTTTATTGTGAAAGGGTTCAGATAAGAACTTTAATAACAGGTATCAGACACGCACACACACACACACACACACACACACACACACACAAACACAAACACACACGCACAAAGGTGTCTGCAGGGTGTGTGTGTGTGTGTGTGTGTGTGTGTGGTTTCCTATTAAAACTGATCTTGCGTTTCGGATCAAACTGGTCTGTGTTTGTTTAATCAGCACCAGGGTCACAGCGCTGCAGGTACACCTGTCTGACAGGTGAGTGACAGGTGAGTGACAGGTGAGTGACAGGTGAGTGACAGGTGAGTGACAGGTGTACTCACTCTGTGAGCATAGCGAACCTCCTCAGGCTGTCCAGGAACTCAGTGCTGCCGCCCTGGTGGAAGTGCAGAGGAGGCAGCACTGAGGAGGACTCCTTCAGTCTGAAGATGATGAAGGTCCATCCCTCCTCCTTCACCGCCACAGACCTCAGGTCGCCAAGGCCGAAGCTGAACGCCCACCTGCTGCGCTCCTGGACGGGCTGCTGCTGCTGCTGCAGAGAGCCTGACAGACCGAGACCAGGGATCAGAAAACACAGAGAACCCAGATCCAGACCACATGTTATCAGTCAGGCTCTCCACAGGTATGACAGCTCTGTGGAATAAGCCCCTCCCCCTCTGTGGTCACTGATTTAACCCTTTGAGCGTCTGTGAAGGCAGTCGGCAGGCTCTGACCGGGTCATCATCATCATCACCATCATCATCATCATCATCAAAATCATCATCACCATCATCACCATCATCACCGTCACAGACGGCGCTCTCTCACCCTCTCCGTTGGCGCAGACTCTCTTCCTGAAGGTCACGGCGTTGATCATGTCCCACTCGGTCTCATAGCTCTGCTGGGTCTCCAACAGCTGAGCGGACCGTTCACCTGAACTCTGAGCCCACTCCACCACTGAGCTGGAGTCCTGACCGCAAAGACACAGATTTATAATAATCAATAATCAGAATTGATGATTCCATACCCGTAAAAACAGGAAGAAGGTTCTGGTCGTGATGGGTTGATCTGTTTCTGCTCTATCAGACTAATGTGGACTGAGTTCAAGGTCCATTCATGGAACCCTCAGACTCTGCTGCCCCCTGGTGGTCTAATGTGTTAACACTGGGTCACTGCAGGTTCCATGTTTGCTCTGTGTTGACGCGTAAATGTGGCGTGTTGTCTTCAGACCCCCTACTGTGAGTGCCCCCTGATTGAGCCCACCTGCTGTAACATCAGCAGAACTCTGAGGTCTCATCCACACAGACTAAAACCATCTCTTTGTTTTGACAAAGTTTTACGTAAAGTCCGAATCGTTTCAGGACGAACCTGCGAACACCTGAAATCACTGAAGAGGATGTAGTGCATATGCTGAGTCAGCAGACGGCGCTGTAATGCACCAAAGGACAGAAGAAGAGTACGGAGTGTGTGTGTGTGTGTGTGTGTGTGTGTGTGTGTGTGTGTGTGTGTGTGTGTGTGAAGGTTTAGAGAAGACGACATCAACGGTTTGAAGAACTCCACACAGAGACCAAACAGTCGTTCACGGATGTATCCGCTCTGAAACACGATTTCAAAAAGTCTTTTTTAAAGTTTCTGAAATGTGGAGAAAACGCCAAAACAACCAAAAACCTTCAGGAGGAACCTGATCTGGGTCTGACCCTGATAAGAATGACAATCAAGAACCGGTTCTTGTTGAGAACCGGTTCCAAATGGTTCGATCCATCGACATCATTTACATCTTAACGATTCCTTTCTTCCGGCTGCGTTTAAAAACGGTCTGGGCGTGTGCCAGTCGATGTGAACGGGAACAAGGACAGAGGAAACAACATGGCGGACAGTTGAAAAGTCGGCAGAAGTGAGCTGGAGCGTGATTTAATTTTACCAAGAACATTTGTCAACGGGGCACGGCGTCAAATCTAAGGAGTCACATGTATGCGACGCTCTCCGCCGTTGTTATGAAGTAGAATGTATCCTCTCCACTCATGAGCTTCTTAAAGTGGAAGAAAAAAGATCTAATATTTAAAAAATCAGGAGTATTAGATCATGACAACATGTCAGATGGAGCAGCAAACTGTCGTTCTGTTTTCATGTGTCTCTAAAATCTCACATATAGAGGTGAACTTGAGTTTATAAACTCTACAGTAAACTGTCAAAGTAGAGAACTTTAAATATTCTGAATCAGAGGACTGTTGTTTTCTGAATAGTCTGAATTAAATCATTAAACACTTTTGAATCCGTCCAACGGTAAAGAAAACTCGGATTATTTCACCTTGTTATGAACTTTGAACCGCGCTCCCGTCAGGGGTCCATTCTACGACACAACACCTGTTGAACACCGGTCGTCAGCCGCTGCTGCTGCGTCTCAGCGCGGCGTTGAAGGTACATATGTACGGGTGACCATACGTCCTCTTTTACCCGGACATGTCCTCTTTTGGGGGGGGGGGTCTGTCCGGGGGAGTTAATAAAATCCTTCAAATGTCCTGATCGTGTTTTCATTGATTATAAAACAGAGCAGAGCATCAGTCCTCTCTGCAGCTCCGCCCCTCCGCTCACTTCTAAACAAAGTCACTGATGCGACGCAGCATGTGCTGTCTTTGGGAATTCAGGATAATGTGTTTAACTGAGTTAGAAGAACAAAAAAACTCTCGACCCGACAAAAAAAAACCCTCAAAATTTGTCCGCCCCGCGTAGTCGTGTCCTCTTTTTGTGGATTCAGAATGTGGTCACTCTAACATATGTCCTGTGTTTACATAAATACGATGAAATTCTGTATAAATATCATTTCTGTTTGATTGTTTTAGACTCTCACTGAAGGAGGCAGACGTCTGTTTCTGTTATCAATAACATTTAGATTTAACAGTGAAAACCTAAAGTCGACTGTTTTAATCAAAGGTATTGATAAGGGAATCGTTAAAGAATTGAATCAATAAGCAGAATCGATAATGGCATCGATATCGATCAAATCTTATTCCCATCCCTAGACCCTGATGAGGTCTGGAGCTCTGTGGGGGATTAGGAGGAGGATCTAGAGTGGACCGGGTCTAACCTTTCCAGCACACAGCATGTTTGTGGGGTCCACCGAGTCCTCCAGAGGTCTGTAGTCCACCATGATCTCTGCATCCTGACACAGAGGAGACACAACAGTCAGTCAACCAGAAACCAGGAACCAGGAACCAGAACCAGGAGGTACTGAGCAGGTCCAGACTCTATTACCTTGTCGATGATCCTCAGAGACCCGGACACCAGCAGGTCCGGCTCTAGGCCCTGGTCCTCGCTCCCCGGGTGAATAAACACTCCTTCATGTTCGAACAGAACCTGAAAGACGGACAGAACCAGAACTTCAGACTCTTCTTCTTCTGTGCTCTGAAACAGTCAGCTGACCTCTGGAGGAATCATGGCCGACATCAGAAAGAGTCAGCTGACCCCACCCGTCAGTCCATGTTTGTAGTTTTTCACCCTTTACCTGCAAGACTACAACCCCCCCACACACAAATGATTCAGACATGACAAGCTGAGGGGTTACCGTGGCAACCTCCATGGTCACCGCTATCACAAGACTCCAAACACCGCAACCATCAGACCAGAACCTGCTACAGAGAGGAACCGAGCCATCAATGTTCGACCAGGATCCCTGTTGGACCAGGGTCACTTTTAGACCAGGGTCCCTGTTAGACCAGGTCTGCAGAGTCTCCGCCTCCTCTCCGTGACGTCATGGTGTTGTCTGATTGTAAACAAAGTGTCCTCATGTAGGTCCTCAGCTGTCACCTATCTGTGATGGGACTGACGTCATTGACGGTCAGCTGACTGAGCTCACCTGTCACAGTGCCTCACACCTGTCCTCGCGCCCCCCCCCCCCCCCGGCCCCTCTGTAAACAACCACAGCTAGCTCTGCTCTGCTGGTTGGAGGCTAACGCTAACAGTTAGCCGGTCTTTAGCTTCGGTCAGGGGACTCACCTGGAGGACTCGGTGGACTCAGGTGAGACAGTTTCACACTCGGACTCTGCTGGTACCTGCGCTCGTGCCCCTCTCTCAGCTCATGATGTGACAGCAGCAGAGCAGAGCAGCTAAAGCTAACCTGTTAGCTAACCTGTTAGCTGACCTGTTAGCTGACTGATCAGCTGAGTTTCAGATCGAAGGAACATTTCACTAATAACCCGCGTGAGCTTGTCTGAGTGATCACGCGAGCCCTGCGGACTCTACACCTGTAACCGGAAGAGAAAAAGGAGAATAAGAACATGTTTTTACCTTCACCAAACTGTCCGCCGCCATGTCGCCTTTCCTCTAATGACGTCAGCTACTCACGTGACTGTCAGAACCAAAACAAAACGGACAAGTCAGCTTCCGTTTGAGAGCTCCGCGCAGGCGCAGTGAGTGCCACTTTGACCGTTTATGGAGGGTCAGATCTTTGAAAAAGTTTCAATTTAGATAATTGAGAACGCGATCTGACGTCATCAGTTTAATACAGAGAGGTTCTAAAAGATGACGTAATCAGCAGATTTTTATGTCGTTCTAAGAAAAACTCTCAAAGTTTTTAAAGTTACAGTTTAAATTAACGATCATCCAAAACCACGAAATCAAGTCTCTGAGTCTCAAACTGTCACCTGATCATCACACAGAAATATCTTTACTCTGTTTTCTCTGTAGTTTTTGTTTTTTTCTGTTTTTTCTCTGTCAAAACCTGGTTTTAAATAAAGCTTTCTTCAAACCTCGTTGTCTGTTTTTTAAAGTGAGTGTTTTTAAGAGTGTGAGGAAAGGCGGGATGAGATGAAGTGAAATAAGGGAGACGAGAGGAAGAAGTACCGGAGGTTTCTTTATTTGTATGGACTGGGTTCGAGTCATTGACTGTATATAGAATATTATAGTAAACACAGTCCATGGTTCGAGTGCTGGAATAGATTGTAATTCTTGTCTGACCCACACTCCAGGACAGATGGCGGTAATGCGCCAAGAGCAGGTTACCAACCGCCATAAAACAAAAAGAGGAAGAAGAAGAACTTGTTGTCTCGCGAGAGTTGCCTGAGACAGCCTAGCATTAGCAGTTAGCATCGATCTGACGGTGAGAGTGATTCTCCGATCAGTCAGAATGACGTTATAATCTACCTGTTATTACCTGTGCGTGATCTCTGTGCGTGATCCCCCCGCAGACAGCTGATAACCAGGCCGACATTCACTCAGTTCGGATGGATTTAAAGAGTTCCGGTTCTCCCGGGGAGGACGGGGAGCTGGAGGACGGAGAGATCTGCGACGATGAGGCCGAGGACAGAGGTCCGATCCGGCGGGGGGAGGGGAGCAGGCCCCGCGGCGGGGCTCCACGGAGGCCCCGGAAACCTCGCCAACATCCACACCCGGGCTTCCCGCCGCCGGACTTCCGCCTGCTCATGCCGTACAACCGCGGACCTTTCCCCCCGAACCACCGGCAGCAGTGCGGGCCGAGCGGGCCGGACCGGCCGCCCTCACCGCCCCCTCCGCTGCTTACGCTGCCGGGACTCGGTCCTCACGGAGAACCGAGCCCGAGGGGCAGCTTCTGGGAGCGGAGCCACGGAGCCCTGGGCCGCTTCAGACACCGGGGGATGGCCAACGGAGGCCGGGGGAACTGGAGCCGAGGGAGCCGGGGGAGCGGAGCCCTCAGAGGGCCTCCAGGAAGGTACGGCCCCGGAGAGATCCACGGAGGTCCGGGAGAGTCCCCGCAGAGGAAACGTATCCTGTTAATTATATTAAAATGATCAATATTATTGTTGAAAACCAAAAAACTAACAAGAAGATCTGAAACAGTCATGAAGTCATTTAATCAGATTTATATTGATTATTATTAAATTCTCATAATAGATAGAACAGAGGAAATGAATCTGTTTATCTTATTATCATTATTATTATTATTATTATTATTAATTATTACTATTTTTATTTATTATCATTTAAAGGGATTTTTTTGCTGCTATCATGTTTTTTCACGGTCCCACAGTCTTGGACTCTCTCTGAGGTCTGGGACTCCGTGGGCCTTTTAAGGTTGTACTTTCTTGACCATGTGACCCAGAAAAACCTTTAGGGAGGCCTCAGGTGCGAAAACTGTCCCACAGTGTCTCCAAAGTGGACTCAGGTGAAGAGGAGTCCTTTGAGGACCTCCTGTCCAAGTACAAACAGATCCAGCTGGAGCTGGAGTGTATCCGCAAAGAGGAGACCATGGCTCTGGACCCCCAAGTTTCCCCTGCCAGAGACCACGTCCCGGACCTCCATACTGCCAGTGTTACAGAGACCAAACCAGAACCAGAACCAGAGGGACCAGGAGAGCCTGGGTGTGAGTCCGAGACGGTGGAGAAGAAAGTCTTTCAGGCGTTCAACATCAAACCTCTACGACAGAAACTCCCCACCCCCTCAGTCCTGGACCAGCTGAGGAGGAAGTGGGCGGAGCAACAGAAGACAGGAGGCGGGACTGAGGAAGGTGAGCAGTGATGATTATAACGGTCCAATCATTGAGTTGTCAGCCGTCAGAGGGGCGGAGCTTCGGTGGGTTTTATGAAGGTCTTCAGTTGATGATAGAGTAGAGAACCTGACGAGGCGCACAGAGAGTTCAACATTTAAGGGTTAAAATGATCGGAAATAAAACCGATTTTTATGGTTTTCAGATGATTTCAAACCAACGTTGTCCAACAGGTTAGTCACATGACTCTGGAGTGGGAATCAATGCGTGGAAAGGACAACTGGACTTAGTTGAGGCATTTTGCCTGAAACGTCTCAACTAAGTCCAGTTGTCCTTTCAACGTAGAATTGTAAGTCACTCAGTCCGTTTCCATGACACTCGAGAAAACCGAATTATCGCCATATTCCGATAAAGACCGGACAACTGAAGGTCATGTGAACATCTTAGTCCGACTATAATCAGAGTTTAAGAACTCTGATTAAGACACACAGATAATGAGATTGGAATTCGATTTTCTCTTCCATGTAACCAGCGTAGTCGGAGTATGACGCCACGCCCCCGTAACCCCGTAACAAACCCCCAGAGTAGAGGAGTAGCGTTGGTCTCCTCTTTAGAAAAAGTAGCGCGTCCATCATGTCGGACAAAAACAACGCTGTACGATGCTCCATCTTCTTGTTTCTCCAGCAGCAGTTGTAGACACTTCTGACGTCTGACACCGACCTGCTGTTGTTGTTGACGGTTGTAAAGACCCATATCGCCCCCTAGTGTTGGGGAGGAGGACACGTCTGTGTGTCAGTGGGCGGAGTTTGTGTGCATCCATGAAGACAACTTACCTGTGTGTGTGTGTGTGTGTGTGTGTGTGTGTGTGTGTGTGTGTGTGTGTATCTGCAGGTGAGCAGGAGGAGAGAGAAGGACAGGTGAGAGCAGAGGAGGAGGAGGAGGAAAAAACCACATGTCCCAGAGTCAGAGAGGACGCCACCGTCTCTGCCACTGAGGTGAGTCCACCGCAGGACGTCACGAGGGGCTCTGATTGGACGAATCCACACATATGATACAAGTGTAACCCTGAGTGTGTGTGTGTGTGTGTGTGTGTGTGTGTGTGTGTGCTGCAGGAGGAGATGAAGAAAACGAGTCCGTCAGTCAGAGACTCGTCAGCCTCCAGCGAGGACTCACACGTCTCCTCAGACAAGGTGAGTCCACGCCATCCAGGTGAAGAAACACAAACAGGAAGTAGAACCTCGACCGCCGAGGGCGAAGACGCCGCAGGAAACGAAAATCAAGACCGACGTTTACAGTTCATCAATCATCTAATGAAAAACCATTTCCTGTGTGTGTGTGTGTGTGTGTGTGTGTGTGTGTGTGTGTGTGTGTGTGTGTGTGTGTGTGTGAGATCAGTGTGTGTGCTGTGAGCAGCTGGAGGTCCGGGTGGAGGAGGAGGAGCTGTCCGAGCTGCAGCTCCGCCTACTGGCTCTGCAGTCGGCCAGTAAGAAGTGGCAGCAGAAGGAGCAGCAAGTGATGAAGAGGAGCAAAGACCGGATCACCAAGACCGTCCAAGACAAGGGCTCAGGACCGGGACAGAAACCTGGACCGGGACAGAAACCTGGACCGGGACAGAAACCAGGGTCAGGTCCAGCGCAGACTCCTCCCAGCAGGCAGAGAGTCACCAGGTCCTCCTCCTCCTCCTCAGCTGCTGCAGAGCGAGGCAGAACCAGAGACTGGGACAGAACCAAGACCAGTGGGACCAGACCTGTTGACAGGGACAGGTCCAAACCCAGCCCCAAGCCCAGTCCCAAACCCAGTCCCCAGGCTGGTCCCAGAGGGGCAGCAGAGCGAGGAAGAGCAGCAGGGAAACTTCAGACGGTGAAGAAGGTGATCAGTCCAGGTGAGCAGACCTGTCATGTATTGATTATATTGATTATTTTGATATATTGATGATATTGATTGGTGTTGTTCTGATCAGGAGAAGCTGTCCCAGGGTTGGGGGTTCAGGGTTTCAGGGTCCAACCAGAAAATCTGATTGTTGGACTTTTTAGGACTCAGACCTGAGAACCGCGTGTCCGCTGAGAGTGACTTTGGAGACTTTCCTCCTCACTGTTTATCTCCACAAATAAGAACTTTACGGGTTTAAATCGTACGTTTCTGTGGACCACTCGACTAGTGAGTGTTTCTGTGAGGTGGACGCAATTCTCAGCACGACATCGGAAACAACGATTAAAAAATGAGAAACGAACCGAAGACGAAGACTTGATGGTAAAAAGAAAAGTCAGTTATCTGGAATTATTTCAGTTCTAAGAAGGATGACGTCGACGAAAACACGAGTTCTGTGTTCATCAGTTTCCACGGTAACGTCCAGAACACTAAAAACAAACGAACTGTTTAGAAACCAGGAGAGTCCAGATCAGGAACTAGAGACCTGAGGCCTGTACTACGAAGCTGGATTTGGTCTTAGCGAGATAACTTCTGGATAACTTCTGGGTTTTCTGTACTACGAAGGTGGATCTCTTTTTATCCGGGTCCGTTGCCCCGGTAACTTACGCGGAACGCCAAACCTGCTCCGGAGCAGGTTATGTTTCAGGATAAGATCTCAGCAGGTATAAAAAACCGCCCAATGACCAATCGGATCTCTTGGAAAATGTCTTGCCCACTTTTGCCGGATCCCGGGGACATCGTTGCACGGATAGTGAGAGGAGCGCTCCGCCGAGAGCGTTATATTCATGATCGTTCAAATCCGTTTGATTTACCTGATGACGTTCTCTATGAACGCTACAGGTTTTCCTCGGACGGCCTCAATATTCAGTAGCATGAAGTCTAAGCAATGCACTAATATTTGCCAAGCTCCAGGTTCAAATTTGTTAGTCATCATTCAGAATTTATTGAAGCAGATTAGAAAACTCTTAACCCCAAATGTGTCTGCAGATGACGTGACCATCAGATGATGGAGGAAAAAAAAGGCAGTGTGAGGAAATCACTGTTTACGCGTTGAAATATGTACAAATAAAATCTTCCAATAAACTTACAAACTACTTAAAAGGATGTTTTTAGATTTATTTTTATTTGCTCCCACCTACTCTTTTCCCCACTGCTGTTGTATCTGAAATAATGAGGTCAGTGATGGTGGTGATCACACACGCTGCATGACAACATATTAGGGGGCCATAAATTTATGAACGCACAAATGTCATTTACACAACCGGTGATTTTTTGTGCCGGCAGTCCCTCCGGCTTTTAGCGGCTGTGTCTGTCTCACTGTTTAAATAAAGCTCTGTTCTTCAGCTGTGAAAAATGACGTGCAGCCTTCTCCATTGTGGAGATTGGTCCGGTGGCACTGACCCCGCCCCCTTTACGTGTGCGCGCACAGATCTGAACTGGATTCAGTTATCGAGTTGATATCCTGCTTCGTAGTACAGCTGATCCGGATCCCGGAGATCCGGTGAAGTTTAGCGAGTTGTCGCAGAGTTATCCTGGATTTGTTAATCCAGCTTCGTAGTCCAGGCCTCAGGAGACTGGACCTGATCTTCATCTTTACCCTCTGTGTGTGTGTGTGTGTGTGTGTGTGTTTGTACGTGTTTGTGTGTGTGTGTGTGTGTTTGTGTGTGTTTGTGTGTGTGTGTTTGTTTGTGTGTGTGTGTGTGTTTGTGTGTGTTTGTGTTTGTGTCTGTCTGTGTGTGTGTGTGCGTGTGTGTGTGTGTGTGTGTGTGTGCGTGTGTGTGTGTGTGTGTGTGTGTGTGTGTGTGTGTGTGTTTGTGTGTGTGTGTATGTCAGGCTCGGCGGCGAAGCAGGCGTTCAGGAAGCAGCAGGTGAGGACGTGGAAGCAGCAGAGGGAGCAGGAGGAGGAGGAGGAGCGACGCAAACGAGAGGAGGAGATCCGCCGCATCCGAGATCTGTCCAATCAGGACGAGCAATACAACCGCTTCATGAAGCTGGTGGGGGGGCGGAGCCGGACCAGGAGCAAGGTCAGGAGACACACCAGCCCCCTCCTGAGACCTTCAGCTTATATGGACTGTTTATGTGCAGATCAGTTACTCATGTGTGTGTGTGTGTGTGTGCACGTGTGTGTGTGTGTGCGTGTGCACGTGTGTGTTACAGTCCAGAGAGCGTGAACACAGGAAGTCCTCGGGTAAACAGGGTCTGGACTCATCAGGAAACCTCTACCAGTATGACAACTATGATGAGGTTGCCATGGATACGGACAGTGAAACAGGTTCACCAGGTAAGGGGGGCTGGTCCTGGTCCTGGTCCTGGTCTGGGTTCAGTCCGGACCTCCTCATAGAGATAACAGCTGTCCCCCCCTCCCCCGTCTTCTGTCTTTTAGTTCCGTCTCCGTCTCACCCGCTCCCTCCAGAGGATGGCGTTGGTTTACCTCAGGTGGCGGTCTTTGTAAACGCCCCCCAGCCTTTTGGAACGGTACGCCCCCTGTCGATCTGTGTCATACTACACTCTGTAACCCCCAATCTTCACCACATCAGGAACAGAAGCGATTTGCCCCGTCTGCCGATTCTTACCGGATCCGTTTGTGAGGCGAGTTTCACGACTTTAGAGAAATCGGCTTTTTCGACTTTTCGTGAGAGGGTCCGAAAACCGGACCCTGCAGTCCTCCTCACAACAACAGGGTTAGTCCTCGGTCGTTGGGTCGTTGTAGGACTTGTTGAAGGCTCAAACAGGAAGTGTCCTACAACCTCCACCTTCATCCTGATCGTCTCCTAAAAGGTCGTATCCTCCGATCGTAGCTGATCGTAACCATTCAAGTTAACGTGTCAATTTACACCGACTTCTTTCCGTTCCTCTGCGGATCGCCGGACGCCGGACTGCTGGAAAGGAAGTCGGGCACAGACACAAACAGATCCGATAGAAATTGGCGTACGGGGAAAATCGCCGCCATGTCGGATTGGAGCCGTTCCAGATGCGGTGGAAATTGGGGGCTAGACTGTCGAGCTGCGTTCTAGACGCAGACAGGAAGTGGAGGTTGCCCCGGGTTACACCTTCAGTGTTGTCATGGAGACGGAGTAAAATCAGCTGATCTCTCTCTCTCACCCCCCCCCCAGCCCTTCCTCTCCCCTCTGATGTCCGCTGCTCCTCCCCCTCCTCCCCCTCTGCCCCCTCCCCCTGACGAGCTGGAGCCCCCCCCCAAACCTCCCTTTGCTGATGAAGAGGAGGAGGAGGAGATGCTGCTGAGGGAGACCTGCCTGATGTCCATGGCCAACAAGAGAGTCCCCCTCCTCCCCCAGGTCAGACCCTCCCCCCCATCAGTAAACTCAGCATGTCAGGCTGCAGTTCCAGCTCTGAGCAGCAGGGGGGGCTGTAGTTCACTGAGTCTGTCTCTGTCTCAGCAGGAGAGGAGCTCCAGCGCTCCTCCCTCCCCCGGTGGTCCTCCTCCTCCTGCAGCCCCCACCCTCCTGAGAGGAAACCTGAGCACCGTCAGTCTGAACACGGTCCCTCCATCACACTCCAACAAGTTCAACAGAGGACACCACAGCAGCAGAGCGCCCCTGGTGGTGAGGAGGGGACACGCACAGAGACACACAGAGACAGACACATACACACAGAGACACACACACAGAGACACACACAGACAGACACACAGAGACACAGAGACACACACATACACACAGAGACACACACACAGAGACACACACAGACAGACACACACACACACAGAGACACACACAGACACAGACAGAGACACACACAGAGACACACACACAGAGACACACACAGACAGACAGAGACACACACAGACAGACAGAGACACACACACACACACACACACAAACACACACAGACACACACACACACACAGAGACACACACAGACACACACAGAGACACACACAGACAGACAGACACACACACACACACACACACAGAGACAGACAGACACACACACAGAGACACACACAGACACACACAGAGACACACACAGACAGACACACACACACACACACACAGAGACACACACACAGAGACACACAGAGACACACACACACACACACAGAGACACACACACAAACACACACAGAGAGACACACAAACACAGAGACACACACAAACAGACAGACACACACACACACAGAGACACACACACACAGACACACACACATACACAAACACATACACACAGACACACACACACAGACAGACACACAAACACAAACACAAACACACACAGACACACACACACAGACACACACACACACAGACACACATACACAGACACACTCAGACTCTCGTTTCTTTTCTCTTTATTTTCACTTTTTTCTATAAAAACATTTTAAAAATTTTCCAGTTCATCAAAATTTTGCTCAATAAAGTTTAAAAGAAGAAACAGAAAAACATTAAAAATGGAATAAAATCAGAGGTCACACGAACTCGGGTCTGAACGAGTGTTTGAACCTCCACGGTTTGGGAGACGCAGCCCAGAACGTTCTGTTGTCAACGTTCTGATGATCAGCTGACCTCAGGGACGTAGGCCGATGGAGCAACACGCCGTCGGAGTGATGATGTGGTCGTGTTTTGGTTTACCTGTGTGTGTGTGTGTGTCTCTGTCTCTGCAGCTTCCTCGTCATAAGTCCGTGGTCGTGTCTCTGATGGACTCAGACGACAGTGACTCCGACCCGGATCTCTGCAGCTCGTCTCAGACCGCCTTTGGAGGTCTGGAGTTCATGATCAAAGAGGCTCGCAGGACGGTGGAGGTGAGTCGCCACCTGACCCCGCCCCCCATCAGACCTCCTCCCCTCAGTCTCAGAGTCCTCACGTGTCCTCGTCTCTTTCAGGCAGCGAAGCCAAAAGCTGCTTCAGGATCTGAGAAGGAGAACAACCCTCTGAGGACTCCAGAAGCTCTTCCTGAGAACAAGAAAGCAGAGTACCGTCTGCTCAGAGAGGAGATCAACAGGTACGTCCACCTGTCCACCTGTCCATCTGTCCACCTGTCCATCTGTCCATCTGTCCACCTGTCCATCTGTCCACCTGTCCATCTGTCCATCTGTCCACCTGTCCACCTGTCCATCTGTCCACCTGTCCATCTGTCCACCTGTCCATCTGTCCATCTGTCCACCTGTCCATCTGTCCATCTGTCCACCTGTCCACCTGTCCATCCGTCCACCTGTCCATCTGTCCACCTGTCCACCTGTCCACCTGTCCATCTGTCCATCTGTCCACCTGTCCATCTGTCCATCTGTCCACCTGTCCACCTGTCCACCTGTCCATCTGTCCACCTGTCCATCTGTCCACCTGTCCACCTGTCCGTCTGTCCATCTGTCCATCTGTCCATCCGTCCATCTGTCCATCCGTCCACCTGTCTCATCTGTCCATCTGTCCACCTGTCCACCTGTCCATCTGTCCATCCATCCATCTGTCTCATCTGTCCATCTGTCCACCTGTCCATCTGTCCATCTGTCCACCTGTCCATCTGTCCACCTGTCTCAGCCGTCTCTGCTGCTTCATCATTAACCTGCTCTCGATCCTGTCCACCAATCAGCAGGGAGAAACAGCGAGCGCTCAAAGACCACAGTACGGCTCCCCGGGTTCCTCCTGCCGTCACTGAACCTGTGAGCGCTCCTTCGTCCAGATCTGCTGCGGAGCTCCGCCTGACGGAGGCGCAGAAGAGACTCAACAAACACAGGTCAGTCTGAGGGTCCGGACCTCCTCCGAGGTTTCTCCTCTGAGGGTTCGAAGGTTCAGATCTGTGATCTTCTTCTCCTCCAGAGAGCTGCTGCAGCGGGACGAGGTGGTGCTGAAACACCTCCTCCAACAGGAGCTGAAGAAGAAGGAGTCTCTGAGGGTCGCCGAGGGGAAGGTCCTCAGGCTGAGGGAGCAGCTGCAGGCCTCCGAGAAGATCGTCAGCGCCAACAGGACGCTCCTCAAGAAGCTGCAGGAGCAGGTGAGGAGGAGGAGGAGGAGGAGAGGGAGGAGAGGGAGGAGGAGGTGGAGGAGGAGGAGAGAGAAGGAGAGAGAAGGAGAGAGAAGAGGAGGAGGAGAGGGGGGAGGAGGAGGAGGAGGAGAGGGAGGAGGAGGAGAGGGAGGAGGAGGAGGAGAGGGGGGAGGAGGAGGAGGAGGTGGAGGAGGAGGAGGAGGAGGAGGAGGAGGAGGTGGAGGAGGAGGAGGAGGAGGAGGAGGTGGAGGAGAAGAGGGAGGAGGAGAGGGAGGAGGAGGAGGAGGAGGAGAGGGAGGGGGAGGAGGAGGAGGAGGAGGAGGAGGTGGAGGAGAAGAGGGAGGAGGAGAGGGAGGAGGAGGAGGAGGAGGAGAAGGAGGAGGAGAGAGAGGAGGAGGAGGAGAGGGTGATTGGTTAGGTGTGTTTGATCCATTTGTGACAGCTGTCAGTCATGAGACTGACAGCTGAGATGTCAAAGAGCTGTCCAAAGTTGTGGTGTGTGTGTGTGTGTGTGTGTGTGTGTGTGTGTGTGTGTGTGCACTCATTAACACTGTAAGTGGATCAGAGTTCAGTGTCTGTCAGAGAAAGTTAATTCTTCTGCTCAGTAGAGTGCAGGTACGAAACACCTGAAAGAAACACACACACAGACAGACACACTTACACACAGACACACACACACACACTCACACACACAGACACACACACTCACACACACAGACACACACACACACAGACACACACACACACACACAGGTGTTTGTGGTCAGTTTGTAAAAATTGTCAGTCCAGCATGTCTGACCTCTGACCTCTGACCTCTGACCCCTGACCCCTGACCTCTGACTTCACCTGCCCCCCCCCCAGGTGAACCGTGTGGAGCACAGGGTCTCCCTGAAGAAGGGTGTAGCTGTTCGGTTGGAGCAGGAACTGGTTCAGGCTCAGACAGCTGCAGGACGAGGGTCCAAACGCAGAGCCGACCCGGGTCAGAACCAGGTGAGGGGATCCATTACACAAATACTGTAGTATTACACAAATACTGTAGTATTACACAAATACTGTAGTATTACACAAATACTGTAGTATTACACATATACTGCAGTATTACACATATACTGTAGTATTACACATATACTGCAGTATTACACATATACTGTAGTATTACACATATACTGTAGTATTACACAAAGACTGTAGTATTACACAAAGACTGTAGTATTACACATATACTGTAGTATTACACAAATACTGCAGTATTACACAAATACTGTAGTATTACACAAATACTGTAGTATTACACATATACTGTAGTATTACACAAAGACTGTAGTATTACATAAATACTGTAGTATTACACATATACTGTAGTATTACACAAAGACTGTAGTATTACACAAAGACTGTAGTATTACACAAATACTGTAGTATTACACAAATACTGCAGTATTACACAAATACTGTAGTATTACACAAATACTGTAGTATTACACAAATACTGCAGTATTACACAAATACTGTAGTATTACACAAAGACTGTAGTATTACACATATACTGTAGTATTACACATATACTGTAGTATTACACATATACTGCAGTATTACACATATACTGTAGTATTACACAAATACTGTAGTATTACACAAATACTGTAGTATTACACAAATACTGTAGTATTACACAAATACTGTAGTATTACACATATACTGCAGTATTACACATATACTGTAGTATTACACATATACTGCAGTATTACACATATACTGTAGTATTACACATATACTGTAGTATTACACAAAGACTGTAGTATTACACAAAGACTGTAGTATTACACATATACTGTAGTATTACACAAATACTGCAGTATTACACAAATACTGTAGTATTACACAAATACTGTAGTATTACACATATACTGTAGTATTACACAAAGACTGTAGTATTACATAAATACTGTAGTATTACACAAAGACTGTAGTATTACACAAAGACTGTAGTATTACACAAAGACTGTAGTATTACACAAATACTGCAGTATTACACAAATACTGCAGTATTACACAAATACTGTAGTATTACACAAATACTGCAGTATTACACAAATACTGTAGTATTACACAAAGACTGTAGTATTACACATATACTGTAGTATTACACATATACTGTAGTATTACACATATACTGTAGTATTACATAAATACTGTAGTATTACACATATACTGTAGTATTACACAAATACTGTAGTATTACACATATACTGCAGTATTCCAGTCTAATCAGATTATGTTCAGGTTCTGATCAGATTATAATCAGATTATTTTGGGGTAATCTGTAAACTAATAAAGACCTTCTGACCCCCCCCTCAGGCGGGGAAGCTGCGGCGCCTGGACGGCGGCGGCGGCGCCCCCCCCGGGTCGGAGCGTCACTTTGCGGAGCTGATCGCTCAGAAACAGCGTCTGCAGCAGCTGGAGTCGGAGTACGCTCTGAAGATCCAGAAACTGAAGGAGGCCCAGGCCCTCCATCACCGAGGACCCCCCCCAGACCCACCAGCACCCACCCCCTCTGACACCCAGACCCCCACCCCCTCCTCCACCTTCCCCCTGCCCCAGCCCTCCCTACATGACCTCACCCAAGACAAACTCACCCTGGACAGCGAGGACCCCCCTGAGGGTGAGGACCAGGAGTCAGAGTCCGCCCCTCCACCTGCAGCTACGCCTGCAGCTGCCAACGCCGCCGCCGCCACGCCCCCCCGCAGACGCTCCCTCCGTCAGTCCAGCTGCTCCTTCACCAAACCAAACCTGGAGCAGCTCAGCTCCACCCCCGCTAAAGACGCCACTGCCTCCAAGACCACCAAGACCTCCTCCAGCCCCATCAGCTCCACCCCCCCTGTGGAGGTCTTTGAAGGTCTGGACCTGGAGGCTTTGAGGCTGAGGGACCAGCAGCAGCCCAGACTGGGGGACCTGCTGAACCGAGAGCTGAACCACATGAGAGGACGGGTGGACCAGACCCCACCTGGACAGGTAGGACCCCTAACAGGTTCACTGCTGGGGGGACAGAGGGAGATGATCTGAGACCAGGAGCTGCAGAAGCTGTGAGGTCCTGGTCTCAGAGTTCCTGGTCTCAGAGCTCCTGGTCTCAGAGTTCCTGGTCTCAGAGCTCCTGGTCTCAGAGCTCCTGGTCTCAGAGTTCCTGGTCTCAGAGCTCCTGGTCTCAGAGTTCCTGGTCTCAGAGCTCCTGGTCTCAGAGTTCCTGGTCTCAGAGCTCCTGGTCTCAGAGTTCCTGGTCTCAGAGCTCCTGGTCTCAGAGGTCCTGGTCTCAGAGGTCCTGGTCTCAGATCTGAGTTACAGTTTCATCATTTCTAACGAAGACTGAGACCGTTCCAGAACCTGAGTGATGTTAAAAATGTGAACGAGGTTTTTCTGTGGAGGATGGTTGTCAGAGGCCCCTCCCCTCCACCGCCCTACAGGCTGATGGGCGGGGCTAAAGGACATTTTTAGAAGAAGCAGCTTCAAAGTTTGACGATGATCGTGTTTTCATCTGTGATACTGAGATAATCTGAGATCATCAGAGAGAAGGTTCATTAAAGACGAGAGTTTATGAAGTTCCTCCTCCGGGACAAACGCAGAGAGGGGCGGGTTTAAGGACACGGGTCCAAGTCCTCCACTGTCATGAGTTCCTTTAGGGTCACGGCTGTCTGATCGCTCTAAAGCTCCGTCTGATTGGCTGACAGAGAGACAGGACAGCAGACATGTCGGTTCTTTCTTGTTGATTTTTGTCTCTTCGTCCAGGTGGCGTTAACGGAGATGGACACATCGACCAGCCAATCAGGAAGCAGCGAGTCGCGGCCGGTTCCCTTCGAAGCGTATCACAGTCCACTGCTGGTCTTCAGGTCCTACAGGTAAAAACCACATCAGCACCTATAATCTATAATCTATGATCAGCTGATCCATCAATACAACAACCAACAGGAGAGTACGGAGGCCCTGAAGGGTCATTTTTATTCAGGACCTCTCAGACCACCACAAAAGAGAAACAGGTCAGGGTCTCCTTGGTCCTGTTTTTGGGGTCAGGACCTCATCAGTCCAGGACTCTCCTCCTACAGCACCGTGCTGGTTCTGGATCAGATGAAGGTCTTCTCTGAAAAAGTCCTGGTCTGGATGGACGCAGATGTTCCTCCTAAACCTGGAGATCTAGTTTAAAACTGAGGATGCAGCATCTAGGATTTCCAGTTCTTGGTCCAGATGTCAGAAGAGCGTTAGAGTTCAGGAGAAAAACTGACGTTGTTGTTTTTAAACCGAGAAAAATACGAGGAAATTTCAAAAACAGAAGAATTTTCCTCCTCAGATGATCAGAATCTGAGTTTCTGCTGACGTCTTGAGGACAGTCAACCTGCTCTGATCTGGGACCGTGTTACCGTGGAAACAGATGAACACAGAACTCGTGTTTTCATCCTTCTTAGAACTGAAATAATTCCAGATAACTGACTTTTCTTTTTACCATCAAGTCTTCGTCTTCGGTTCGTTTCTCATTTTTCAATCGTTGTCGTTGTTTCCGATGTCGTGCTGAGAATCACGTCCACCTCGCAGAAACGCTCGTAGTCGAGTGGTCCACGGAAACGTACGATTTAAGTCATTCTCAGTGTTTCTCAGCACAACACCGTCAGCACCAGCGACTCACTCCGAGTGGAGGGGCGTGGTTTCCTCCTCTTCGATTTGATTGACAGCTGGCAGGGTAGTCTGATTGGCTACTAATTAAAGAACGAATGTGATTGGTGGATGTTGCACAGCACATGCAGAGTCACTCTGACATGTGACTATCGCGCACACGTACATCATGTCTCCTCGGTCCACCTCAGACCAGGTCCAGGTCTCTGCAGGGTTCAGTCTGGACCTCATTCATGGATGATGTGTGTGTGTGTGTGTGTGTGTGTGTGTGTGTGTGTGTGTGTGTGTGTGTGTTTCAGGTTCAGCCCGTTCTACAGGACCAAGGAGAAGTTGTCTCTGAGTTCTGTGACCTACAGCAACGCCATCGAACCCTCCAAGTGTTTCTGTCGCTTCGACCTCACAGGAAGTTGTAACGACGACCACTGCACATGGTCAGGCGGCGTTTCCTCTCAGACTCTCCTCTCGCCGTGTTCGGAGTTTCTCTTGGTGACGGTTTGTGTTTTTTTCAGGCAGCACATGAGGAACTGCACGCTGACCCCGAACCAGCTGTTTCAGGACGTCCTGTCGTATAACCTGCAGCTGATTGGCTGCTCTGAGAACAGCTCAGACCAGGACGTCAGCGCCGCCACAGGTTCAGATTTCCCTCAGAGACTCCAGGTGATCAGCTGAGGCTCGCTGTGTTCAGGTGTACTGACCCGCTCTGTGTGTGTGTGTGTGTGTGTGTGTCAGAGCGCTACATGAAGAAGCTGTTTGGACCAAATAAAGACCGGATGGGCGTGGACCAGAAGGCCGTCCTGCTGGTCAGCAAAGTGAACGAGAGCAAGCGCCACAGTGAGTCAGATCTTCTTCATCCTCATCGTCAGCAGGTGTTGGAGTCCATCAGGGCTCAGAGACGGTTCTGGTTCAGGTCTTTAACCCTTCGGTTCCTCCTCTGGTGGATGGACATGCATGAGGATGAACAGGTCCTTCAGATCATCAGGGGAGAAGATATCACATCTGAAATCAGCAGTTATTTTTATATCAGAGTAATCAGGGTCAGATTTTAGTTAGAGGAGGATAAACACTCAGAAATGATTCCTGTCTTACAGAGATCTGCTGATTTTATATGTTTATATATAACATTAATTTATTATGAACACATGAATTTGATCATACTTGATTTGGTCGATCTGAGGTTCGAGAAAAGGAGGAGAAAATGTCGAGTTTTTCTGCTCCAACAGACTCAGAACGAAAACTTTATCAATAAATATGACATGATGAACAGAAACTGACATAAAAAGGGAAAAACATCAGATTTATTATTGATTACTGTTTTAATGATCAGAGCTGAAGGTGTTTCAGAGATTTGAGTCAGAAAAAGTTAAAAATGATGGTTTTAAGAACTCTTATCTGCTCGTCTGGTTTGGGGACAAAGACACTGACAGAGCATCATGGGAAATCATGAGGAACTGTCTTTATCAATAATTATATCAGTATCAATCCAAATGATCCTGATGAGGATGTCTCCTGGTCCTCCTGGTCCTCCTGGTCCTCCTGAGTGAACTGTCTGTCCTCTGCAGTTCCCCCCTACACCACCTGTAAGGACATGAGGAGGTGGAGACCCAAACCTTCAGCTCAGAGCAGCTCCACCACTGAGGACGACAGCGAGGACGACTCTGCAGGAGGAGACACACCTCCACGAGGACACGGTGAGGACACGGACAGATCATGTCCCATCAGTTCAGCAGAAACACCCTATGACCTCTAATGACCTCTAACCTGTGCGTGTCCCCCTCAGAGGACGTCTCCAGGTCCAGCCTGTCTGCTCTGGACGTCTGCGTCACCTCAGAAGACCGACGCTATTTCATCAGCGAGACGGACGA
Organism: Xyrichtys novacula; assembly: GCA_962446985.1. Classification (NCBI taxonomy): domain Eukaryota; kingdom Metazoa; phylum Chordata; class Actinopteri; order Labriformes; family Labridae; genus Xyrichtys; species Xyrichtys novacula. The sequence continues at coordinate 226,355 of OY660868.1, forward strand.
CATCTCCAACCTGGAGAGCAGCGTGATGGACGAACCCCGAGACACCCAGCTGTGGATCAAACTGGCCTTCAAATACCTGAACCAGAGCGAGACGTGAGTCAGCGCGCCTTAATCCCTCAGATTAACTCCCTTAATCTCTCAGATTAACTCTTCAATCGCTCAGATTTACTCCTCATTCTTTCAGATTAACTCCTTAATTCCTCAGATTAACCCCTTAATCCCTCAGATTTACTCCTCAATCCCTCAGATTAACTCTTCAATCCCTCAGATTAACTCCTCTGAGTCTGTGATATTAACTCCATAATACCTCATATTAACTCGGTAATCCCTTAGATTAACTCGTTAACCCTCAGATTAACTCCTCAATCCCTTAGATTAACCTCAGATTAACTCCTCAGTCCCTCAGATTAACTCCTCTTAGTCTGTCAGATTAACTCCTTAATCCCTCAGATTAACTCCTCTGAGTCTGTGTCTTAATCCCTCAGATTAACTCCTCTGAGTCTGTGTCTTAATCCCTCAGATTAACTCCTCTGAGTCTGTGTCTTAATCCCTCAGATTAACTCCTCTTAGTCTGTCAGATTAACTCCTTAATCCCTCAGATTAACTCCTCAGTCCCTCAGTCCTTCAGATTAATTCTCAGTCCCTCAGATTAACTCCTCTGAGTCTGTCAGATTAACTCCTTAATCCCTCAGATTAACTCCTCTAAATCTGTGTCTTAAACTGATTTCTAACGGGGTTGTCGGTGTGTGGCGTTCAGGTCTGCAGCAGAGTGCCTCGAGGCGGCGCTGAACACGCTGTCTCGCGCTCTGGAGACGAACTGTGAGAACCCGGAGGTGTGGAGTCACTACCTGCTGCTCTTCTCCAGACGGGGCAGCAGGGAGGAGGTCCAGGAGATGTGTGAGATGGCGGTGGAGCACGCGCCGGATTACCGAGTGTGGTGGAACGTAAGTGATTGATTTGACTGCAGGAGGTCACAGTGACGCGCTGACCTTAGAGTGACCTCAGACTGACCTCAGGGTTAATGTGTGTGTGTGTGTGTGTGTGTGTGTGTGTGTGTGTGTGTGTCCGTCCTGCAGTATCTGACCCTGGAGGTGTCGTTTGAGGGGAAGGACTATGTGTGTGAGCGTCTGCTGCAGTTCCTGCTCTCCTCCTCCTCCTCCTCCTCCTCCTCGGACAGACTCTCCTTCCAGCTGATGGAGGCGCTGCTCTACAGGGTGCAGCTCAACCTGTTCACCGGACGCATGGAGAGCGCGCTCGCTATCCTGCAGGTGAGCAGCAGGAAACTGTTGTTTCTGCTCCAAGAGGTAGAAACCTCCAGATGACACCAGCCTGAAGGTTTAGGTCGACCTCAGGTCCACAAAAAGTCCAAACAAGTCAGGAAAGATTAATATTTAGATTAATACTATATTTTTATTAGATTTATGTAGATTTATATAATATTTATATTATATTTAATTTTGATTTATATTAGATTTATATAATATTTATTTTATATTTATATTATATTTATATAATATTTATTTTAGATTTATATATTTATTTTAGATTTATTTTAGATTTATATTATATTTATTTTAGATTTATATAATATTTATATAATATTTATTTTAGATTTATATTATATTTATATTAATATAATATTTATTTTAGATTTATATTATATTTAATTTAGATTTATATAATATTTATATAATATTTATTTTAGATTTATATTATATTTATATTAGATTTATTTTAGATTTATATAATATTTATTTTAGATTTATATTATATTTATATTAATATAATATTTATTTTAGATTTATATTATATTTAATTTAGATTTATATAATATTTATATAATATTTATTTTAGATTTATATTATATTTATATTATATTTATTTTAGATTTATATTATATTTATTTTAGAATTATATTTTATTTATTTTAGATTTATATAATATTTATTTTAGATTTATATAATATTTATATAATATTTATTTTAGATTTATATTATATTTATATTATATTTATTTTAGATTTATATTATATTTATATTATATTTATTTTAGATTTATATTATATTTATATTATATTTATTTTAGATTTATTTTATATTTATTTTAGATTTATATAATATTTATTTTAGATTTATATTATATTTATATTATATTTATTTTATATTTATTTTATATTTATTTTAGATTTATGTTATATTTATTTTAGATTTATATTATATTTATTTTAGATTTATATTATATTTATTTTATATTTATATTATATTTATTTTAGATTTATATTATATTTATTTTGGATTTATATAATATTTATATTTATTTTAGATTTATATTATATTTATTTTAGATTTATATTATATTTATATAATATTTATTTTAGATTTATATAATATTTATTTTATATTTATATTAAATTTATTTTAGATTTATATTATATTTTTTTTAGATGTATATTATATTTATTTTAGATTTATTTTAGATTTCTTTGATCCTGTGTCCTGGGATCAGTTCAGGAACCTTTCCTGTGAAGAACGTTTGAGTTTCTCACACAGGGTTGTCTCGGTTCTACAATATGAAGGTTTGACATCATCCTGATCATGTGATCTCTGCTGCAGTCACATGATCTCCATACACTCCCTCACTCTCTGTAGAGCGCTCTGAAGTCGGCCAATGAGAGGAGTGTTGCAGATCACCTGACCTGCAAAGACCGCGCCCTGCTCTGGCTCTCCTTCATCCACCTGACCGAGTTCGACCGCCTCCCATCCAGTCTGTACGACCCGGCGGAGTCGGGTCCATCTCGTCTGGTCAGCACCAGGTCCTTCAAGCTGCCCTGGAGGACGCCGCAAGACATCAGCACGCCGCCAGACATCCTCATCGCTCTCTTCCAGGGTAACAGCCAGCCATGTGGACAGGCTTTTATTGTGAAGTGTTTCCTGTTTAGGTTGTATTAAGTGTTTCCTGTTCCTGTGCCGTCCTTCTCTCAGACGCCATCCTTCAGTGCAGCGATGAGTCAGTGTCCCACAACAAGAGGGCGCTAGACTGCCTTCCTCTGCACACCAACCTCATCCTCCTCCACTCACTGCTGGGCAGGTAACGCTAATGCAAATGCTAACAATAATGCTAACGCTAACATTAATGCTAACACTAACAATTATGCTAACGCTAAGGCTAACGTGGCGTATGTGTGTTAACAGGGCTGATAAAGGTGTGTATCTGTGTGTGTGTGTCTGTGTGTGTTTCCAGGTACGATGAGGGTGTGTGTCTGTGTGAGTCTTTGCTGCAGTCTTGTCCAGAGTCGTGCGCCCTCAGAGACGCCCTCGCCGACCTCCATCTGCGTAGCGGTCAGGCAGATCAGGCCGTCAGGATGTGGCTCCACGCTCTGGCAGAGTGTCCCAACAACGCCGAGGTCTTCTATCACTGCTGCAGGTTCCTCATGGCGCAGGTACGTTCAGGTGTCACGGGGGGGTCAGGAGGTCAGCTGTGGTTGGGCGTTGACTAATGATGCGTTGATGATGTGTGACAGGAGAAGTCGAGCGCTGTCCCTCCTCTCTTCAGAGGTTTTGTCCTGTCCCTGTGTGAGGACCAGCAGAGTCAGAGGAGACCTGAAGACGTGCTCAGGTACGGTCCGCTCCACAGGTGTGAAGGTGTGTCTCAGTGTGTCGTTGGTTTGTTACAGACAGTAGATGAAGTGTGTGTGTGTGTGTGTGTGTGTGTGTGTGTGTTTTCTGGCCTCAGACACATCCTGGGGTTTCCCACTGAGGACGTCCTGAGAGGTCCGATCATCAGAGAACTTCAGGAGCAGCTCAGCCAGCAGATGTCTCACCTCCACCTCATCCACTGGTCAGTACCACCTCACCTGTGTCTCCTCACCTCTGTCTCCTCACCTGTATCTCCTCACCTCTGTCTCCTCACCTCTGTCTCCTCACCTGTGTCTCCTCACCTCTGTCTCCTCACCTCTGTCTCCTCACCTCTGTCTCCTCACCTGTCTCCTCACCTCTGTCTCCTCACCTCTGTCTCCTCACCTGTGTCTCCTCACCTCTGTCTCCTCACCTGTGTCTCCTCACCTCTGTCTCCTCACCTCTGTCTCCTCACCTGTGTCTCCTCACCTCTGTCTCCTCACCTCTGTCTCCTCACCTGTGTCTCCTCACCTGTGTCTCCTCACCTGTGTCTCCTCACCTGTGTCTCCTCACCTGTCTCCTCACCTCTGTCTCCTCACCTCTGTCTCCTCACCTGTGTCTCCTCACCTCTGTCTCCTCACCTCACCTGTGTCTCCTCACCTCTGTCTCCTCACCTGTGTCTCCTCACCTGTCTCCTCACCTGTGTCTCCTCACCTGTGTCTCCTCACCTGTGATCAGAATCAGAGCGACCTGATCAGCTGATAGCAGCAGAACAGATTTTTACTGACTGACATCACTTTGTGTGTGTGTGTGTGTGTGTGTGTGTGTGTGTGTGTGTGTGTGTGTGTGTGTGCGTGTGTGTGTGCGTGTGTGTGTGTGCGCGCACGTTCAGTCGTTGGCAGTGGCTGCAGGGCTCGGTGGAGGACACGGTGTCGGCGTTTGAGCGAGCTCTGGGATCTTCTCTGACTCTGGAGGATCTTCAGACTCTGTGGATGGAGTGAGTCCGTCTGAGACCAAAAACTGAAGTTCTGAGAGTCTGTAAGAGAGACCGGACTAACTCTGGACCCGTCTGTGTGTCCGTGTCTGTGTGTGTGTGTGTGTGTCAGTTACCTGTCGTTCAGCAGCAGTCTGCAGACCCTCAACCCGTCCCTCAGTCACTCGAAGCTCTTCTCAGACCTGGTCCATCGCTGTCTGAGCACGGTCCCCTCCAGACTGGAGCTCCCCTTTAACCCTGCAGAGTTCTGGACCTGCTACACCTTCCATAACAAGGTCAGAGGTCACCTGAGTCAGACACTCACCTGGTGGTTTTTAGCGTGACATCGTCCAAAAGGTCAGAGGGCATCAAACGTTAACCTGCTGACGTTCTTCCATCTGTGGATGTTCACTCAGAGATCCGACCTTCTCAGACCTTCACAGCCCCCCATCAGAGCTCACAAAGTTCCTGAAAACATCCCAGAGTCCCTCAGAGAACCTTTTCTGGAAGGTTCCCTGTGAGGAGCTGCAGCTGTGTCTGCGGTTCTCATATGGACAGAGTTTGGAGTTTAAAAATCAGAGTTTAAAAAGTTTTTAAAAGGTTTTTAGGTTTAAAAAAGTTTAAAATCACGGACATCACCAGCCATCAAATCAATCCTGATTCTGATTTTTACCTCAGTGGAGCCGCCCTGGTGTCTGTGATCAGTTTGAGTATATAATAAATCAGTTTGTCTAGCAGGGGGCGTCTTCTGACTGCAGACACCTCTGAGTCCACAGTGAGATTAAAACTCTGTGAACAAATATCAGAGACGGAATACAGACATGAGCCCAACATGGAACCGAGTATTATCAGTTTATTATCAGTTTATTATCAGTTTATTATCAGTTCATTATCAGTTCATTATCAGTTTATTATCAGTTTATTATCAGTTTATTATCAGTTTATTATCAGTTTATTATCAGTTTATTATCAGTTCATTATCAGTTTATTATCAGTTTATTATCAGTTTATTATCAGTTCATTATAGTTTATTATCAGTTTATTATCAGTTTATTATCAGTTCATTATCAGTTCATTATCAGTTCATCAGTTCATTATCAGTTTATTATCAGTTCATTATCAGTTCATTATCAGTTTATTATCAGTTTATTATCAGTTCATTATCAGTTCATCAGTTCATTATCAGTTTATTATCAGTTTATTATCAGTTCATATCAGTTCATCAGTTCATTATCAGTTTATTATCAGTTCATTATCAGTTTATTATCAGTTTATTATCAGTTCATTATCAGTTCATTATCAGTTTATTATCAGTTCATTATCAGTTCATTATCAGTTTATTATCAGTTTATTATTAGTACAGTATCAGTTCATTATCAGTTCATTATCAGTTTATTATCAGTTTATTATCAGTTCATTATTAGTACAGTATCAGTTTATTATAAGTACAGTATCAGTTTATTATCAGTTTATTATCAGTTTATTATCAGTTCATTATCAGTTTATTATCAGTTCATTATCAGTTCATTATCAGTTTATTATTAGTACAGTATCAGTTCATTATCAGTTCATTATCAGTTTATTATCAGTTCATTATCAGTTTATTATAAGTTCAGTATCAGTTTATTATCAGTTCATTATCAGTTTATTATTAGTACAGTATCAGTTTATTATCAGTTCATTATCAGTTTATTATCAGTTCATTATCAGTACATTATCAGTTCATTATCAGTTCATTATCAGTTCATTATCAGTTTATTATCAGTTCATTATCAGTTTATTATCAGTTCATTATTAGTACAGTATCAGTTTATTATCAGTTCATTATCAGTTCATTATCAGTTCATTATCAGTTTATTATCAGCTGCTGAAGGTCACTGTAAAGATATTTGAAGGTCGTTCAGACTCGGTCAGATCTCAGAGTCGTTTTACTTCCTTCAGTTCGACCGCCCCTGCTCACCTCACTCACTCACCTGTTCATTATCCTTTCATCTGTAGTGCTCACTGCTCATCCATCCATTCATTCATTCATTCATTCATTCATTCATTCATTCAGTGTGTGGGTCTACTCCCTCAGGTGGTGTCTCTCTACCTGAGCCATCTTCCTCAGTCCCAGCATGCACTGCTCCTGGAGAGACTCAGATACTCCATGCCCAACAACACGGAGCTGGGCCTGAGGTACACACACACACACACACACACACACACACACACACACTCACACACACACACAGGTAAACAGGTGTACTCTCTGGTCCACGCTGAAGAACATCTGATGGATTTAAACTTAAATATTAAACTGTTTTAATAAATGAACTCGTCATGGTCGTCGTCGTCGTCTTGGTTGATGGAGATAAAGAGTCACTCAGGAACGTTTTTAGTCTTTAAGAAAAAACTGGAACTCTGCAGGTCTGAGGTGTTCTGACAGCAGGTGTGTTCCTGTTCAGGTTACTGCAGACCGAGTGGAAGGACGGGAACATGGAGCAGCTCAAGTTTCAGAGTCACATGATCAGCAGCAACACGCCAAAGTGTGTGTCCGTCTGGAAGATGTGAGGAAACACACACACACACACAGACAAACACAGACAAACACACACACAGACAAACACACACACACACAGACAAACACACACACAGACAAACACACACAGACAAACACACACACAGACAAACACAGACAAACACAGACAAACACACACACAGACAAACACACACAGACAAACACACACACAGACAAACACAGACAAACACAGACAAACACACACACAGACAAACACACACAGACAAACACACACACACACACAGACAAACACACAGACACACACAGACAAACACACACAGACAAACACACACACACACAGACAAACACACTCACAGACAAACACACACAGACAAACACACACACACACACACACACAGACAAACACACACTCACAGACAAACGCACACACTCACAGACAAACACACACAGACAAACACACACACACACACACACACAGACAAACACACTCACAGACAAACACACACAGACAAACACACACACACACACACACAGACAAACACACACTCACAGACAAACGCACACACTCACAGACAAACACACACAGACAAACACACACACACACACACACACAGACAAACACACACACACACAGACAAACAAACACACAGACAAACACACACACACAGACAAACACACACTCACAGACAAACAAACACACAGACAAACACACACACACAGACAAACACACACACAGACAAACACACACACACACAGACACACACACACACACACAGTCAAACACACACACACAGACAAACACACACACACACAGACAAACACACACACACACACAGACACACACACACACAGACAGACAAACACACACACACACACACACACAGACAAACACACACACACAGACAAACACACACTCACAGACAAACAAACACACAGACAAACACACACACACAGACAAACACACACACAGACAAACACACACACACACAGACACACACACACAGTCAAACACACACACACACAGACAAACACACACACACAGACAAACACTCACACACACACAGACACACACACACACAATCAAACACACACACAGACAAACACACACACACAGACAAACACAGACACACACTTACAGACACACACACAGACAAACACACACACACAGACAAACACACACACAGACAAACACACACACACAGACAAACACACACACACAGACAAACACACACAGACACACACACACAGACGTGTTGTTGTGGTCAGCAGGTCTGTGATGATGATTCTGAAGGTGGAGCTGATGGTTGGTGTTGTTGTTTGATGGTTGGTGTTGTTGTTTGTCACAGAGCCATCAGTGTGGAGAGAGAGCTGAAGGAGCGATCAGAGGTGAGGACGTTCTCTTCCTTTATTGACCTCAGATGATCAGCTGATTACCTGATCAGCTGATCATCTGTTGTCCGTTTTGACCCCGGATGACCTCGGCTCAGACTCTTCTTCTGATGTTTTCCTCTAACTTGGTTTGACTCGTTCTCCTGCAGGTTAATCTCAGCTCTGATCTAGTGTGTGTGTGTGTGTGTGTGTGTGTGTGTGTGTGTGTGTGTGTGTGTGTATTCACTTCCTGGTCTGACCCCCCACCCCCCACCCTCAGGTGCGTCTTCTGTTCCGTCAGGCCCTGCAGAACCTTCCACTGTGTGCTGACCTGTGGAAAGATGTAATTTACCCCTAACACACACACACACACACACACACACACACACACACACACACACACACACACACACACACACACACCTGAGGACAGGAAGTCGTTTGTCTTAATCTTCATCTTTACCTGTTGACCCCGTCCTCACCTGTGTCCCCCTCCCTGTCCCCTCCCCCCTTTCCCCTCTTTCTCCTAGCGGCTGCTGTTTGAGGCGGCTGAAGGCGGCGGTGGCGTTGGCGGCGGGGGCGTTGGTGCGGCAGCGTCCGGTCCGTGGGCGGAGCGTCTGCGGCGGCTGCTGCTCAGGTGTCAGCAGGTGGGCGTGAGTTTGAGTGAGCCGCTCAGCTTAGCGTCAGTGTGCTCAGTGTCAGAGCGCCAGTGACTCATTCATTATGACATCAGTCAGTGGGCGGAGGTAAGAGCGCGGCCCCTCCCCCTCACTGGAGCTGCTTTAACTCGCCATCATGTACGTAAGTATCACCTGCTGAGTGATTTCTTTACTTCCTGTTTTGTTCTGTCGCCTTCATTTGGTTCATTTCCTCCCGTTTGGTTTCTCTGAGGGGGTTCTGACGCCTCATTGGCTGTTTGACCCCACCCTCTCCCCATAGCCCCGCCCCCTGTGTGTGTTTATACGGATGTTCTTCACGTGGTTATTTCTTTGTCTCCTGAGGAAAAAAAAAAAAAAGACTTTTATTTTGTAAAAACACAATCAGACTTTTTCAGTATTGATGTGGGAGTGAAGCCCCGCCCCCTCCTCTCTAAAAGTATTTTCTATTGGCTCTGCCTGAACAAAAAAGAGAGAGAGAGAGAGAGAGAGCGAGAGACTACAGCAGAGACTGATCAGGACGGAGCTAACGATGCTAACGTGGCTAAAAACATGTGCAATCTGTTTTTTTTCTTCTTTTTGTCAAATTTGATTAAAGTTTTCTTCAGACGGACAGGAGAAGACGTCCCTCACTGTGTTTTTTATATATTTGTAACTTTCAAATGTTATTAAATTATTTTCTGAAGAGACAAAGAGTCTGAGAATCGTTTTTGTTTCAGTCTGTCAATCAAAAAAAAACACCTGAGACGGAGAAACGGACCTGCTGTCAGAGCAGGAGACGGACAGAAAACACCAAAACACGCACTCACCGCCACGACCCACCGCCACGACCCACCGCCACGACTCACATCAGGGGATCAATAGATTTATCAGTAGATTAGTGACTTCCTGTTTCACACTAAGAACTAAATTGTGGACCACAGACAGGTTTATGGTACACAATGAGGACTCTGAACTGATACAGGTTTATAGTACATAATGAGGACTCTGGACTAAGACGGGTTTATGGTACATAATGAGGACTCTGGACTAAGACGGGTCACTCGATCTACGACCCTGACTGATGGAAAATGAAGTTCAATCTTTTTTAAAATCCTGACGTGTTTTTTTAAAATAAATTTAACAGAAATTAAAAAAGTGACAAAACAGTAAAAATCAGATCTGCAGAGTTAAAGGAGAGGTCAGCAGGAGTCCGTTAAAGAAGCACAAAACTCTTCTAATATCAGTCAATAGTTATTAGTTATTGATTATTTGGTAATATATTGATATCTCTGTGTTCTCTTCTGTCTGTGTCGTCAACATTTGAACATTTTTGAGCGGTCCGCTCTTTCTGACTGTAAACAAAGCCGTTCTCCACCTCCTCTAACCTGATTGGTTGTGAGGCAGACGCTGCTCCCCCGTGTCGTTCAGGAGCCCAAACAAAGTTAGCGTGCTACAATATCGGACAGTAGAAACCAACCAGAAAGTTCGGAAAATTGTCTGAATCCTCCTTTGGCCACGACTGCCGACACAAGCAAGAAAATACTCAAACATAAACAGTCAGCAAGAAAAGAGTCAGCAAGAAAACAGTCAACAAGAAAACAGTCAACAAGAAAACAGTCAACAAGATAACAGTCAACAAGAAAACAGTCAGCAAGAATACGTCAACCATAATCAGTCAACAAGAAAACAGTCAACAAAAAACAGTCAGCAAGAAAACAGTCAACAGGAAAACAGTCAGCAAGAAAACAGTCAGCAAGAAAACGTCAACCATAATCAGTCAACACCAAACCAGTCAACAAAAAACAGTCAGCAAGAAAACAGTCAACAAGAAAACAGTCAGCAAGAAAACAGTCAACATGAAAACAGTCAACAAGAAAACAGTCAGCAAGAAAACGTCAACCATAATCAGTCAACAAGAAAACAGTCAACAAGAAAACAGTCAACAAGAAAACAGTCAGCAAGAAAACAGTCAACAGGAAAACAGTCAGCAAGAAAACAGTCAACACCAAACCGGTCAAAAAGAAAACAGTCAACAAGAAAACAGTCAACAAGAAAACAGTCAACACCAAAACAGTCAACCACAATCAACAAGAAAACAGTCAGCAAGAAAACGTCAACTATAATCAGTCAACAAGAAAACAGTCAACAAAAAACAGTCAACAGGAAAACAGTCAGCAAGAAAACAGTCAACAAGAAAACAGTCAGCAAGAAAACGTCAACTATAATCAGTCAACAAGAAAACAGTCAACAAAAAACAGTCAACAATAAAACAGTCAGCAAGAAAACAGTCAACAAGAAAACAGTCAACAAGATAACAGTCAACAAGAAAACAGTCAGCAAGAAAACATCAACCATAATCAGTCAACAAGAAAACAGTCAACAAAAAACAGTCAGCAAGTAAACAGTCAACAGGAAAACAGTCAGCAAGAAAACAGTCAGCAAGAAAACGTCAACCATAATCAGTCAACACCAAACCAGTCAACAAAAAACAGTCAGCAAGAAAACAGTCAACAAGAAAACAGTCAGCAAGAAAACGTCAACCATAATCAGTCAACAAGAAAACAGTCAACAAGAAAACAGTCAGCAAGAAAACAGTCAACAGGAAAACAGTCAGCAAGAAAACAGTCAACACCAAACCGGTCAAAAAGAAAACAGTCAACAAGAAAACAGTCAACACCAAAACAGTCAACCACAATCAACAAGAAAACAGTCAGCAAGAAAACGTCAACTATAATCAGTCAACAAGAAAACAGTCAACAAAAAACAGTCAACAAGAAAACAGTCAGCAAGAAAACAGTCAACAAGAAAACAGTCAGCAAGAAAACGTCAACTATAATCAGTCAACAAGAAAACAGTCAACACCAAAACAGTCAACCACAATCAACAAGAAAACAGTCAGCAAGAAAACGTCAACTATAATCAGTCAACAAGAAAACAGTCAACAAGAAAACGCTGCTCCCCCGTGTCGTTCAGGAGCCCAAACAAAGTTAGCGTGCTACAATATCGGACAGTAGAAACCAACCAGAAAGTTCGGAAAATTGTCTGAATCCTCCTTTGGCCACGACTGCCGACACAAGCGAGAAAACAAAGTAAATACCGGAGACTCTGGAGGAATAACGGGCGCTTAAAACGGAGGTAGACCGGACAAGAGCTAAAAAGCCGGGTCAACATAAACGATGGGGGACGCTTGGGGATCTTGGTGACCCTGTAACCTTTCTGCTGGACAGGTAAACCGCTTTAACAAAGTAAGACAAGTGTCTGTAACAGAAGTGTTTCTTGTCAAACGGACCTGCTGTAGCGTGTTGTAGCTCCATCGCTAAACTGTCCTCCCTCGGGTCCTGGACTATGTCACTTTATCCTCGTTGTAGAAGTCCTGCAAACATTGTGTTTGCTGGTAGTCTGTTGGCATCTACAGTAGCACCAATGCTTTTGACTTTCACCTTGACTGGGCCCCATTTGTAATGATCTGAAGGATTTATCTGCATTATATCTGAATTTAACTGGAACGATACGAGCGAGCAGGAGCGTCTGTTTGTGGGCGGGGCTTAAGAGGGAGAGGAGGAGCTGAGGGGGAAACTGGTTGGAGGGGTCGAGTTTACATTCAAGATTTCTCCTAAAAACTGGAACCTCCTCAGATCCTGAACTACAACACCTTATCTTCGGCAGAGGAGGAGCTGATGTTTGTTTTTCAACCTTTCACTTTATTCACTTCATCGACAAAATCCAGAGAGAGAGAACTCCACCTGCACAGGTGGACAGCCAAGAGGAGGAGGAGGAGACAGCTGATGAAGAGGAGGAGGCTGGCTGACAAGAGAACACCAACAGAAAGGCTGAGGACCAACCATGTGACCATAAAAACTACAAATCCCAGAGTTTCAGAGTCACCACGACTGTGCGGAGAGAAATGCAGCGAAGAATCACCTGCAGCTCCACCCCCCCGTAGAAACATCCAATCAAATTAAGAAGACATAAACAACAACAGGTAATATTGCCGGGGCAATACAGGTAAAGGCTGCATCTCTGGGGTCAAAGGTCAAATGAGTGAGAGGATAAAGAGTCACTCAGACAACACTTCCTGTTTCACACTGAAGACAAAATGATGGACTATAAACAGGTTTATGGTACGTAATGAGGACCATTGATTATTTATTAGATTGATAATTATCAGCTGTTGGATTGATTGTCTGAGATCTGATCAGTTTACATCTGCGTTCTAATATTATAAACAAAATCAGTTTGTCTCCTGATTTTAAACTTGGCGTACCTGCAGAGTCGACACCAAACTCTGTAAATTCAGATTATTCAGAATTTCATTTTAAACTTTTCAGGTTTTAAAAGATTTTATTTCTTTTGACTTTTTTCCTGAATGTCAGTCAAACTGAGCGAGACAAAGACTCAAAGACTCAGAGACTCAAAGACTCAGAGACTCAAAGGCTCAGAGACTCAGAGACTCAAAGACTAAGAGACTCAAAGACTCAGAGACTCAAAGACTCAGAGACTCAAAGACTCAGAGACTCAAAAACTCAGAGACTCAGAGACTCAAAGACTAAGAGACTCAAAGACTCAGAGACTCAAAGACTCAAAGACTCAGAGACTCAAGGACTCAAAGACTCAGAGACTCAAAGACTCAAAGACTCAAAGACTCAGAGACTCAAAGACTCAGAGACTTAGAGACTCAAAGACTCAAAGACTCAGAGACTCAAGGACTCAAAGACTCAGAGACTCAAGGACTCAAAGACTCAGAGACTCAAGGACTCAAAGACTCAGAGACTCAGAGACTCAAAGACTCAAAGACTCAAAGACTCAGGGACTCAGACTCAAAGACTCAGAGACTCAAAGACTCAAGGACTCAAAGACTCAGAGAGTCAAAGACTCAAAGACTCAAAGACTCAGAGACTCAAAGACTCAGAGACTCAGAGACTCAAAGACTCAAAGACTCAAAGGCTCAGAGAGTCAAAGACTCAAAGACTCAGAGACTCAGAGACTCAAATACTCAGAGACTCGAAGACTCAGAGACTCAAAGACTCAGAGACTCAAAGACTCAAAGACTCAGAGACTCAAAGACTCAGAGACTCAAAGACTCAAAGACTCAGAGACTCAGACGGCAGACAAAGAGAGTTTCCATTTTGGTTCAGACCGACAGTCCAAACCTCGATAGATAGACAGACCTCCAGGATCTTTGTTTTTCTTCTTCTTCTGTAATAACTCCTGCAGACAATAAGACAGGTTCACTTCCTGCCCCCCCCCCCCCCCCCCCCGTCCCCCCCCGTCCCAATAACACCATAAAACAAACACACACACACACACACACACAAAGTCGTAAAGCTCTTCCTTCTGGTCGTCGGTTCAGGAAATCTCCATCAGCCAATCAGAGAGAAAGACCTTGAGCACACGCCCAGACCGTGACCTTTGACCCCTGAGGACGGATGGATGTCTGCAGGAGGAGGTGGAGCGTACAGAGGTGGCACGCTACAGCTCCCTGTCCTGGTCCTGGTCCAGGTCCTGGTCCTGGTCCTGGTCTTGCTGCAATCATAGATCAGATAAAATGTAGGGACTGAAGTAAACATCAGACGACCACAGAGGTCCGAATATGAGGAGAACGTCGTCGGCGCCACCGTGTGACATGAGGGGGTTTTGTCCTCGGACTGATATGAAGGACAGAACAGTGATGAAGCTGTTTTCACTGCCAAGTTTTTATTAGACATCAGACCGAGACTCCTGTTTTCAAAACCTGTGTGTGTGTGTGTGTGTGTGTGTGTGTGTGTGTGTGTGTGTGTGTGTGTGTGTGTGCGTGTGTGTGTGCGTGCGTGTGTGTGTGTGTGTGTGTGTGTGTGTGTAAGGGTTACGCAGCATGACTTCCTGCTGTAGGTGGAGCTTCCTTCTCAACAACAGAGGTTAACTACACAAGTGAGGACCTGACACACACACACATACGCAGTAACACACGTGCACACACACACACACACACACACACATACGCACTAACACACGTGCACACACACACACACACACACATCAGTATCAGCTGCTCAGTTGATAAAATAGTTTAAAATTCTCAGACATGAAAATGTTTTCTGTAAAGTTCGTCCTGATGTCGAGTGGCGGTGTCAGCAGGAGCACGCTCAGAGCAAATGTTGGTTTGTCTGTGTTTCAATGAAAGGTTCTGAAATATGAAGAACACCACAAACCGGATCAGCACCAGATCAGTCCAGATTTCTGAAGGAGGAGATAAACACAGACTACTACAGTTTCACTCTGTCGTTCACATGATCCCAGTCCAACAAACTAGAAACATGGACACAGTCTGGTCTCAGTGGGTCTGGTTCTGGTCTCAGTGGGTCTGGTTCTGGTCTCAGTGGGTCTGGGTCTGGTCTCAGTGGGTCTGGTCTCAGTGGGTCTGGTTTCAGTGGGTGTGGGTCTGGTTCTGGTCTTAGTGGGTCTTGTTCTGGTCTCAGTGGGTTTGGGTCTGGCTCTGGTCTCAGTGGGTCTGGTTCTGTTGAACACATGTATGTTTTGGGTCGGTGTTGGTCGCTGCAGATATTAGACAGCAAGTGCCTCAAACCTGAAAGTGTTTTGAGATAATAAAGTCAGAGAGTTAATGGTTGTTTTAAAGGTAATGTCTAATTTAAAGGTAATGTCTAATTTAAAGGTAATGGTTGTTTTAAAGGTAATGTCTAATTTAAAGGTAATGGTTGTTTTAAAGGTAATGTCTAATTTAAAGGTAATGGCTCTTTTAAAGGTAATGTATTTGTGGTGTGTGTCTCACGACACGGGGGAGCAGCGTCTGCCTCACAACCAATCAGGTTAGAGGAGGCGGAGAACGTCTTTGTTTACAGTCAGAAAGAGCGGACCGCTCAAAAATGTTCAAATGTTGACGACACAGACATAAGAGAACACAGAGATATCGATATATTACCAAATAATCAATAACTAATAACTATTGACTGATATTAAAGGAGTTTATGTTTATACACCATAAAATAAAAAGATGCTTCTATAACAGGATCCAGACTTCTCCACCTTTAATCGTTGCAAAAAGGTTGTGTAGATTATGGCGATATTGTTGTCATGACGATAATGTCTGTTATGAATCTGTGACGTTTATTTGAACAGAAGGAAACCAGAAAGAGAGAAAAGGGACAAACAGTGGTCGTCTCAGGTCGGTGGTGAAAACTGCAGTCAGGATGTTCCAGGGTGGAGGAGATGTCTTCCTCCTCTTCCTCATCATCTACCCGCCGACAGGACAGGAAGTCAATAAATGTGTGTGTGTGTGTGTGTTTGTTATTGTACGACAGACAGAAACTCTCCGAATGATCCTCAACATTTCTGAAAACTGTTTGAATCTGTGAGGAGGAGATCCTGGATCCACAGGTTCTGATCCGATTTGAATCTGCAGATAACTTCACTAACGGCTCAGAGACGGAGGATCACACTCAGTTTAAACATCAACAAATACATTATAAACCAAACATGACCAACAAAATACATGTTTAAAAAGATGAAACATTAGAAATACAATTTTAAACGTAAACATTATAAATTAAACATTAAACTTTCAAACATTAGAAATAAAATAAAACACTTTAGACATCACATTAAAAAATTTAACATTTAAAATCAAAGAAATTAAATTATAAAAATAAAACATTAGAAATAAAATAAAACACTTTAGACATCACATTAAAAAATTTAACATTTAAAATCAAAGAAATTAAATTATAAAAATAAAACAGAAATAAAATATTACAAACTTACAGTTATAAAACAAAAAGATTAAAAATAAAATAAAAACATTAAAAACTCAACAGAAATCAAGACTTTAAAATAAAACATGAAGAATTAAACATTAGAAATAAAACGTGAATCTTTTATCTGTAACCAGAAAAACAGAAAAACTGAGTTTAAGTTTTTGAACCGAAATAAATCATTAATTAAATAAATAAACTTTAAACTGTAAAATAAATAAAAAATCCACCTGATTTCAGATTTTTAAACTCCGGTCCGAATATTAAAATAAGTTTAAATTAACCCTTTAAAGAGCCATCAGAGGTGTGTGTCCGTTTTGTGTTACTGTGTGAGTTATTCTGTGACTTTTGTGTAACTGTGTGTGTGTTAGTGAGGGCTGTGGTGTGGTATTTCCGACAGTCGAGGACTCATTCTGTGAGTGTGTGTGTGTGTGTGTGTGTGTGTGTGTGTGTGTGTGTGTGTGTGTGTGTGTGTGTGTGTCTGGTTGAATTGGAGGAAGCGGTGTGGGTCCGCTCTTTCCTCGCTCACTTCCCTGCAGCTCCTCCACACTTTGGCTCGACAGCAGACGCTCAAACATGGAGGCGCTGAAGCCGCTCTTCTTCTTCTTCTTCTTCTTCTTCATGACGGCGCTGAGCTCCGAGTGTGAGTATAACCTCTGAAACCCTGAATCGTGGCGCTCTCCAATGATACGCCGAGTTTACCTGCTCCGTCCTTTAAACTGTGAATATTGAGTGTCTGTAAAACGAGTAAAAGGTCTGAGTGACGAAAGTTTCTTTGTAGTTTAATCTGAGAGTTTGAACCTTTAATAATCTTAATTTCTTTGTAGTTTAATCTGAGAGTTTGAACCTTTAATAATCTTCATTTCTTTGTAGTTTAATCTGAGAGTTTGAACCTTTAATAATCTTCATTTCTTTGTAGTTTAATCTGAGAGTTTGAACCTTTAATAATCTTCATTTCTTTATAGTTTAATCTGAGACTTTGAACCTTTAATAATCTTAATTTCTTTATAGTTTAATCTGAGAGTTTGAACGTTTAATAATCTTCATTTCTTTGTAGTTTAATCTGAGAGTTTGAACCTTTAATAATCTTAATTTCTTTGTAGTTTAATCTGAGAGTTTGAACCTTTAATAATCTTCATTTCTTTGTAGTTTAATCTGAGAGTTTGAACCTTTAATAATCTTCATTTCTTTGTAGTTTAATCTGAGAGTTTGAACCTTTAATAATCTTCATTTCTTTGTAGTTTAATCTGAGAGTTTGAACCTTTAATAATCTTAATTTCTTTATAGTTTAATCTGAGAGTTTGAACCTTTAATAATCTTAATTTCTTTGTAGTTTAATCTGAGAGTTTGAACCTTTAATAATCTTCATTTCTAAGAGTTTTAATAAACTCAACAACAGATTCTCAGGATCATTTCAATCATATCTGATGGTTTTAGATCGAAAACATTTTCACTAAATGTGGTTTCAGGTTCAGGTTCCTCAGATCTTCTTAAACTAAGGATGTCAGGATGTGGTTCTGGATCATCTGAAGGTCTTCTCTGAAAAAGTCCTGGTCTGGATGGACACAGATGTTCCTCCTAAACCTTGAGATGTTGTTTAAAATTGAGGATGCAGCATCTAGGATTTCTAGTCTTGTTGAAAGGACAGCTGGACTTAGTCGAGACGTTTGGCCTGAGACGAAACGTCTCGACTAAGTCCAGCTGTCCTTCTTCCTGAAGAGAGTTGGAGTTTGGAGTTCTTGGACCGGTGATATTAAACCCATGCGGTGATTCCCACTCCAGAGTTCTGTCAGAGACTGAATGATCTGATCTTGTGTCGACGATGAAATCAGGAACTTTATCCTGAAACTGTTGAACTGTTCGCTCACGCGGTCTCTCACAGAGTCCTGAACCTCTGAGACGCTCGGCCAATCAGAACTCACCTCAGAAGTCGGAGATGTGAACATTAGGATCTGTTCGACTCTGTAAAAATCCCTGAGTCTACGGTCAGACTGCAGCTCAGTTCTGATTGGTTCTGATCCAGATATGTATCTGATGTGACTGCAGTGTGGCGCTCAGGTCGAGTTCATCCGACCTTTACGTCATCACTATGAGACAAACGTCACCATTGTTCAACGACACAAACAGGAGCGGAGAACAGTTTGTGAGCATGAGGGTCACTTCACAGACACATCCGTTGTTGTAACGTAAACAACCGCACAAAAAGATCGGATTTAACGAAACAACCGAATCGTGGATCAGAACCTGCAGAGAGAACGTAGACTAAGACTCTGTTCGACTCTTTGGGACTCTGTCAGACTAAATCTGATTGGTTGTTCATAAGCCGACCGTGATTGGTCAGGAGTCTGTCGTTGATTAAAACTGAAATATTTGATTTTCTTGAACAAAAGTTTTTTATTGAACTTTAATCTGAAGCACAAAATAATCAGATTGTTGATAATCTGTAATTCAGAGAAATTAACAGTCAAAAGTGAGGAGAACAGACTTTCTGACATGTTAGCAAACAGGCTAATGACCCCACCAACCGCTAACCTTAGCATGCTAACAGTTAGCATGCTAACAGTTAGCATGCTAGCTGCCAAACATCAGGAAGTGAGTGACTGAACGTTGAGGGTCAGTTCACCAAGTCCAGCAGGAAAAACGTCAGCAGTGTACTTCCTGACACACACACACACACACACACACACACACACACACACACACACACACTCTGAGTTAAACAATGAGCCGCTCCATCACCCCCCCCCCACCCCCACTTTAAGTAAGTTTGAAATAAACGAGATCCAAACCTCCTGACTCTACAGACCACCAGGGGGCGCTGACTCCTGATGTTGATGGTTTCTTACTGAGGAGACTGCAGTACCGTGAGTGTCCACTAGGGGGAGATCCAGACCAATGCTGAGTAACACACCTATTCAGGTCTTTAGAAGACCCCCCCACCCGACTGAAAGAGACCAGACCAGAAACTGAGACCAGGACCAAGAGATCTCAGGAAACCCAGAGAACAGAGATCCACACTTCAGATCTGTATTGGGGTCTTTGGCGACACCTAGTGGTCTAATCTCTCCTGTCACTGAGTCAACGGTGGCCATCAAGGACCAAATAATGAAGATGACGACGTTTTTTTTTTATTTAACGTGGGATTTAAGTTGACGGCTCTGAAATATCCAGTTTTTCATTGTTTTGGTAACACGAGCTAATGTTAGCAACGTAACGCTAAAGAGAGACGACGTTAAAACGACTTCGTACAAACGACTTCGTACAAACGACTTCGGGAACAAAAATTCACCAGGACGATTTATTTGGAAAAAAAAGAGAAATGATTTTTCTTCAGAGGGATTAGAGGAGACGGGATTACAGATTAAACTGTCTCTCTTTAAAGGTGTAGTCTGTGTCCTTACAAAGGTGGAGGTTGTTTATAATTATAACCCCACCCACCATGTTAAAGTTTCCTTTTTTTTACCTTTCAGACACGTTTCCTGTGACATCCACCTTTGATGCCTCCACCTACAAACCCCTGAAACCCTCAATCACAGGCTCCTCCATCACCATCTCTGATACAGAGGGACCCCACCCAGACAGCAGTCCTGACCCCACCACAGGACACCACCCACCAACACCTGATGACACCTCAGGACACCACCCACCAACACATGACCCCACCTTAGGACCCCACCCACCAACACCTGATGACACCTCAGGACACCACCCACCCACACATGACCCCACCTTAGGACCCCACCCACCAACACCTGATGACACCTCAGGACACCACCCACCCACACATGACCCCACCTTAGGAACCCACCCACCAACACATGACCCCACCTCAGGACACCACCCACCAACACATGACCCCACCTCAGGACACCACCCACCCACACATAAAGACACCTCCGGACACCACCCACCAACACCTGATTCAGCTCCATCAGACCTGAATTGCACAGGTGGTGCTCGAACAGTACGATCAGCTCCACAGGGCGGCCATGTTGGTTCCTCCTCCACCTTCTCCATGACAGGTGCATCACAAAGGTCAGAGGTCATCACAAAGGAGATAAATGACTTCACCTCCACCTCCACCTCCTCAGGTTGGACCTCAGGTCAGGGGCGACTCTCTTTCTCTGACTCCACCTCAGCCTCACCTGTAGGTCGGACATCTCCATCAGTCCCTGAGACAGGAACTCCATCTGCCCCCAGGACTACTTCTGTGACTCAAACAATCAACTCTGCTGACACCACCTTTACTGAGGCTTCACCCACTCCTCCATCAGAAGAGGTGACATCTTCAGGAGGAGTGGGCTCCTCAGCTCCAACAACTCCACCTTTCAATCAGACAGACACTCCAATGACCACAGACACATCCATCGAATCAACAACTACACCTTTAACATTCTTCAAATCAACAACTACACCTTTAGAAACCATCAAATCAACAACTACACCTTTGACAACCATCAAATCAACAACTACACCTTTAACATTCTTCAAATCAACAACTACACCTTTAACATTCTTCAAATCAACAACTACACCTTTAGAAACCATCGAATCAACAACTACACCTTTAACATTCATCAAATCAACAACTACACCTTTAACAACCTTCAAATCAACAACTACACCTTTAGAAACCATCAAATCAACAACTACACCTTTAGAAACCATCAAATCAACAACTACACCTTTGACAACCATCAAATCAACAACTACACCTTTAACATTCATCAAATCAACAACTACACCTTTAACATTCATCAAATCAACAACTACACCTTTAACAACCTTCAAATCAACAACTACACCTTTAACATTCATCAAATCAACAACTACACCTTTAGAAACCATCAAATCAACAACTACACCTTTGACATTCATCAAATCAACAACTACACCTTTAACAACCATCAAAGTACTAACTACACCTTCTTATACCATCAAATTAACAACACCACCTCCTACAGCCACTGAATTAACCACCACCCCTCCTACATTGAGCAGATCTCCATCCAAACCATCTACATCCTCTGGATCTACATCCTCACCTTTGACGTCAACCTTACCCACAGAAGCATCTACAACTACAACCATCCAAACCACCATTAGAACAACTCCACCTGCAGCTACAACAATCACCAAAACAACATCAGCTTCTCCTGAGACTACAACTACACCCAAGACCTCCATCACAGCTGTAAGTACTTCTGCTTCAGACCTGGACCTCTGATCTCTGTGGTCTCATGTTTGATGTTTGACTTGGACGCCTCTCAAAATTCAGAGGGTCAACAGTAAGCTCCACCCCCTCCTGCTCCACCCTAAAACACCTAAATCTCTAAAGGGATATTCCGGCGTAAAATTAATTTAGGGTCAAACACAACGGAACACCGAGTCAGACACCCCCTCCAGAGGTGAATGTTGTTGGTAGACTGATAGTTTGTTGACAGACTGTTGATAGACTGTTGATAGACTGTTGATAGACTGTTGATAGACTGTGGATAGACTGTTGATAGACTGTCTGTGGTCTGGAACAAACCGTCCACATAACTGTTCAGACCTTCAGGACAGTGACCCTTTAAAGACAGACTGGACCAACACAAACCAGAGAGGA
The DNA here is from genome assembly GCA_962446985.1 of Xyrichtys novacula. NCBI lineage: Eukaryota > Metazoa > Chordata > Actinopteri > Labriformes > Labridae > Xyrichtys > Xyrichtys novacula. Next base: position 248,822 of record OY660868.1, read on the forward strand.
CAAAGAAGACCAGCAGGGGGACGGACTTCACAAGAGAGGGAATATGTGAATGAGCCGCCAGGTGGGCGTGTCTCTGATAGAGCTGCCAGGTGGGCGTGTCCTTCAGCTCTGTCCTGATTGGATGGCAGAGCCTGATGTCAGGTTCAGGTCTCAAAAATAAAATCTATTGATAGTTTTTCCTGTTTTCTCTAAAGCTCGTTTGTTAGTCCAGGTGACTGTCGTAGTTCTAAAAACCGCACAGAGAAGGACTTTGGTTCCTCCTGGATCTTACTTGGACCCTCATGTGAGAACAGCTTAGATCCAGAATCCTTGATGGGAACTGGACTTGTGTTTGGACCTTAAAGGACGTTGACCTCAGGGCCACCTGGAGTTAGTGACAGTCCAAAAATTGGAGGTTTACCTCTGACCTCTGACCCATAAACTCACCTGAACCTCCTCTAAATCCATTCACCTGTATGATGTCACTTCCTGTTCTAGGTGTGGTCCTCAGAGGTTTCCCGCTGCTCTGTGAACTTCACAGAGATCAGCTCCAGCTCAGACTCAGCCGTGGTTAAATTCAGCGCCGCCACCGCCGCACTCTCCTGTAACTTTACTGTGGTCACTGATGACCCCTCCCACACTGACTCCGCCCACTGTGACCCTGACGGAGAGTCCAGGACAGAGTTCACCTGTCTCATCGATGGTCTGAGACCTGGAACCGTTTACACAGTGAAGGTGATGTCCACGAAGGACGGAGAGAAAAGAAACGTGTCCTTACGCACAGGTGAGAAACACACACAGGTGTGTATTTATGATGTCATAAAGGTCCTAACGCACAGATGTGTATTTATGATGTCATAAAGGTCCTAATGCACAGGTGTGTATTTATGATGTCATAAAGGTCCTAACGCACAGGTGTGTATTTATGATGTCATAAAGGTCCTTACGTACAGGTGAGAAACACACACAGGTGTGTGTATTTATGATGTCATAAAGGTCCTAACGTACAGGTGTGTATTTATGATGTCATAAAGGTGGGTTTTATACAAAATGATGCAAAAACATCAAACTTTGTGACTGTAAATAAACACGATCACTAACGCAGAGGTAATAATAATAATTAACATCTCAGATCCATTTAAACTGTTTCGGTCTTTGATTTCATCACTTCCTGTTTTAGTCCACCGACGTCTCTGACTGTTTCGACGCTCACTGATGAGAGGTCGTCTCAAAGTTCAAGACTAACTAACAAACAGACGGCTGAGAAGTGAAGAGACTATCCGGCTATCTACCTGACTATTTAACTAACCACCTAGCTGACTATCTACCTTACTAACTAACTAACTAACTAACTAACTAACTAACTAACTAACAATAACTAAACTAACTGTCTGAAGAGCTGATTTACTAACTTTTCCACTCAAATCCTCAGTCCAGAGTCAACAGGTCAATGTAATCCTGAGTGAACAGGTGAGTTTTTTCTTTTCTGTAAATGTTTATTTTTTTATAAAGACTGACTCACTGCAGGAAACTGCCTCTAGTGGACCCTGGAGGAACTGCAGATGTTATTGTTCAGTTTATAGATCAGGAATGTTCTTTATTATTTCAGTTTTTCAGGTTCTGCCTGAAACTTTCCACAAAGTCCCCCCCCCCCCCCCCATCTTCTAAGAGTGTTTATTTTCACACACACACACACACACACACACACACACACACACACACACACACACACACACACACACTTCCCTCCTGTTATTGTGTGTGTGTGTGTGCAGCAGGATGTCCGATCTGTGTTTGTTAAAGAACAGGATGATCTGAGTCAGAGAGGAGGAGGAGCTAAAAGGTTCTGAAGAACCCGATCTTATTGGTCTACAGGAGGAGGAGGAGGAGGAGGAGGAGGAGAATAATCGATGAGGAGTAGCCAGCCAATCAGCTGTCAGGGTCCTGAGGCACAAAAACAAACTCAGCCGTACTTCCTTCAGAATTCAGGGGCTTTTATTTTGAAAGGTCAGCAGAGCTGATGGTCTGGTTTTCTTCTGGTTCCTCCTCTTCTGACCCATCTCAGAACCTGCCAGCCCGACTCTCCTGAGGGTAGAACAGGTCCAGGATCAGGTCTCCCATAAAAGCCAGTCCAAGGTCATCTCAGGTCCTCCGGCTCTGGAGGTCACCTGGTCTCCTTCAGCAGGTCAGGTGGACTGGTACCAGGTAACTGTGGAGGACCCGGGCTCAGGCTTGGTCCACAGCACCAGGATCATGGGCTCTGCTCCCCCCCAGACTGGATTTGGTTCCCTGATCCCCGGACACCTGTACACCGTCACTGTGGTCGCTACGGCGGGGGACAAGAGCGCCACACCTGTCCAAGCTTCAGCTGCTACAGGTGAGACAGGTTCTGATCCACACAACACCTGTCCTACAGGTGAGACACCGGTCCACCTGGGGTCCCGTTTACCTGTGTCTTTATGTCTCTTCTGCAGTCCCCTCACCAGTCCTCGGTCTGCAGGTGGCGTCCTCGTCTCCTCACAGTCTGGACGTGTTTTGGCGTGGAGGTCCAGGTGGAGTGGAGAGGTTCCGAGTTCTGCTGATGGATCAGGATGAGGTTCTGTTGAAGAACTTCACTCTAAAAAACACGGACACTCTCGCTCACCTGGACCACCTGCAGCCTGGGACCCTGTACACAGTTACCGTGGTAACCGAGGCTTTGGGCCTGCAGAGCTCCACCTCAACACGAGCGTTCACAGGTGAGGATCCAGTTCCCAAACACGCATCAGAAGCACGCCGAAATAAAACCAGGATTTCACGCCATCGCCGGATTCCCAAACATCATTGGAGCCGTAGATTTGACCACATCGTAATAAAAGAACCTTCATACGATCAATTCAGTTTAGATGACAGGAAAGGATTTCAGTCAATCAGTGATCAATAATCTGAGACGATCATATGGATCTCTTAAACGTTGTTGGAGGAACGCACGACTGTGAGTGTGAACCGCCATGATTTCAGCGAGGGGGAAAAAATCCATTCAGGCGTTTTTAAAGGGATTGTTGATACCATATATGGTCAGTTGGAGGCGTGTCTGAATGTAAATGACCCTAACCATGAACGAGCTCGCCAGGAGAGGGCGGCAGGAGCTCAGGAGGTCGAGCGGTCGGCCAATAACTGGAAGGTTGGCGGTTTAAGACCCACACATCCCCAGAGTGTGTGGTTGTGAGTGTGTGGTTGTGAGTGTGTGGTTGTGAGTGTGTGGTTGTGAGTGTGTGATTGTGAGTGTGTGATTGTGAGTGTGTGGTTGTGAGTGTGTGGTTGTGAGTGTGTGATTGTGAGTGTGTTATTGTGAGTGTGTGATTGTGAGTGTGTGGTTGTGAGTGTGTGATTGTGAGTGTGTGATTGTGAGTGTGTGATTGTGAGTGTGTGGTTGTGAGTGTGTGATTGTGAGTGTGTTATTGTGAGTGTGTGATTGTGAGTGTGTGATTGTGAGTGTGTGGTTGTGAGTGTGTGATTGTGAGTGTGTGATTGTGAGTGTGTGGTTGTGAGTGTGTGGTGGTCGGAGAGGCTGTAGGTGTGAACTGTCAGCTGTGACTACTGAGGTGGTTTACCACCATGGTGTGAATGAATGAATGAATGAATGAATGAATGAATGATCCAATGAAAAGAGGTTTGAGGTCTCTGACAAAAATCGCTATAAAATCTGATTTATTATTATTATTATTATTATTGTTATTATTATTATTATTGTTATTATTGTCATTATCATTATTATTATTATTATTGTTGTTGTTGTTGTTGTTGTTGTTGTTATTATTATTATTATTGTTATTATTATTATTATTATTATTATTATTATTATTATTGTTATTATTATTTTTATTATTATTATTATTGTTATTATTATTATTATTATTATTATTATTGTTATTATTATTATTATTATTATTATTATTATTTTTATTATTGTTATTATTATTGTTATTATTACTATTATTATTATTGTTATTATTATTATTATTATTATTATTGTTATTATTATTATTATTATTATTATTGTTATTATTATTGTTATTATTATTATTGTTATTATTATTATTATTATTAATTTATGATTATTAGTGGTGGTCGTCAAGAGTAGGCGGGGTTTATCATCCCCGATAACGAACTCGTCTTCGTACGTCGGCGTGTTTGAGAAATACAGATTTTTGAAGTTTCATTCCTGCGTCAGAATCTCGAACCTTTTCTACGATAAATGAGGACCTAAGTGAGAACAGTCAGCAGGTAAACAAACAGGTGACTCCGACCTGAACACCTGTAACCCTGAAACCTCTGACCCCCTCAGAACCCGCAGCCGTCTCAGACCTGATCCTGGACCACAACGGCAGCACAGACAGTCTGCGGTCCTCCTGGAGTCCACCTGAAGGGGGGGTGGACCTCTACCTGCTGACCCTCTCTGCTCAGGGATCCAGACCCCAGGAGCTCCGCCTACCCCCCAACACCACCCAGCAGGTCTTCAAGGGTCTCACACCTGGACGCAGGTACGAGCTCAGAGTGAGGACCTCAAGAGGAGGACTGAGCTCAGAGACCAGGACCAGCTCCAGAACAGGTACTGAGTCTGAACTGGACCAGGTCTGATCTTGTTTTCTTCGCCGTATCCTGTTTGTTGTTTTTGATCTTGGTGGCGCTGTGCAGACGAGGCTCCGCCCACTTTAGTGTTATTAGTTTTATCAGATCTTTAAATTCAGGAGTTCTAACCCGGCCTCGTCTCTCTGTCCCAGTACCTGCCCAGGTGTCCGCTCTCTCTATGTCTGCGCTCAGAGGGGGCGGGGCTTTAAGGGTCAGCTGGTCGCTCCCTAGAGGAGACTGGGAGAATTACGGCGTGCTGCTAAGGAACGGTTCTGAGGTTCTGTCAAACCTGACCGTCAGAAAACTCGCCTCGCAGGTCCACTTCTCCGCTCTGAACCTGGGCCTGCTGCCGGGTCGACTGTACCAGGTCCAGGTCACCACGCACAGCGGCATTCTGGGTAACACGGCGTCCTGCTACGGACGACTGGGTCAGTTGGCGTGAATATTTGTAGATGTTTTCTGTTGGTCCGGCGAGGAGAAAGATTAGAGTTTCTAAACGTTCATGAGTCACATGATCAACCTGCGCTCCTCTGCAGACCCCGCCCCCGTGCAGCAGCTGGTCGTCAGACGTGCCGATGAGAGCGCTCTGAGCGTGCTCTGGAATCAACCCCGCGGTGAGTGGGATGGTTACACGGTGGTCCTCAGACAGACCGACCCCCCCGCCCTGCTGGACCAGAGGCTGCTCTCCTGGAGGGCCACAGACTGCACCTTCAACCTGCTCACACCTGGACGCATGTACGCCATCACCGTGACGACCAACAGTGGGAACCGGAGCAGCTCCGCCTCTGTGACGGCGCGCACAGGTACGTCTGAGCGTCAGTGACCAGGTAGAATCAGACCGAGTCAGCAGGTACAAGGTTAAGGTCAAAGGTCAAAGGTCTTCTAGACATATCAACTCATCCGTCTGGAGTCTGATCGATCATTCCGATCGATCGATCGATCATTTCGATCGATCGATCGATCGATCGGTTCTTTAGTTTTCTCTCAGAGCTGTTCACCCTAAACCAGGTTCAGGTAGACCCCTGTTGTGTCCCCTCAGCTCCGGCTCAGGTGGGGGACCTGCGAGTCTCAAACGACGGCAGCACTGACAGCCTGCAGGTGGCGTGGGAACCGGCGTCCGGGGACGTGGACTCGTACAGCGTCCTGCTGGTCCACGACAGCAGCGTCATCAAGAACCAGAGTCTGAAACCAGAAACCACCAGCATCCGCTTCAACAACCTGAGACCAGGAGCGCTCTACAGGGTGGTTCTGACCACCAACCGGGCCGGACACGCCTCCAGACAGAGCGTCACAGAGGGACGCACAGGTGAGAGGCGGGGGGCGGGGCCTAAATACATGGGAGGGGGGATTAAATACCTGGGGTTCATGGACACTTCTCGACATCCTTTCAGACTCCAGAACCTGGTCTGCTGGGTCCACTAAGGTCTTTCACAAACCTGAGTCCGACTTCAGTTAGAAAATCAACTGTGTGTGTGTGTGTGTGTCAGTGTATGTGTGTGTGTCTGTGAGTGTGTGTGTGTGTGTGTGTGTGTGTGTGTGTGTGTGTCTGTGAGTGTGTGTGAGTGTGTGTGTCTGTGTATGTGTGTGTGTGTGTGTGTTTGACTGTGTGTGTGTGTCTGTGTGTGTGTGTGTGTGTGTCTGTGAGTGTGTCTGTGTGTGTCTGTGTGTGTGTGTCAGTGTATGTGTGTGTGTGTGTGTGTTTGACTGTGTGTGTGTGTCTGTGTGTGTGTGTGTGTGTGTCTGTGAGTGTGTGTGTGTGTGTGTGTGTGTGTGTGTGTGTCAGTGTATGTGTGTGTGTGTGTGTGTTCAGGATATTATTGAAAAGCAGGAATTTGTCGGGAATTTTTTAGGAAGTGTAGAAAACATAAACAACGTTCTGTATCTGAGCAGAGGAGTGTGTGTGTGTGAGTGTGTGTGTGTGTGTCTGTGAGTGTGTGTGAGTGTGTGTGAGTGTGTGTGTGTAGCAGGAAGTGGACGGTTCTATTGTTAAACCAGTAGAGGAACATTTTCTGCAACAGTGAAGGTCAGACCTGTGAGTGTGTGTGTGTGTGTGTGTGTGTGTGTGTGTGTGTGTGTGTGTGTGTGTGTGTGTGTGTGCTCGTGTGTGTGTGTGTGTGTGTGTGTGTGTGTGTGTGTGTGTGTGTGTGTGTGTGTGTGTGTGTGTGTGTGTGTGTATGACTGTGTGTGTGTGTGTGTGTGTGTGTGTGTGACTGTGTGTGTGTGTGTGTGATCTGTGGATTCACTCGCTCACCTGTCAATCACACCTGTTCCTCCCACAGTCCCAGCGGCGGTTGGCGAGGTGACGGTCAGTAACAACGGCCGGTCTGACTTCCTGAGCGTGTCGTGGCGTCCGGCAGCAGGTGAGGTGGAGGGTTACCTGGTTGCCCTTAGCGACAGTGAGCAAACTCTCCACAGCGTGTCGGTCTCTAAGAACAGCCCCGAGTGTGTGTTCAACTCTCTGGTGTCAGGACGCCTCTACAACATCTCCATCAGCTCCAGGAGCGGCTCCGCCCTCAACACCACCTACATCCAGGAGAGGACACGTGAGCCGGCCCTTTCACTCGTTCATAAACTCACACGTTCATTAACTCACTCATTCATAAATTCACTCATTCATAAACTCACTCGTTCATTAACTCACTCATTCATAAATTCACTCATTCATAAACTCACTCGTTCATAAATTCACTCATTCATAAACTCACTCGTTCATTAACTCACTCGTTCATAAATTCACTCATTCATAAACTCACTCGTTCATTAACTCACTCATTCATAAATTCACTTGTTCATTAACTCACTCATTCATAAATTCACTCATTCATAAACTCACTCGTTCATAAATTCACTCGTTCATTAACTCACTCATTCATAAATTCGCTCATTTATAAACTCACTCGTTCATAAACTCACTCGTTCATAAATTCACTCATTCATAAACTCACTCATTCATAAACTCACTCATTCATAAACTCACTAGTTCATAAATTCACTCATTCATTCACAGGTCATTCTTTGATAATTAAAACATTCATTTATTAACCTTTAAATAAAGTCGTAAATCAAGACAAACCATGAGAGGACGTATGTGGATGTTCATCCATTCATCCATTCATTCATTTATTTAGTCATTCATTCATTCATTGATCCATTCATTCATCCATTCATTCATTCATTCATTGATCCATTCATTCATTCATCCATTCATTCATTCATTCATCCATTCAGTCATTCATTAATCCATTCAGTCATTCATTCATCCATTCAGTCATTTATTCATTCATCCATTCATTCATTCATTCATTCATCCATTCAGTCATTCATTCATTCATTCATCCATTCAGTCATTCATTAATCCATTCAGTCATTCATGCATCCATTCAGTCATTCATTCATTGATCCATTCATCCATTCAGTCATTCATTCATTCATTCATTCATCCATTCAGTCATTCCCCCGATAATTTCACTCATTCATTCTGTACATGTATTCATGTATTCACTTATTAATTACCCCCCTCCCCGGTCAGGCCCCGCCCCCGTCCAGAGTCCCACAGCCTCTCACTCGGCGCGCGATGATTACCTGAAGGTGTACTGGCGTGCGGCGTCCGGTGACGTGGACTCGTACCGGGTCTTCATCAAACACAACAACCAGGTCCTGCAGAACCAGACGGTCCTGAAGACGCAGAGCGAGTGCGTGTTCCACGGCCTGTTGCCCGGGCGACTCTACACCGTACTGGTGACCACGCGCAGCGGGAAGTACGAGACCACTGCGTCAACGCACGGCAGGACCTGTGAGTGACCTTTGACCTCTATGACACTGACAACACCTGGATACACCCGCAACGAACCCCTAAACACTGCAAACACACGCCACACACCTGAAACACACCTGAAACATTCTGAAAACACACACCTGGAAAAAAAACACCTGGAAAAAAAAACACCTGAAAAAAAACACCTGGAAAAAAAACACCTGGAAAAAAAAACACGTCAAACACATTTGAAACATACGATAAAAACCTGTGAACTCACCTGTGAACTCACCTGTACAGGTGTGTCTGAGTGTAAACCGAGTAGATACTCTGATTTAAAGGATGGGGGCGGGGTTAAATGTCCAGGTGTGTTTCTTCTTCAGTCTGAACTCTGATTGGCTGAGACCCGCAGACGGTCTCACCTCGTCTCTGTTTGTCAGTCCCAGCAGCGGTCCGGTCTCTGGTCCTGGCGGGTCAGGGGACAGAGGAGCTGCGGGTCAGGTGGGCGGCGGCTCCAGGTGACGTGGATCACTACGAGGTTCAGCTGCTCTTCAACGACATGAAGGTGTTTCCTCCCGTCACGCTGGGCAGCGGCGTGGAGGAGTGCGTCCTGTCCTCGCTCACACCTGGACGCCTCTACAAGGTCCTGGTGTCCACCTTCAGCGGCCCTAACCAGAGGGCGGAGTTTATTGAGGGCCGCACAGGTGAGATCAATCACATGCACACCTGTGTGAGGTCACTGGGAACAGGAAGAGCTCACCTGTCCTCTCAGGTGACAGAGCAGAGGTTGAGGTCTCCGATGATCAGGGTGAGATAGTCCAGGTGTGTTGGACAGGTGTCCTCTGGGAGGTTACCTGAGCTGTGTTTGACCCCGCCCCCTTCCTTCCCCTCCTCCTCCACCTCTGTAGTTCCCAGTAAAGTGAAGAACATCCAGGTGAGTAACGGCGGGGACAGCAGCAGCCTGAAGGTGAGCTGGACACCTGCTCAGGGGGACGTGGACGGATACTCGGTCTACCTGTTCAGACAGAGCCGCCGGCTGGACGTCCGTCTGGTCCTCAAACAGCAGAGCGAGGTGACCTTCGGCTCCCTGCAGCCCGGACAGGTGTACCAGGTGATGGTTCAGTCCACCAGTGGAAATCTGCACAACAACAGCTCCGCCTCCGGACGCACAGGTACGCCTCTCTGTACTGTGGTTCTCAACGGGTGTCACTCTGGGACGACATTTTCCCATGATCCTTCAGTCACGACCCACTTTTATAAAATTCAATCCAAACAAATTTATTTATTTTTATTAAAACCTCTAAAGTCTCAAATCTTTGACATAAATTCACCGTTTATTTTAGAGCAGATGATCTGAGGACGACAACTGCCGAAGTTTCGTGTGCAGAAAATATCGAATCACCAAAAATAGAGAAGAGCAAAATAAAAAAACGGACTGATGTGTATCTCTGAGGAGGACGGAAGTGAAGAAACAACAAATTAAACAAATGAAGACGAATAAATCATAAGAAACAGGACGTAACACCTGCCTTTCAAAATAAGATATTTTTCAAAATAAAAGACATGTCAAACATCAGATTCACATCAAATATTTTGACCAGCTGTTCGTGACCCGTCCAGAACATGTCCACGACCCACTTCTGGGTCTGGACCCACCCGTTGAGAACCAGTGCTGCTGTAGATGATGGTGTGTGAGGACAGAGGGACAGGTGTGATGGTCTCTGTGGTCTCAGTCCCCTCAGCTGTCACAGGGCTGCAGGTGGTGGACCTGCTCTCCACCTGTCGTCTTCAAGTGAGCTGGCAGGAAGCTCTGGGCGTGTCCGACGGTTACCTGCTGCAGCTCCACGACGACAGAGGAGGTCTGCTCGCCAACGCCTCGCAGCCTTCGGGACACACCAGCTTCACGTTCGACCACCTCACTCCGGGGAAGAAGTACCGAGTCCTGGTCCAGACCAGCAGTGGAGGGGTTCACAGCCCGGGGGTCAGCACAGAGGCCCGCACACGTAAGACTTCCTGTTTATGTTAGAAGACTTCCTGTTTATGTTAGAAGACTTCCTGTTTACGTTGGAAGACTTCCTGTTTATGTTAGGAGACTTCCTGTTTATGTTAGAAGACTTCCTGTTTACGTTGGAAGACTTCCTGTTTATGTTAGAAGACTTCCTGTTTACGTTAGAAGACTTCCTGTTTACGTTAGAAGACTTCCTGTTTATGTTAGAAGACTTCCTGTTTACGTTAGAAGACTTCCTGTTTATGTTAGAAGACTTCCTGTTTATGTTAGAAGACTTCCTGTTTACGTTAGAAGACTTCTGAGAGTTAAAGTGACCTGATCAGAGACCAGGGTGTGTGTGTGTGTGTGTGTGTGTGTGTGTGTGTGTGTGTGTGTGTGTGTGTGTGTGTGAAAACTTGGTTGATAGAAGACGACAGGTTTCTACACCAGAACAAAGACGGACGAATAAAACGACATTTTCACACGTTCTCCTGGATCCCAGATCCGTTTCCCTGACTCCGTGTTTTTACTCAGACCTGATCTGAGATGATGGACCTGCTGATGATCTCGGGTCGAACCTCAGACCTCCTCAGGTTTTTAGACCCGTGTTTTACTCAGACCTGATCAGAGTCCTGACGGTGGTCTCCCTGTTCCAGGACCTGCTGCGGTCACTGACCTTGTGATTAAAACCAACACCACCTCCAGTCTGACCTTCACCTGGACTCCACCTGACGGAGAATTTGACCCCTACGAGATCTTCCTGTACCGACACGACGACTCGCTGCAGGAGACGCCGCGCAGAACTCGCACCGGCAGCCGACAGGTCTCCTTCCAGGGCCTCACTCCTGGAGCCCCCTACAGGCTGGTGGTGGTTACACAGAGTGGGGGGCTCAGCAACCAGTCTGCCATCTGGGCAAGGACAGGTGAGGGGGCGGGGCTTACTCTGATCCTACACACCTGATGATCGTGTAAACATCCATTCATGTGTGCTCTGCTCAAGGTTAACCAAGGTCAGACTAAACCTCACACACCGGGAACGACGCAAATATCCGACACGGAATTACGAAATATCGGAAGGTGAATTTTGACGCGTCTGACTGAACACTTCAAGCGCGATGTGATTGTGATTGGGGTAAAAAGACGCGTCCCGGTCTTCAGGTGTTAGACTGATCCGACAGCAGACTGAGTGTTTTCAGTTCTGATGTCTGTCTGTCATGATGGACTGAGTCGGGTCAGAACCAGATAAACACATGAAACTATAATCCATAAATGTGAGGGAACAACAGAGACCTGATGGAGCTGTGACTGAGTTTACAGTGAAAATACAGATGGTCTGTTGTATCTGAACAGGTTAGCTTAGAGCTAAAGTTACGTTAGCACAGATGAAAGTTCAAACAAAGACGTTTATCAAACTGTTCAAGTTCACAAACCATCGTCATCGGGGAAATACGACACTATGACTCTCCACAAGTCGTCCTTCAGGTCGTTATCTTTGTAACGTTTGTGTTCTCATGTCCGATCATCTTCATCATCATCATCATCATCATCATCATCATCATCATCATCACCATCATCATCTTCATCATCATCATCTTCATCATCATCATCATCATTATCATCATCATCTTCATCATCATCTTCATCATCATCATCATCTTCATCATCATCATCATCATCATCATCTTCATCATCATCTTCATCATCATCATCATCATCATCATCATCATCATCATCATCATCTTCATCACCATCATCATCACCATCATCATCATCACCATCATCATCATCATCATCATCACCATCATCATCATCATCATCATCATCACCATCATCATCATCATCATCATCTTCATCATCATCATCATCATCATCATCATCATCATCATCATCATCATCATCATCATCATCATCATCATCATCATCATCATCATCATCATCATCATCATCATCTTCATCATCATCATCATCATCATCTTCATCACCATCATCATCACCATCATCATCATCACCATCATCATCACCATCATCATCATCACCATCACCATCATCATCATCATCATCATCATCATCATCATCTTCATCATCATCTTCATCGTCTGTTCTTCCTCTCCTCCTCCGGACTCGTCTTCAGTCCCAGCTGCTGTCGTGTCTCTGAGAGCTCACAGTGGGAACCAGTCTGATGCTCTCTGGGTTAACTGGGACTGCGGTGATGGCGACCTCAGCGGCTTCCTGGTGACCCTCTACAAAGCCGACGGCTCCCAGCAGGCTGTGCAGCATCTGGGGTCAGAGGTCACCGAATTCGCTTTCTCAGATCTGGTCCCTGGTCGTCTGTACCGAGCCGAGGTTCTGAGTCTGAGCGGAGAGCTGAGCAACAGAGTCAGCACACAGGGCAGGACAGGTGAGACGCTCTTCATCAGGTTTTCAATGGTCCTGGAAAGTCATGGAAAGTCATGGAAAGTCATGGAAGACAAAGACAGTCTAGTTTGATTTAGAAAGACAAAATGACCAATTTAAAAAAGGATTTAAAAATCTTGTGAACATTTATATTTTTACATTTAAGTGTTTGTTCTTCACACTCTGAGACATTAACCCCTAATTTTCAACGCATCCGGAACGGCGCCGATTTTCCCCGTCTGCCAGTTCCTACCAGATCCTTCGGTGAGGCGAGTTTCATGGTGAATTACGGACAGCAGATTCACGTTCAATCTCTCGATAACGAGTTGTCTCTCTAAAGACAGACACATAGACATATAAGCAGTAGATTGTGTCCTTCCAGAGGAGGAAATCTACTTCTAGACTTCTAGAATCAGCATCTCCTCATCCATGGTGTCATCGGGGTGAAATGACGTCTAAAAACCTTTCACTTGTTCGTCAATTGTGTTTTATTTTGAAAAGAAGCCGGATGTTTTATTTTGAAAAGAAGTCGGTGTAAATTGACACGTTAACTTGAATGGTTACGATCAGCTACAATCGGAGGATACGACCTTTTAGGAGACGATCAGGATGAAGGTGGAGGTCGGGGGAAACATGTTTCTGCTGTGTCTCACTCTGACCAGCAGGGGGTGCTCCCCCCCTCAGTGCTCCCACAGCCTGTATGTGGGTTAGGGCCCCCCCTACAGGTGGAAACATCCTCTGAGTCTGAAAGAGCCGAAACCTTAAACTTTCACTGATGACCAGCAGGGGGCGATTTAAAGTCAGCCATCTTGTTACTTCCTGTTTCCTCTTGTCCTCAGCTCCCAGACCGCCTTCCTCCTTCCTGTTTAGGGGGGTCACCAACACCTCTCTGGAGATCACCTGGAGCGGCCCCCCCGACTCCGACTACGACGACTTTGACCTTCAGTGGACCCC
>OY660868.1:270000-315000 GCA_962446985.1 Xyrichtys novacula
CACACACAAAACTAAATACACACTTTAATAATAATTATAATAATAAAAAAATCAATCAATCAATAAAAAGGGGGGGGGGGGGCGATCTGCTTAGACCAATACTTATGATGAGTCCTGTCCACTCAGAACCAAAGAACCTGCTGAGGGAGGAACTCGTTAACAAACACAAGAGACGAACGTTCGTGAGAAAACTGATCAAAGTTTATCAACGAGATGATGATGATGTGGGGGATTGATATCATATACCTGTCTGTCTGTCTGTCTGTCTGTCTGTCCACCTGTCTGTCTGTCCTCCTGTCTGTCTGTCCTCTTGTCTGTCCTCCTGTCTGTCTGTCCTCCTCTCTGTCTGTCTCCAGGAGGACCAGCTCGGTCTCTGTCGGCTCGTCCGTCAGTTCCACTACACTGTCTGGCCGGATCACGGGGTCCCAGAAACCACCCAGTCCCTGATCCAGTTTGTCCGGACTGTGAGGGACTACATCAACAGGAGTCCTGGATCTGGACCCACCGTGGTCCACTGCAGGTAACCACACACACACACACACACACACACACACACACACCATGAGTCACTCTCTGTATCGGGTTAGCTGTAAATAAGAGTCTGACCGCTGTGTGTGTGTGTGTGTGTGTGATCTGTGTGTGTGTGTGTGTGTGTGTGTGTGTGTGTGTGTGTGTGTCACAGTGCTGGTGTGGGCCGTACGGGGACCTTCATAGTCCTGGATCGGGTCCTGCAGCAGCTGGACCTGAAGGACTCGGTGGATATCTACAGTTCAGTCTTTGACCTGAGACTCCATCGCTCTCACATGGTGCAGACAGAGGTAGGGCTGCAGGGCATCATGGGAAATGTAGTGTGAATTTAAGTAGAACATTTTTCATTGAGTCTGATTCTCTGGGATGAAGACGAGTTCATGTGAAATCCACCTGAACAACGAGGTCAGGTGACCGAGTGGAAGCTCCGCCTACAGGAACAGACCGCACTCTTCTTCAGGGTCAGTCTGACGTAGCTCCTCCTCTTCTTCAGGGTCAGTCTGACGTAGCTCCTCCTCTTCTTCAGGGTCAGTCTGACGTAGCTCCTCCTCCTCTTCAGGGTCAGTCTGACATAGCTCCTCCTCCTCTCCAGGGTCAGTCTGATGTAGCTCCTCCTCTTCTTCAGGGTCAGTCTGATGTAGCTCCTCCTCCTCTTCTTCAGGGTCAGTCTGACGTAGCTCCTCCTCTTCTTCAGGGTCAGTCTGACGTAGCTCCTCCTCTTCTTCAGGGTCAGTCTGATGTAGCTCCTCCTCTTCTCTCCAGGGTCAGTCTGATGTAGCTCCTCCTCTTCTTCAGGGTCAGTCTGACGTAGCTCCTCCTCTTCTTCAGAGTCAGTCTGACGTAGCTCCTCCTCTTCTTCAGGGTCAGTCTGACATAGCTCCTCCTCTTCCTCAGGGTCAGTCTGACGTAGCTCCTCCTCTTCTTCAGGGTCAGTCTGACGTAGCTCCTCCTCTTCTTCAGAGTCAGTCTGACGTAGCTCCTCCTCTTCTTCAGGGTCAGTCTGATGTAGCTCCTCCTCTTCCTCAGGGTCAGTCTGATGTAGCTCCTCCTCTTCTTCAGGGTCAGTCTGACGTAGCTCCTCCTCTTCTCTCCAGGGTCAGTCTGATGTAGCTCCTCCTCTTCTTCAGAGTCAGTCTGACGTAGCTCCTCCTCTTCCTCAGAGTCAGTCTGACGTAGCTCCTCCTCTTCTTCAGAGTCAGTCTGACATAGCTCCTCCTCTTCTTCAGGGTCAGTCTGACGTACCTCCTCCTATTCTTCAGGGTCAGTCTGACGTAGCTCCTCCTCTTCTTCAGGGTCAGTCTGATGTAGCTCCTCCTCCTCCTCTTCTTCAGAGTCAGTCTGACGTAGCTCCTCCTCTTCTTCAGAGTCAGTCTGACATAGCTCCTCCTCCTCTTCAGGGTCAGTCTGACATAGCTCCTCCTTCTCTTCAGGGTCAGTCTGACGTAGCTCCTCCTCTTCTTCAGGGTCAGTCTGATGTAGCTCCTCCTCTTCTCTCCAGGGTCAGTCTGTTGTAGCTCCTCCTCTTCTTCAGGGTCAGTCTGACGTAGCTCCTCCTCCTCTTCTCTCCAGGGTCAGTCTGACGTAGCTCCTCCTCTTCTTCAGAGTCAGTCTGACGTAGCTCCTCCTCTTCTTCAGAGTCAGTCTGACGTAGCTCCTCCTCTTCTTCAGGGTCAGTCTGACGTAGCTCCTCCTCTTCCTCAGGGTCAGTCTGATGTAGCTCCTCCTCTTCTTCAGAGTCAGTCTGACATAGCTCCTCCTCCTCTTCAGGGTCAGTCTGATGTAGCTCCTCCTCTTCTTCAGGGTCAGTCTGACGTAGCTCCTCCTCTTCCTCAGGGTCAGTCTGACGTAGCTCCTCCTCCTCTTCAGGGTCAGTCTGACGTAGCTCCTCCTCTTCTTCAGGGTCAGTCTGACTTGGCTCCTCCTCTTCTTCAGGGTCAGTCTGACGTAGCTCCTCCTCTTCTTCAGGGTCAGTCTGACGTAGCTCCTCCTCTTCTTCAGGGTCAGTCTGACGTAGCTCCTCCTCCTCTTCTTCAGGGTCAGTCTGACGTAGCTCCTCCTCTTCTTCAGGGTCAGTCTGACGTAGCTCCTCCTCTTCTCTCCAGGGTCAGTCTGACGTAGCTCCTCCTCCTCTTCTTCAGGGTCAGTCTGACGTAGCTCCTCCTCTTCTTCAGGGTCAGTCTGACGTAGCTCCTCCTCTTCTTCAGGGTCAGTCTGACGTAGCTCCTCCTCTTCTTCAGGGTCAGTCTGACGTAGCTCCTCCTCTTCTTCAGGGTCAGTCTGACGTTGCTCCTCCTCCTCTTCTCTCCAGGGTCAGTCTGACGTAGCTCCTCCTCTTCTTCAGGGTCAGTCTGACGTAGCTCCTCCTCCTCTTCTTCAGGGTCAGTCTGATGTAGCTCCTCCTCTTCTCTTCAGGGTCAGTCTGACGTAGCTCCTCCTCCTCTTCTCTCCAGGGTCAGTCTGACGTAGCTCCTCCTCCTCTTCTTCAGGGTCAGTCTGACGTAGCTCCTCCTCTTCTTCAGGGTCAGTCTGACGTAGCTCCTCCTCTTCTTCAGGGTCAGTCTGACGTAGCTCCTCCTCCTCTTCTTCAGGGTCAGTCTGATGTAGCTCCTCCTCCTCTTCCTCAGGGTCAGTCTGATGTAGCTCCTCCTCTTCTCTTCAGGGTCAGTCTGACGTAGCTCCTCCTCTTCCTCAGGGTCAGTCTGACGTTGCTCCTCCTCCTCTTCTTCAGGGTCAGTCTGACGTAGCTCCTCCTCTTCCTCAGGGTCAGTCTGACGTAGCTCCTCCTCTTCTTCAGGGTCAGTCTGATGTAGCTCCTCCTCTTCCTCAGGGTCAGTCTGACGTAGCTCCTCCTCTTCTTCAGGGTCAGTCTGACGTAGCTCCTCCTCTTCTTCAGGGTCAGTCTGATGTAGCTCCTCCTCTTCCTCAGGGTCAGTCTGACGTAGCTCCTCCTCTTCTTCAGGGTCAGTCTGATGTAGCTCCTCCTCTTCCTCAGGGTCAGTCTGACGTAGCTCCTCCTCTTCTTCAGGGTCAGTCTGATGTAGCTCCTCCTCTTCCTCAGGGTCAGTCTGACGTAGCTCCTCCTCCTCTTCTTCAGGGTCAGTCTGACGTTGCTCCTCCTCTTCTCTCCAGGGTCAGTCTGATGTAGCTCCTCCTCCTCTTCTTCAGGGTCAGTCTGATGTAGCTCCTCCTCTTCTTCAGGGTCAGTCTGATGTAGCTCCTCCTCTTCCTCAGGGTCAGTCTGACGTAGCTCCTCCTCTTCTTTAGGGTCAGTCTGACGTAGCTCCTCCTCTTCTTCAGGGTCAGTCTGATGTAGCTCCTCCTCTTCCTCAGGGTCAGTCTGACGTAGCTCCTCCTCTTCTTCAGGGTCAGTCTGACGTAGCTCCTCTTCTTCAGGGTCAGTCTGACGTAGCTCCTCCTCTTCTTCAGGGTCAGTCTGACGTAGCTCCTCCTCTTCTTCAGGGTCAGTCTGACGTAGCTCCTCCTCTTCCTCAGGGTCAGTCTGACGTAGCTCCTCCTCTTCTTCAGGGTCAGTCTGACGTAGCTCCTCCTCTTCTTCAGAGTCAGTCTGACGTAGCTCCTCCTCTTCTCCAGGGTCAGTCTGACGTAGCTCCTCCTCCTCTTCAGGGTCAGTCTGACGTAGCTCCTCCTCTTCTTCAGGGTCAGTCTGACGTAGCTCCTCCTCTTCTTCAGAGTCAGTCTGACGTTGCTCCTCCTCTTCTTCAGGGTCAGTCTGACGTAGCTCCTCCTCTTCTCTCCAGGGTCAGTCTGACGTTGCTCCTCCTCCTCCTCTTCTTCAGGGTCAGTCTGACGTAGCTCCTCCTCTTCTTCAGGGTCAGTGTGACGTAGCTCCTCCTCTTCTTCAGGGTCAGTCTGACGTAGCTCCTCCTCTTCTTCAGGGTCAGTCTGATGTAGCTCCTCCTCCTCTTCCTCAGGGTCAGTCTGACGTAGCTCCTCCTCTTCTTCAGGGTCAGTCTGACGTAGCTCCTCCTCCTCTTCTCTCCAGGGTCAGTATGCGTACCTCCATCAGTGCGTTCGTGACGTCCTCAGAGCGAGGAAGCTTCGCAGTGAGCAGGAGCTCCTCCAGTGTCCCGTCTATGAGAACGTGAACTTCAGCTGTCAGAGAGGTGAGTGATGGTCCTTCAGCTGCAGCTCGGTGTGATTGATCGGGACTGTTTGATAATCAGATTTAATATCTTTGTTTACAGACGTGCTGAGCAGCAGACGGTAAAGATTTACTGACCACTTCAGGAAACATGGAGATCTATTTTTATATCGACGTCTAAACTATCGAAGATGATATCAAGATTATTTATGTATCAAATCTAAATCATACAACTGACTGTAAATAGAGCTCTCACTGTGTGTGTGTGTGTGTGTGCGTGTGTGTGTGTGTGTGTGTGAGTGTGTGTGTGTGTGTGTGTGTGTGTGTTTATCTCTATAAAAGCTGAGACTAAAGTTTATGTTGTTTTTAGGATTCAGTGTTTGTCAGACTAAAGTTTTCTCTCTGTGAGGCTGAAAGACTGACCTGAGATCAGATGATGATGATGATGATGATGATGATGATGATGATGATGATGATGATGATGATGATGGTACCATCAGACAGCTTCATCACAGTGACTCTGTGGTTCATGCTGATTGGATTGATAAACATGATTGATTATCAGGATCTGTCTGTATTTGTCAGATCCATCACTCTCATTCACTCATAGCTTCATGTTCAAAGATCCGGAAAAGTCTGGCAGGTAGACCAACAACTCCTCGTCTGTGTGAGGAAACATCAGTCCAGTGTAGTCTGATGTGTGTTGGTCAGTACAGCCTCATTCAGAGCTGAGAACGTGTCAAACAAGCTCAGGAGGTGGACAGAGTTCAGTCTGCTAAAACGCCGATACACCACATGTCCCCTGTCAGCCAATGAGAGGAGCTGTTTTCAGGAGTTAGAGGAGTGAATGAGATCCTGTAAATCTGTGTGTGTCTCTGTTGTTGGTCGGAGTGTTTCAGAGCGGCTGTGTTGTACAAACATGTGGTTGTGAGTGTTTTTGAGTCTGATTGTGTAAGTTTGACCTGTTCTCTCTGACACTGAAATCTGTGGTTGTTCATCCATCCTGCAGGCTGACCTGCTCCAACATGACTGACAGTCAGAGTACAGGAATGTCTGCAGCTGTGTGTGTGTGTGTGTGTGTGCGTGTGTGTGTGTGTGTGTGTGTGTAAATATCAGTGTGTGTTTGTCCTCCTGTAGAAGTGTTATGATGATGATGATGATGATAATGTTGGAATAAAACTCTTGATCGTGTATATTTCAGAGACTCTCTGTCATTTCGGCTCCGCTGGGAGAGGCCCCGGCTATCCCAAACCACACGGCCCCGCGCATGCGCAGAGTGTCTCCTCTCAGGCACATTGAGGCTGAACTCGAGCTGAAGTTTAGCTAAGTTGTTGCAGTGATTTAGCCCCGCAGCTAGCAGCAGGAGAGACGGTCCGAGCTCAAAAAGTTCGTTTTCAGGGACGAAAAAGTGCGTTTGGACCGAACTTCTGTCCACACAGTGACCCCCGGGGGCCCACCCATGGATTTAAGCCGTTTTTCTGCGTTTGTCCGCCGCGAACAGGAGCGTTAAAGCCGTCTGAAAGAAGTTGTGATTGTTTTTTTTTGGCGCTCTGGCGGCGCAGAGGAAAGATGGAGGCTGTGCGGGTGTAGCAGCGGAGGCTAACGGGAGCTAACTGACACTTTACCGACTCTCAATCTGAGCTGCTTCACCCACCCGGGGGTGGAGGTTCCAGGCCGAACTTCATCATCACAGCACGGACCCGGTTCAGTGAGTATGGACCCGGGTTTGAGCCGCTCCGTGATTCACACACAGAGAGAGAGTTAGCATGGGAGCTAACGAGTTAGCCTCAATCACAGTTAGCTTATTCAGACAGATTAGCTTAGCTTCAGGCTAACCAGCTGCCATTACACACACACAGGAGAGTCCAGAGAGACCAGAACCAGAGAGTCCAGAGTGAGTCCGGGACCAGAGAGACTCTAAAGGGGGGCAGAGAGCAGGGGCGGCCCTTCACTCTTCAGGGACTGGGGGGGGCTCTCAGGTCCACATTTACCCTTCCTGTCTGCCCACCTTCTCACAGACCTGAGGGTTCGGTTCTGGAAGACCAGGTTCAGGTTCTGTGAAGTTCAGGACAGAGACCTACAGCAGTCCAGGACTGACCCATGATCTGACCCTGTTCAGTAAGACCCCCCCCCCTGACCAGACCTTTAGATGTAGAAACCTAAACCGTTAAAAACAAACATCTATAACAGGTTTAAAGTTCTCTGTCGGGGTTTTTCAGCGTCTCTGATCAGGAGGATTTACTGTCGTTAGTGATGTTCCTGTTATTGATGATCGGAGTTTGACGACATGAAGGTTCAGGAAACATGCGGGCCAATCAGGACGACGTTTAACATGAACGACAACCAGACATATATCAGACATGTTCACCCTGTATCATCGAAAACCTTCAACTCTAACCCCCAATTTCCAAACCGGCTCCAATCTGGAACGGCGGCGATTTTGGTCGTCTGTCATTTCCTACCAGATCCGTTTGTGAGGCGAATTTCATGGCGGATTAGGGACAGCAGGAACCGCGAGAACTCGCAAGAACCCGCAGATTCACGTTTAATCGTACGATAACGAGTTGTCTCTCTAAAGACAGACACATAGACATATAAGCAGTAGATTGTGTCCTTCCAGAGGAGGAAATCTACTTCTAGACTTCTAGAATCAGCATCTCCTCATCCATGGTGTCATCGGGGTGAAATGGCGTCTAAAAACCTTTCACTTGTTTGTCGTTTGTGTTTTATTTTGAAAAGAAGCCGGATGTTTTATTTTGTGTCTGTGCCCGACTTCCTTTCCAGCACGGGTTCATCTGTGCTGAATTTATCCGCCATGCTCCGGCGTCCAGAAAAACTAGAACTCTTGTGATCAGCTGAGGAGTCCGGCGATCCGCAGAGGAACGGAAAGAAGTCGGTGTAAATTGACACGTTAACTTGAATGGTTACGATCAGCTACGATCGGAGGATACGACCTTTTAGGAGACGATCAGGATGAAGGTGGAGGTCGGGGTAAGGGAGCATAAACGCTGAAAACACCGTCACTTTTAGCGCTCTGCGTTGTTTGTTCTAAAGTAGGAAAAATTCGTCTTAACGGCGTGTGAACTGTGGAGCGTGCTCAGAACACGTGGGCCAGTTTGAGTATGATTGAGCGGCATAAATGATGGAGATGCTCCGAATCATCTCTTGATGGAGGAGGGCAGTGGAACGGTAACATCGTCGTCTGATGACGCTCCTTCGTGGTCTTTATAGGAGGTCGCTTTAATAATCATGATTACCGTCCAGCCGCCCATCGTGAAGTCTGGGACCATTAAGGAGTTTTGTCAGAGGTGGAAAGGAGCGGTGTGGATCCATGTTGGATTACTCTTCCTCTCAGACGTAGAAGACACCGTGGTGGTGTCACACCAAACTGAAATTAAAGTTTTTACTTTTAAAATTAACGGAGAACAGAGAGATAAACGTTCATGTAGGTTCAACACAGTTTCAGAACAGATCAATTCAGTTTGAAAACATAAATTTCTAATTTAATGTCGTCAGTTAGTTTCAGTTTGTAGTGTTTAAAATCTCAAAGACAAAGTGCTGGACTCAAACTCAAACAGACACAGCCTGAAATACAGTCTCAGTCTGTGATTTTAGCTTTAGACCCGCCTCTGAGAAGATAAACAGCCAATCACAGTTTGATTATTAAAGGTTTAATCTGAACCAGGATGATCCAGGAACTATATTAATTTATTGATATTTATTGATCAGCCTCTGTTTATGGACCACCTGGTTACAGAGCCTCACCATCGGCTCGTCTGAAACACCGTTAATGTAAATATTCAGATTATTATGGTTTTCATCAACACTGAAATATTATAACCACTCCTGACCCAAATATCTTAATCCAGCTCTAACATCACAGACTTTTAATCCTGATTAGATTAACCTGAGATGATCTGTAATCCTGAATTCACCTGGACCTCAAGGTGGCCAATCAGAGCCCCCCTGATCTGTGCTGTGGACACGCCCCTGCTCGGTGCTGACACATACAGACACACCCCTGAGACTAACTTACACACTAACTTAACGTTAACCAGTCTGGGTTAGTTTGAGTCAACCAGCCGCTGCTCTGGTCTGGGGAGTTCGGGTTAGTTAGAGCTCAGCTGTGTTAGTGTTAGGGTTAGTTAGAGTTGGTTATGGTTAGTGTTAGTTATAGTTAGTTAGTGTTAGTTAGGGTTAGTTAGAGTTCAGCTGTGTTAGTGTTAGTTAGAGTTAGTTATGGTTAGGGTTAGTGTTAGTTACAGTTAGTGTTAGGGTTAGTTAGTGTTAGGGTTAACGAGAGTTAGTGTTAGTTAGGGTAAGTTAGGGGTTAGTCTGTGTAATTGTAAGTTATGGTTAGTGTTAGTTAGTGTTAGTTAGGGTTAGTTAGTGTTAGTTACAGTTAGTTAGTGTTAGTTAGGGTTATTTAGTGTTAGTTATAGTTATTTAGTGTTAGTTACAGTTAGTTAGTGTTAGTTAGGGTTAGTTAGGGTTAGGGTTAACGAGAGTTAGTGTTAGTGTTAGTTATAGTTATTTAGTGTTAGTTACAGTTAGTTAGTATTTGTTAGCGTTAGTTAGTTTAGACTTACTAGTCTTGGTAGTTGGCTGAGGTTCGCTCTCACTGTTACATCTGAACTGTTTTCATTTAGAGTCGGTTTTACATGAAGTGTTTATATTTGTGTTGACGTGTTCTTCTGCCCAGATTATCTGTTAACTAGATTAAATCAGTCAAAGGTTAAAGGTTAACTTGAGTTTAACTAGTTTGTCCTTTTGTTCTTTAACTGAACACAAAGATGAGCTCGAACACGCCGCAGTAAGAGACCGGACTGAGCTGTTTAAGCTGCACTCCTGTACGACCTGTCCGACTGAGGCTGTCAGTGATCATCCACTTTATAACACAATCATAACACAAAAACAACCGCACACAACCACACCTCTGACCTCTGACCTCTGACCTGTGTGTGTTTGCAGAGCTGCTGTTCATGTTCACAGACTCACTAAAGAAGCATGAGAGTCCGTCAGGCTCTGAGGATGGGAGCAGGGCTACAGGAGGCAGGATCTAGGTACCGCACACACACACTCACACACACACACACTGACGCATGTGAGACACACAGCAGCTCATCACCATCCTATAACACATGATCTTCATGGTCACAATGAGCCGTGTAAAGTCGTCTCTAACTTCAGAGTTCACCTGCAGCTCTGGACCTCAACATTAGAGACATTTTCACCCTTTATCATCAAAAACCTTCAACTCTGACCCACAATTTCCAGAACCGCTAAAATTTTCACCGTCCACCGTACCTGGATCTGTCTGTGAGGGGAATTTAGTGGAGGATTACAGACGCTGTAATCGTGAGATCTCACAAGAACCCGCAGATTCACGTTCAATCACGCGATAACGAGTTGTCTCCGTTAACTTGAATGGTTACGATCAGCTACGATCGACGGATACGACCTTTTAGTCGACGATCAGGATGAAGGTGGAGGTCGGGGGGTAACTCTGTTTTGGAAAGGACAGCTGGACTTCATGAGACGTTTCGCCAAATGTCCCAAGTAAGTCCAACTGTCCTTTCAACAACAAAGAAGTGGAAATCAAATGCTGACTCTGTGTGTGTGTGTGTGTGTGTGTGTGTGTGCGTGTGTGTGTGTGTGTTTCAGACATCAGATGGTGCTGTGAAGAAGCCATGGGTAGCTGTTTAAGCTGTCCAGAGAAAGAGTCAATCCCAGATAATCATCAGAGTAAATTTAAGGTCAGCTGTTCTGATCCAAACCTCGCCGGTTCTGAAATAAACTCGGCAGGTGAACGGACTGACCGACTCTTCTTACCTGTCCAGGTGATCAATGTGGACGACGATGGGAACGAGTTGGGTTCAGGTGTGATGGAGCTGACTGACGCCGAGCTCGTCCTCCACACACACCGCCGGGATGATGTCAGGTGGCCTTACCTGTGCCTGCGTCGCTATGGCTACGACTCCAACCTCTTCTCGTTTGAGAGCGGCCGGCGCTGCCAGACGGGACAGGGTACGCCCACACACACACACACACACACACACACACACACACAGCGGTGAAGCTCAGGTGTTAGTAAAGTGCTGAGTCACTGCTCTCTCTCTCTCCATGACTCAGCTGGTCTGTTGACACGAGTCATGTGACTGAAGGATAAGAAGCAGATTAGATTAGTAATCAGATTATTATAGATGTAGATGAGTTAGAGTGGACTCACAAAACCAGCTGTTTGACCCTGAATGTGGGGGACTGAACCAGAACCAGTACCAGGAACAGTACCAGGGGCAGAACCAGGGACAGAACCAGGTCCAGTTGTCAGGGTGACAGGTCTTTAGGCCCGTGATTGGCAGTTTCTCAGGGACCATGATGGAGGGTTTGGATCAGAAGAGACCTTCACAGCTCCAGAGATCAGGTCTCAGAGTCATCCTGGTCTTCTGGGACAAAGGGATCAGCATCTTTACTGAACAAGACCAGGTGTACAGGCTGTAGACCAGGTGGATTAAAGGTGGACCTGTGTGTGTGTGTGTGTGTGTGTGTGTGTGTGTGTGTGTGTGTGTGTGTGTGTGTGTGTGTGTGTTGCAGGTATCTTTGCCTTCAAGTGTCCCCGTGCTGAGGAGATCTTTAACATGCTGCAGGAGGTGATGCACAGTCACAGCATCAGTGTGGTGGAGGAGGCTGTGATGGAGCCCAGCACACAGCAGCAACACACACCTGCAGGTAACTACACACACACACACACACACACACATTAAGGATAATCGTCCGTATTTTCAGACGCGCTCCTTCGGCTCTCTGCTCCTGAAGTCTCCGCTCTTCACTGTGTAACAAAGTCCCGCCTACAGGCCCCACTGATTGGCTACACAGACAGCCAATCAACACTCAAGCTGTAGGTGCAGCTCTACAGTGAAAGAGAGAGAGAGAGAGTGTTATCATACAGCAGTTTAAGGTCTCTTTATCACAGTGGAAGTGAATCACAGTTCTAAATATCGTTGATCGGTTTCCTTGATCACCAATAATCGCCGTGGCGTCCCCGGGGTTGATTTCTGCTCACTGACTCTGATGTTTTTATTTTAAGACGGTTCCTTTAAACTTCAGTCTGAACACAAGAGGAAACAAGAAGAACTATATTAAAACACTTTCTGTTACAGAATAGTTTTACCCTTTTAAATGATAATATTTATAAAAACTTTACACTTTCTTGTTTTTATCAAGATGAAAATCTGAGCTCAGAGTTCTTTAACTAGTTCGGATCAGTTTAAATGAACACATGAATTCACCTGTTTATTAACCAAATATCATCAATACACTATCAGGCATCATTTTAATGCAGTAATAGAGTTTAATAATGAATAAATAAATACGTGTGGATTAAAAATATACATGAGGTGACATGCTGTGAACTAAATACCGTCTGTGTGTACCTTCATCGTAACTGCAGCTAATCTTTGCTAAAACTCAGCAACAGGAAACTCGACCAAACTTTATAAAAACGTTAAAAAGGAACTTCGTGTGATTCATATTCATTCATCTGAATTTATGTGAGAAAAGAAGAAGAAACCAGGGAGGGCCGAGACTTTTCAGGACCGACGCCAAGACCGATTATTAGAGAGAAAAAATCCTGTTAGCCAAAAAATCCTGTTAGCCAAAAAATCCAGTTAGCCAAAAAATCCTGTTAGCCCAAAAAATCCTGTTAGCCAAAAAAATCCTGTTACCCAAAAAATCCTGTTACCAAAAAAAATCCTATTAGCCAAAAAATCCTGTTACTCAAAAAATCCTGTTAGCCAAAAATCCTGTTAGCCAAGAAATCCTGTTACCCAAGAAATCCTGTTAGCCAAAAAATCCTGTTAGCCAAAAAATCCTGTTAGCCAAAAAATCCTGTTAGCCAAAAAAATCCTGTTAGCCAAAAAAATCCTGTTACCCAAAAAATCCTGTTAGCCAAAAAAATCCTGTTAGCCAAAAAAATCCTGTTAGCCAAAAAAATCCTGTTACCCAAAAAATCCTGTTACCAAAAAATCCTATTAGACCAAAAAATCCTGTTACTCAAAAAATCCTGTTAGCCAAAAATCCTGTTAGCCAAGAAATCCTGTTACCTAAGAAATCCTGTTAGCCAAAAAATCCTGTTAGCCAAAAAATCCTGTTAGCCAAAAAATCCTGTTAGCCAAAAAAATCCTGTTAGCCAAAAAAATCCTGTTAGCCAAAAAAATCCTGTTACCCAAAAAATCCTGTTAGCCAAAAAATCCTGTTAGCCAAAAAAATCCTGTTACCAAAAAAAATCCTGTTAGCCAAAAAAATCCTGTTACCCAAAAAAATCCTGTTAGCCATCATTCGACGATTTTTAAACTTTTTAATGAAAATATAAAAAATATATAAACTGTAGATATCTGCAGATTACTATATACTGTAGATCTACTGTAGGATACTGCTCTTCACGCCGACATGAAGACCGACTGATCAGACTAGGACCAGAAAAACGTTTTTAACTCCCACACACACACACACACACACACACACACACACATGTGTTGTTGTTGTTGTTGTTGTTGTTGTTGTTGTGTATTTCTATGAAAACCACGTGTGTAGATCTTTAAACCTTCAGCTGATCAACAACAAACACACCTGGAATAACACACACTAACACACACAGAGACACACTAACACACACTAACACACACTGATACACACTAACACACACTAACATACACTAACACACACAGAGACACACTAACACACACTAACACACACTAACACACACTAACACACACTGAGACACACTAACATACACTAACACACACAGAGACACACTAACACACACTAACACACACAGAGACACACTAACACACACAGAGACACACTAACACACACAGAGACACACTAACACACACTAACACACACACACACTAACACACCTACAGTTATCCACACACTGCTCACTTGTGTACCTGTGTGCCTGTGTGTGTGTGTGTGTGTGTGTGTGTGTGTAGCTCTGGGGTACTCGGTGCCGTCGGTCCCTAACGGCGTGAGCAGGATCCCGTCTGTGGGGGAGGCGCCGTCTCACCCCTCCACCCGTCACCCATCGGTGGCGTCCACCCGCCTCCCGTCTGTGGGGGAGGAGTCTACTCACCCTCTGCTGGTGGCTGACGAGGCGGTGAGTGTTCCACTTCCTGTTTGATTCATGTTCCCACCAGGTGATGTTTGATGATGTCATGATGATGTCATCCCTCGCCCCCGCAGGTGCACACCTACGTGAACACGTCGGGACTCCTGGAGGAGCAGCCCAGCCCCCTGACCGTCACCACCCCCTTGGAGAGCCCCACCTCCCCCCACTCTCAGTGCCCCCCCACTCCCCCTCCTCCCCCGAGGGTCCGCCCTGAGCTGCCGGCCCCGCCCCCTCAGCCGGAGCCGCAGGTGCTGCTGGAGCCGCAGGGCGTGCGCTTCGTGTTAGGCCCCACCCCCGTTCAGAAGCAGCTGATGGAGAAGAGGAAGCAGGAAGCAAAAGGGGAGGAGCCAAAAGAGACTGACAGCTCCTCTGAGACCCCCGCTGAGCCGGAGCCCGCGCCACCGCTCTCAAACGGCTCCTCCTCCAATCCATCCACGGCTCCTCGCCGCCACCGCCCGCCCCCCCTCACCCCTGACCTGCAGAATGTCAACAACTCTGCGCAGCGCCGCACCGCCCTGCTGGACTACGAGAACCTGCCGGCGCTGCCGCCCGTGTGGGAGGCCAGGAAGCCCAGCAGCGAGGAGGAGGAGCCTGTATGTGGCAGTCTAAGGACGCCGTCACTCAACGGCTACAACCACCACGGGGCGCTGCACCACTCCTACTCCCACCCCCTGTCAGCCACACTCGAGTCCTCGCACAACTACGTCAACACAGAGAATGTGACGGCGCCGCTCAGCGCCCACAGGCCGGACACTGCCCGCCGCCGTGCGGACGGCCCCACCATCTTTAACTTTGACTTCAGACGGCCGCCGCTGGCCGGGTACACGGAGCCGCCGAAAACCCTGAACTACATCGAGGTGGAGATGGATCAGGGCGGCGGGAACAAAGGCGCCTCGGACGGCAGTAACCCTCACACGCCACGCACCCCCACCTCACCCCTCCCCCCGACCACGCCCACCCGCCGCACCGAGCTGTACGCCCTCATTGACATCGAACGCACCGCTGCCATGTCCAACCTGCAGCGAGCGCGGCCGCGGGACGACGGCACGTCACGCAAAACTCGACACAACAGCACAGAGCTGCCCACCAAGAGCACTGTGTGACCCCGCCCCCTGGCACTGCGTGGCCCCGCCCCCTCAACTCCTGTTAGCTCACCTGAGGGGGGGCGTGTTTATATCAGACTTATGTGAGCAGGTACGGTCTTAGACAGACAGATGGTACTTACAGCAGATGATTGGACGCTGGTGATGATGTCACAGACTCTTCTTCCTTATATGGTCAGATCAGTATTACTGAACAAAACATTCCATTTATTCTTTATATGTTCACTTCCTGCTGCACTGAGCACGCTCAGTACTTACAGCAGATCAACACAATAAAAGTCTGTTTTTATTTCTACTCTGTGGACGCACTTCCTGTTTCTCATCAGCTGATTATGACGTCACATCCACAGGCTTTAAAAATGGACGCCATCAGCAGCTGCTTTGGCTAAATGATAATAATAATAATTATAATAATAATTAAAATAATAAACTGAAGTTTCATCCTGATATAAACGGGATCACAGTTTTAACACTAAGGTGACTCTGAAGAGGAGTTCTGAGCGTGTGCAGTAACCTTATGGTGAAAACTGGTTGTGATGTCAGAGCGTTTTTGTTTAGGTTCAGATCAATCAAGTGTTCATGTGTTCATCTGCTGCACTGAGCACGTGCAAACAGAGCTGATGATGTCATCTGCATGGTTCACACGAGGACACATGCTTCAGGTTTCCACGGCAACAAGCACCGCCCACCTGACCTGACCCTTCACCTGAAAGCACAGGTGAGCTGACAGACACGCAGGTAAGATGATGGAATAAGTCCTTAAATGAATTAAACCTGCAGTTTTAAAACACACAGGCTCTCTGCAGTTACAGGTGTTGTCCAGCAGGGGTCGTCCTTCTCCAGCGTCTCAGTGGGTTAAACTCGGTCCTCCTGATTCTAAAACCTCTTTATAAAGAAACTTTTCAATCATCCAAACTCTGAACCTTCTTTATTATCGACGTTTTAATCTTTCAAACAGTCAAACTCATTTATTTAAAAATAATTAAACTACAACAACAAATTTTCTATATTTTAACTGTATTTATTGTAACGATGCCAAACTTTATTTGAATAATTAAAATGTTTCATCAAGTTTTACTTTCAACTCTTTTCAACATTTTCACTTAAAAAAAAACTGGTTTCTGCTTTACATCTTTAAGCCCCGCCCACAGTTTCAGGTGATCCCCTCATCCATGTGGATGGTGGGTGAGTCAGACCACACCCACTTTATGTAACCATGGTTACACATCTTACACAACAGGTACACAAATCCCTGAAAACATGAGTTTGAGGAAAACACCTGAAGTTTGTCCTGATGTGAATGAAATCGTAAATGAGCGACTGACGGGAGTTTGACTCACTTCCTGTTTGTGATGAAACTGAGCGTCAGGACGGACTCATCAGAATCAGAACCATCAGATCTGAGAGTCGGTCTGCTGCTGAGGTCCCTCAGAGAACCTCCACCTGTCCGTCAGGTGTTCACCTGAACTTCAGACTCTTCAGAGATTTGCATGTTTGGGAAACAAACAGAGATGGTTATTTTCAGACCTCCTGCTCCTCCTGCTCCTCCTGCTCCTCCTCTTCTGTATGCAAAGCTCCTCTGGGTGTGTCTGCAGCTTTAAAAAGATGAGGAGGAGGAGAATCTTCATCACAGAGCAGACGTCTTCTTCCTCCTCCAGGTTCGTTCATCTTCTTCATCCTCAGACTCGTTAAAAATCTGTCTTAGTTTTATTTTCATTCCAACTTTTTATTTTAATTTCTTCTCTTTTCCTTTTTTCAAAGTTGAATTAAATTTTAAATTCTGAGTTTCCTTAAATTTTCTGTCATAAACTCTTTTTTTAATTGAACGTCCGATCATATTTTCTTTTCTCAAACTCAAACTTGTTTTTACATTTTGTCTTCCCTCTTATTCCTCATATTTATTTTGTCTTTTTGTCTTTTTCCTTCCTTAATGTTTGTTTCTTGTACCTGTGTGACTCTTTTTCTCTTTTTCCCAAACTAAAATATTAAAGAAACATGAAAATTAAAGAAGGAAAAAGTTTGCCCTTAAATTTAACTTTTATTGCTCCTATCATCGTTTTAATTTTAATGACAAAATAAATTTAACCTCAAGTTCTAATAAATCTATTTTTTTAAATAAAATTTTTATTTCTTTGAAGTTTTTGAATTTCTTTTTCCAAATCCAACTGAACTTTTGTCTCGTCACGTATTTCACCTCATCGTTTTTAAAGTAAAGCTTTTCTTTAATAAAAAATTAAAACAAACTTTACCTCTGTTTGTTGTTAAAATAAAGTATATTTGGATGTTTTCATTTAAACTTGTTTTATTTAAAATTTTATTTATTTTTATTTATTTATTTAATTTATTAATTATTTTATTTTTATTGTTTATTTAACTTATTTTTATGTAATTTATTAATCTTTTATTTATTTATTTATTTTTATTTGTTTAATTTTTTAAAACTAATTATTTATTTACTTTATTCATTTATTTATTTATTTTTTACTTTATTTATTTTTTATTTATTTTTTTATCATTTACTGTATTTTTATTTTATTATATTTATTAAATTTAAAGTAAACTTTCCTTTTTTTAAATTTTTTTTTACTTTATTTAAACTTTAAACTGGGTTTTATTCTCAGACTTTAGTAAACTCGGTCTAAGGACTGTCACAGTGACGGTTTATCTGTTAATCTTTTTTTTCTCGACCTGTAGACGACCTTCAGCTGTAGACGACCTTCAGCCATAGACGGTCCATGATGGGAAACAGCAGCACGGCGTCCTCAGCTCCATCAGCTCCATCGGCGCCACCCTGCACTCTGAACTGCAGCATCAGCAGCAACGTCTCTGTGGGCGGAGCTTCTTCTTCATTCCTCTTCCCCTCTCCTGGAGGGAACCTCAGCTTCCTGCTCTGGTTCCTGGATTTCTCAGGGGCCGGTCTCACACGGATAGTTAACCGCTGTCACGTCCAGGGCGGCTCTCTGGGCTGGTTGGGAGTCAAGATCTTCATCCTGGTGACGGCGTTTCCGGCCAACGCCGCTTTGATGATGACGCTGTTAAACAGGAGGAGGTCCATGACCCCGTCTGAGCTGCTGGGCCTGAATGTGTCCGTCATGGATGTCCTTTACTGCCTGTGTCTGCCTCTAGACCTGTACACCACCCTACACCACTCCCCTGACTCCGCCCAGGAAGCCCTGTTTGCCCTTAACGTGTTGGGCTGTCCGCTGCTGCTCACCTGCATGTGTTTGGAGCGTTATGTGGCGGCGGCGTGGCCCATGATCTACATCCGAATGGGGAGGTGGGAGTACCGAGTGGTCCTGTGCGCCTGTACTTGGGTCCTGACCCTGACGGCGGCCCTGCTGGGGTACTTCCTGGGTCTGTTCTCGGTTCTGCTGGGCCTGTCCGTCATCATCTCCCTGCTCTTCCTGCTCATGCTCCTGAGTCTGCTGGGTATCGTCCGGGTCCTGCGTCAGAGCGGTCCAGGGGACGCTTCAGGATCTGGTGTGCCGTTAAAGAGGCGGGCTCTGAAGAACGTCTTGGCTGTGATGGCGCCGTCCGTCGTGGCGTACTCTCCTCTAGTGGCTCTGGTTCCATACATGGCGGTTATCACATCCCAACACTCAGACGCCGTCAGCCCCGCCCAGTGTGACGTCCTGCAGGTGCTGCTGCTCTTCCCGAACTTCGGCCTGTTCATCGGACCGACGTTCTACCTGTCCCGCCTCCGCCAGGTGAGCTGCTGGGCCAGAAACAGGAAGGAGCAGAACGACCGAACACAGACAGAGTGAACATCCTCAACGTCCTCATCACCTTCATCATCATCATCATCTTCATCATCATCATCTTCATCACCCTCATCATCATCATCACCTTCATCACCTTCATCATCATCATCATCACCCTCATCACCTTCATCACCTTCATCATCATCATCATCATCACCCTCATCATCATCATCACCTTCATCACCATCATCATCCTCATCATCCTCATCACCCTCATCATCCTCATCATCACCTTCATCATCACCTTCATCACCTTCATCACCTTCATCATCACCTTCATCACCTTCATCACCTTCATCACCCTCATCATCCTCAACACCCTCATCATCATCATCACCTTCATCACCTTCATCACCTTCATCATCACCTTCATCACCTTCATCACCTTCATCATCACCTTCATCATCTTCATCACCTTCATCACCTTCATCACCTTCATCATCACCTTCATCACCTTCATCATCTTCATCACCTTCATCACCTTCATCACCTTCATCATCACCTTCATCACCTTCATCACCTTCATCATCACCTTCATCATCATCATCACCTTCATCACCTTCATCACCTTCATCATCACCTTCATCATCTTCATCACCTTCATCATCATCATCACCTTCATCACCCTCATCATCATCATCATCATCATCATCACCTTCATCATCATCTTCATCACCCTCATCATCATCATTCTCAACATCCTCAACACCTTCATCATCATCATCACCTTCATCATCCTCATCATCCTCATCATCATCATCACCTTCATCATCTTCATCACCTTCATCACCCTCATCATCCTCATGAGTGAATCAATGATGGCGGTCTGTGGTCTACAGAGGACGTGTGTTTGTTCAGTTTCCAGTCTTCACCCCGTCACCAGACCAACACTGAGTCTGTCTCACCTGTTCCATAAACTCAGAGGACAGTCAGAGGAAACCCGTCCACCTGTCCACCTGTCCACCCGTCCACCCGTCCACAAACCAAACATGCAAATCTGTCTGAGAGAGAGAGGGTCGGATTTCTGCAGGAGAACAAACCGAAGATCTGACTGTCAAATGAAGCCATTTATTGAATATAACAGACCGCCGCCATCTTAGATCAGGTCAGGTCGAACATCTCTGTGACCTCCACCTGCCCGTCCTCCATCAGGTCAGGTCGAACATCTCTGTGACCTCCACCCGCCCGTCCTCCATCAGGTCAGGTCGAACATCTCTGTGACCTCCACCCGCCCGTCCTCCATCAGCCTCTCCTGCAGCTGAGGTCGACTCAGAGCCTCCCA
This sequence comes from Xyrichtys novacula, assembly GCA_962446985.1. Lineage (NCBI taxonomy): Eukaryota > Metazoa > Chordata > Actinopteri > Labriformes > Labridae > Xyrichtys > Xyrichtys novacula. The sequence goes on from OY660868.1 coordinate 289,946, forward strand.
CAGACGCCGCTTCAGCTCCAACACCCCACAGACATAGTCCTGAAATATGAGAGGGAAGACACACACACACACACACACACACACACACACACTGTTAGAATATATGTATGTTTATACACACACACACACACACACACACACTGTTAGAATATATGTATGTTTATACACACACACACACACACACAAACACACAAACACACACACAAACACACACACTGGGCTCTCCTTCTGTCCAGCAGAGGGCAGCAGAGCTGGATGAAGATGATGAAGATGATGAAAGATGATGGTACTCACACTCACACACACACTGATGATTGTTAACTTTAGTGTTTGTGCTGTTGGAGGGTCAGACTCTGTTACCATGGTAACGGTAAGAAACCTCCATGTTATTGAACATCTATAAACACTTCAGGGTGATGGGGGACGTAGTTCCTGATCAGGGCTCTGGTTTTTGGTTTGACTCTGTCCTGAACGGACCGGTCTCTGGTTCTGGTTCTGGTTCTGGTTCTGAACCTGCTCTATGAAAGTGTCTCACCGTGGGTTTGGACGAGGACAGAGCCGAGAGGACCGAGGGCTGCAGCACGGCGCCGTAGATCTGTCTGTAGCGGTCAACGCTCAGGCCGTGGATCAGGTGGTCAGAGCTCCTCTGCTGATTGGCTGTCACTTCTCTGCCCGCACATCTCGATGTCACTTCCTGTTTACAGGGAAAACAGGAAGGACAACTTTAAAAAAAAATAAACAACTTCTGTGAAGAACCAACGGTCTGCAAACCCACCAAAGACCTTCACCAACCATCTCAGTCCTGGATCATGTAGTCCCTCTGTGTCTCTGTCACTCAGTACTAACGAGCGAATCTGACTAGTGATACTAACGAGTTAATCTAACTAGTAATACTAACGAGTGACTCTAACTAGTGACAGATTTTCCGTCTTTCAGCACAAACATAAGATAATTAAAGATAATTAAAGATAGTTAAAGATAATTAAAGATAATTAAAGATGATTAAAGATAATTAAAGATCATTAAAGATCATTAAAGATGATTAAAGAGTGTCTTACCTTTCTTGCCGTCATGGTTGTCGGTCCTCTCTCTGTTTGAACGTTTCCTCTGGTTTGTTTTCAAAAATCTCAAATAAAAACATTTTTCTTCATTTCTGTTCTGTTCTGTTCTGAAGTGTTTACCTTCAGCTCTGTGAACCTCTTTAATGCTGGACTGGAGATAGGGGAGAGTGGGGTAAGTTGATCCATGTTTAGTCCCTAGTTTAGTCTCTGACTCGTGTCACTGCAGATATTTCAGGATGTTGTTCGTCTCTGAACAAAGATTAGATTAACTTTGGTTCAGTCTCATAAAGACAGACGCTGCTGTGTGAACTTCAGTGGAAAAGAAAATCAAAATAAAATATTATTAATAAAATATTCTGAACAGCAGAGGATTAGGGACACTGGGGAAAAAAGGTCTAATATAATTTTTAAGATTATTCTGGAAAAAAGAAAAACAGAATTCTGACGATTTTCTCATAATAATAATAATTTAAAAAAATGATTGGAGCTTTTTTTCCAAGTGGTCCTAATCCTCTTATTATTTTGAGTAATTTTAAATCACTTTTATACTTCTTTCAAATGTCTTTTAAGGTTATTTTAAATGTTATTATGATTTATTTTTAATGTCTTTATAGTTCTTTTAAATTCATTATTCACTTTTATTGGAACTTTGCCCTCGCCAAGATGGCTGCCGCTGCGCGCAGGCGTACTTAGTCCTCTAATTATATATGCCCCCCCATACACACACACACACACACACAAACTCTGCCGCTGTGAGTTGCGTGAGAGTGCGCAGGTCCGGGCGTTCCTGGCTCCGCCCCTCCGGTATAAACTCACCGAGCGGACACTTTACCGGACACAAACGCGCACGTGCAGGACTACTGTTCATCTGTGGAGTGCACGCGGTTCCGAAACAGGTCAGTGTGTGTGTGTTTGTGTAAGTAACCGTGTGTGTGTGTGTGTGTGTGTGTGTGTGTGTGTGTGTGTGTGTGTGTGTGTGTGTGTGTGTGTGTGTGTAAGTATCAGCTGTTTCTGCTCTGACGGTTTACTGTGTGTGTGTGTGTGTGTGTGTGTGTGTGTGTGTGTCCTGAAGTGAAAGTGTTTATTAGATTCTGAATAAATTGATAAGATCGGGTTCAATGACTGTTGTTATTGATCCATCCTGCTGTTATTGATCTGTCCTGCTGTTATTGATCCATCCTGCTGTTATTGATGGATTGATCAGCGGCTGAGGTCCTTTAATCTGACAGATTAATTAGTGTCAATAATCTCCTTTAATCTGGAGTTCCTGAATCTCTGAGCTGCATCATTAACTAATTAATTAATTAACCTTTAATCAATCTTAATGAACTCCGTTCATGTTTGGATTATTGATCATATTGATCAGACTGATGGAGTCTAATGATGATGAAGATGATGGACATTAAACTGATAATCAGGACAGTGATATCATAATCAATATGTCATAAAGGGATATTGATTAACCCTCATTAATTCAGGGATATCCGGTCTTGGTGATCCATCAGAGTCCAGATCCAGACCATGATCTCAGTCTCCACAGATGAGGGTTCAGGGTTCATCTGGGACCACAGTAGATCTTTTGTCCTGCAGGTCCATCTGGGGGCGGTGCCAGGGTTTAAGAATGTCGGGGGCGGAGCCTGGATTCTGAAACGCTCAGTTGTGGTATGAAGGACTCCAGAGTTCTGGACTCAGTCCAGGTCTGACCTGCTGATGGAGGATCATCTTTCACTGCCTCACTCTGATCTCCTGCTGACCTTTGACCTCTCAGGGTCACAGCGGGGGTCTTTGATCAAACTGAGCGTGTGCAGAAGCGTCCCACTATGTGTAATAACACGACAGACGAAGACGCCATGATGGATCAATAACTGACTCAGAGCGGCAGGAGGAACCTGGACTCCATCATCTTCATCACCCTCCTCCTCCTCCTCTTCATCTTCATCACCTCATGATCAGTCTGGTTCTTGTTGTTGACAGACTTCACTGTCAGCTGATCTGAGAAACGTTTATAAACACAGACGTCAAAAAGACGTCAGTGACGAGCAGGAGAGGACGTCTCTAAAGTAACGATGTCAGAACTTACTTCTCTTTGGCTCCTCCCTCAGGCGCTTCTCATGTCCGACCCGCATCAGTGTGTCAGTCCATCATCAGCATTTGTGTTGGCGTCCTGAGGTCCTTGTTGGCGTCCTGAGGTCCCTGTCGGCGTCCTGAGGTCCTTGTTGGCGTCCTGAGGTCCCTGTTGGCGTCCTGAGGTCCCTGCAGGTGTGTTGGTGGTGATGAGGCGCCGCTGCTCCCACCGCTCCTTCCTGTGGTTCGCCGTCCTGTTAGGAACTGGATCTCTGCCGCTGCTGTTCCATCTGGAGGACCTCTCCAGCTCCATCCAGCTCCTGAACCCAGGTGAGTGATGTCACAGGTCACCTGACTGCGGTTAAACTGAGACGCTGAACTTGGAAACGCCCTCTGGTGACGGGCTGCAGTATAGGTCCTAAACCCCGCCTCCTTATGGAGCTGTGGACAAACTTTCTAAATGAATGACACAGAATATAAATGTTTCTCCCCCCTGGTTGTGATGTTGACATGTAGTTACTGTCAGACTGGTTTGTGCTCAAGTCCTCTTTTTTCTGTACAGCTCCATTTTTAAAAGTTATTAGGGGGTTCATGTTTTCTATGATTGACACCTGATACAGCCTATGGGAGGACAGAGATTGAGTAGATCACCGGGGGATACGCTGTTTGAGCCGAGCGTCATCACAGAGACTCTCCTGCTGAATGTGTTCTCACTGTATTTTTAGACGTTGTGGTTTCTAATGGACGTCCTCCTCATGCAGCTGCAGATGTTTGATTCTGTGAACGTGCAGCTTCATGACAGCCGACCTGACACCAACACCAACACCGACACCGACACCGACACTGACACTGACACCGACCTGACACTGACACAGACACAGACACAGACACTGACACCGACACCGACACCGACACAGACACAGACACTGACACCGACACTGACACCACGGGTCCACGGAGAACAGACTGGAGCTGAGGGCCGAGAGGAGCGTGAAACATGAGATCAGTGTGAGAGGCGGAGCCACTGCAAATAGAAACACTGAGAGTCTCAGAGGGTTAGAGTGTGTGTGTGTGTGTGAGTGTGTTTGTGTGTGGGTGTGAGTGTGTGTGTGTGAGTGTGTGAGTCTGTGAGTGTGTGAGTGTGTGAGTGAGTGTGTGTGTGTGTGAGTGTGAGTGAGTGTGAGTGAGTGTGTGAGTCTGTGAGTGTGTGAGTGTGAGTGAGTGTGTGAGTGTGTGTGTGTGTGTCCTGACTGTTGATCACACGGCCTCAAAAACACGATTGAGTCTGAGATTCATGATGAACACCTGAACAGAGCTGCTGCTGATGGTAACCTTGTGTAACTGATCAATGAAAGACTCGTCAATAATCGGTCGACCTGAAGCCTCTCTGTACTCCAGGGTAAAAATCTGACCAATCACAGTCAGACTTTTTTTTAACAACATTTTCTACAGTGAATCTGAGACTCAGCAGACGAAGAGTCTCCTTGAAGAACATCATGGAGAACTCTGAAGGTCTCAGACCGAACCCTGACAGGAAACGTTGAGGTGATTGAAGAAGGACTGACCTCGAGTTTTCACCGTCCGCCAACTCCTACAGGATCTGTTTGTTCATGGCGGATTACAGACGCAGGAATCAGGAGAACTCACAAGAACCCGCAGATTCACGTTCAATCTCACGATAACGAGTCGTCTCTCTAAAGACAGACACATAGACATATAAGCAGTAGATTGTGTCCTTCCAGAGGAGGAAATCTACTTCTAGACTTCTAGAATCAGCATCTCCTCATCCATGGTGTCATCGGGGTGAAATGACGTCTAAAAACCTTTCACTTGTTCGTCTCCGCCCGTTTGCATGGTGTGAAATACGATCCTCCTGAAACACGGAGTGTTTTATTTTGAAAAGAAGTCGGTGTAAATTGACACGTTAACTTGAATGGTTACGATCAGCTACGATCGGAGGATACGACCTTTTAGGAGACGATCAGGATGAGGGTGGAGGTCGGGGGTCAGGCCTGACATTGAGGTCTGACATGTTTGTCCTGAGGAGGACCTGAAGTCCTGACCCTCAATGTTCTGTTTGAGGTGAGGAACTTTGACTGCAGCACATGTCCTCCATTTTTGATGAGGTCATCACTGAGTAACTGAACTGAGTGTCATTCAACAGTCAGAGCGCCCTCTGCTGGATCAAACAGCAGTTACTCCATCACAGGTAGAGTGTAGACTGGCTGCTCTGGGCCTTTGCTGGTCCCAGTAAACCAGTAACAGAGCTGTGGGCGTCTGATGGAGGTCTGATGGAGGTCTGATGGGGGTCTGATGGAGGTCTGATGGGGGTCTGATGGAGGTCTGATGGGGGTCTGATGGAGGTCTGATGGGGGTCTGATGGAGGTCTGATGGGGGTCTGATGGGGGTCTGATGGAGGTCTGATAGGGGTCTGATGGAGGTCTGATGGGGGTCTGATGGGGGTCTGATAGATGGGGGTCTGATAGGGGTCTGATGGAGGTCTGATGGAGGTCTGATGGAGGTCTGATGGGGGTCTGATGGAGGTCTGATGGAGGTCTGATGGAGGTCTGATGGGGGTCTGATGGAGGTCTGATGGGGGTCTGATGGAGGTCTGATGGGGGTCTGATGGAGGTCTGATGGGGGTCTGATGGGGGTCTGATGGAGGTCTGATGGGGGTCTGATGGGGGTCTGATAGGGGTCTGATGGAGGTCTGATGGGGGTCTGATGGAGGTCTGATGGAGGTCTGATGGAGGTCTGATGGAGGTCTGATGGAGGGGGTTCAGAGGATTGCTTCTGGTTCTGCTGAGAGAGAGTGAGTCCTGATCAGCCTCACCCCTGAGTCCATGTTTTATTGATGACCAGCTGATGAATATTTGAGGGCGAGCGAGTGATAGAGAGAGAGAGAGAGAGAGAGAGAGAGAGAGAGAGAGAGAGAGAGAGAGAGGAGCTTCCTGTCAGTCTGAGAGTCGAAGGAGAACCAATGAGTGACGAGAAGAAACCCAGAAGAGTCAGCGCTCTGTTCGCTTCAACACAAAGGTCAGATCTGAGGGTCTGAGGGTCTGAGGGTCTGAGGGTCTGAGGGTCAGATCTGAGGGTCTGAGGGTCTGAGGGTCTGAGGGTCTGAGGGTCTGAGGGTCTGAGGGTCTGAGGGTCTGAGGGTCTGAGGGTCAGATCTGAGGGTCTGAGGGTCTGAGGGTCTGAGGGTTTGAGGGTCAGAGGGTCTGAGGGTCAGATCTGAGGGTCTGAGGGTCAGATCTGAGGGTCTGAGGGTCTGAGGGTCTGAGGGTCAGATCTTTAGTCCACTTCGTCGCTCCAGGAAGGCGGAGAGTTTGACTCCAGATGAACGTGTGAACCTGCTGCAGGAGGAGGTCACATGATCAGAGGTTTCTGTCGTGGCGTCTCTGTAATCTCCGAGTCGCTCCAGCACAAACACCGTGAGCGCCGCGCTTCTGAGGATTGGAGGGAATTTTCTCAGCACGCTCGCCGCCTTCAGAGCGCCGCGGCGTTATCTCCTGCACGCACAGACTCGAACACAGACGCTCTGCAGCAGATTAGAATATTAAACACCAACCTGACCTGACGGTGAGGACGCCAACGACGACCACGAGGGCGACTCTCAGAAGTTAAACCGGCGATTATGAGACCTGAGAGACGAGGACGCCAAAACATCATCGCTCTGAACGCCACACAGCTGAGGCTCTGACAGTACTCTGGGTTAAAGGTTCCCTCTGATGGTACTCTGGTCTTTAGGTTATAAAGTTCCTGACATCAAACCTCATGATTCAGGACCAGAAGTGTGGAACCAGGACACAGAACCGGACCTTAGAATCTAGTTTAATCTGAGTTTAATCTGAGTTTAGTAGAAAACATGTTTTTTGTTTGTTGTTGAAGGACCTGATGATCTTCATCTTTCGGTTCTGAAACTCTGAAAAGACTTGGACTTTAATCCTGACTCAGTATTTGAGATTAAATCTGAAATTACCTGATCAGATTATAAAGACCTCCTCCTCACAGACATGTCTGTACCTTCAGGATCCTCCTGTCCCGGAGTTTCTATGACGACGGTTATTACCTGATTAGATAAACTTTAATTAACGAGTGAAGAGAGATTAGAGCCGCAGAGCAAACAAACGAGGAAACAGTCGTCAGGAAACACAGGAGACCAGAGAGGTCACTCACACTGTTACTGTTTTAGATACACAACAATTATACACAACTATACAAACTATGATTTAAACACAATTATATATACACACTATGATTTATACACAACTATATATACAAACTATGATTTATACACAACTATATATACAAACTGTTTTATACACAAACTTTGGAAACTATAAAGTTCAGTTACACCTGAACAAACTTTGACATATGAAAACAACATTAAACACAAAAACAAAGTTGTATATAAATATTGATAAACAAACACAAACACTGATATAAACGAATTGATTGGTTAGTATATGAAGATCAGCTGAAGGTCACATGGTCTCAGATCAGCTGATCTGTCTCACCTTCTCTCTGTCTTTCTGTCTTCAGGTGTGAAGAAGCTGCAGAGAAACTCAGAGGAGGTGAGTCCGACCAATCAGAACCACAGACCGGGTCAGGGTTATGGGGACAGAGCCCCCTGCTGGCCTGCTGTGGAGTTAGAACTCTGACACACAGAGGGACGTCCTTCAGCTCACAGACGTCCTCCTCCTTGTCTCAGTCTGATGATCAGTGTCCTCAGTCTAAGACAGCGGCGTCTCTCAGGACCTCAGAGGACACCCTCAGATCTTGTATAAAATCATGATTGTCTCTGGACTCAAACTGTCTTCTGTCTCGTTAAAGGAGGACGTGTTGGACAGTCCTGCTGAAGGAGACGTCTCCTCTCTGATGTTTAACGGTTCCAGACCTCCTGATCTCGGACTCTTCCAGGACAGTACTCTGGTGCCTCCTGTTGGATCTGAGAAGGTCCTTGAGCAGCAGAGGACGACACAGAGGTTACGGCGCCGCCTGCTGGCGGACATCTGCTCCAAGTACTGGCCGGGCGCCTGGGATCAGCTGGTCTCCAAGAGTCACATGGTCATGGTGTGGGCAGAAGACCGGTCCAGGCTCCTGTACTGCGAGGTTCCCAAAGCCGGCTGCTCCAACTGGAAGCGGGTCCTGATGGTTCTGGCGGGCTACGCGGACTCTGCCCTGGACATCCCTCACGACATCGCTCACATCCACAACCGCCTGCCGCACCTGGTGAACTTTGACCTGGACAGCATCATGGAGCGGGTCAACACCTACACCAAGGTCCTGTTCGTCAGGGACCCCTTCGAGCGGCTGGTGTCGGCGTTTCGTGACAAGTTTGAGAATCCAAACGATTATTACCACCGTCTGTTCGGTCGGCACATCATCTCCAGGTACCGCGCCAACGCCTCGCAGAGCGCCCTCAACACCGGCGATGGCGTCACCTTCAGGGAGTTTGTGCACTACCTGCTGGACCCGCGGCGTCCAGTGGGAATGGACAGCCACTGGACGCCGGTGAGCACGCTGTGCCACCCTTGCCTGATTCACTACGACTTCATCGGAAAGTTCGAGAACATGAACAGTGAAGCTAACTTCCTGCTTAGGAGCATCGGAGCGCCGCCGCACGTCACCTTCCCCGACTACAAGGACAGGAACCCGCAGGACGAGAGGACGTCCTCCTCCATCATGAGGAGATATTTCTCTCTGCTGAACGCCACAGAGCGACAGAGGGTCTACGACTTCTACCGCATGGACTACCTGATGTTCAGCTACTCCAAACCCCTCCCACACCTGCACTGAGGGGGCGGGGCTTCAGCTTTTTATAAACAGTCGCAGTTTGTTCCTGATTAACAGGTGAAATAGATCTTTGTGAAATAATCTATGAATGAGCCGAAATCATATTAAACAACACGTTCACAGTAACACGTTCACAGTAACACGTTCACTTTAACTCGTTCACTCTAACACGTTCACCCTAACACGTTCACAGTAACATGTTCACAGTAACACGTTCACAGTAACACGTTCACAGTAACATGTTCACAGTAACATGTTCACAGTAACACGTTCACAGTAACACCTTCACTTTAACTCGTTCACAGTAACACGTTCACCCTAACACGTTCACTCTAACACGTTCACCCTAACACGTTCACAGTAACATGTTCACAGTAACACGTTCACAGTAACACGTTCACTCTAACACGTTCACCCTAACATGTTCACTCTAACACGTTCACAGTAACACATTCACAGTAACACGTTCACTCTAACACGTTCACCCTAACACGTTCACTCTAACACGTTCACAGTAACACGTTCACAGTAACACGTTCACTCTAACACGTTCACAGTAACATGTTCACAGTAACACGTTCACCCTAATACGTTCACAGTAACACGTTCACAGTAACACGTTCACTCTAACACGTTCACAGTAACTCGTTCACAGTAACACGTTCACAGTAACACGTTCACTCTAACACGTTCACAGTAACATGTTCACAGTAACACGTTCACAGTAACACGTTCACTCTAACACCTTCACAGTAACACGTTCACCCTAACACGTTCACTCTAACACGTTCACCCTAACACGTTCACCCTAACACGTTCACAGTAACACGTTCACTCTAACACGTTCACAGTAACACGTTCACCCTAACACGTTCACAGTAACATGTTCACAGTAACACGTTCACTCTAACATGTTCACAGTAACACGTTCACAGTAACACGTTCACTCTAACACGTTCACCCTAACACGTTCATTCTATCACGTTCACCCTAATACGGTCACAGTAACATGTTCACAGTAACACGTTCACTCTAACACGTTCACAGTAACACATTCACAGTAACACGTTCACTCTAACACGTTCACAGTAACATGTTCACAGTAACACGTTCACTCTTACACGTTCACAGTAACATGTTCACAGTAACACGTTCACAGTAACACGTTCACTCTAACACGTTCACAGTAACATGTTCACTCTAACACGTTCACAGTAACACCTTCACAGTAACACGTTCACCCTAACACGTTCACTCTAACACGTTCACAGTAACACGTTCACTCTAACATGTTCACAGTAACACGTTCACTCTAACATGTTCACAGTAACACGTTCACCCTAATACGTTCACAGTCACACCTTCACAGTAACACGTTCACAGTAACACGTTCACCCTAATACGTTCACAGTAACATGTTCACAGTAACACGTTCACTCTAACATGTTCACAGTAACACGTTCACAGTAACACGTTCACTCTAACACGTTCACCCTAACACGTTCATTCTATCACGTTCACCCTAATACGGTCACAGTAACATGTTCACAGTAACACGTTCACTCTAACACGTTCACAGTAACACATTCACAGTAACACGTTCACTCTAACACGTTCACAGTAACATGTTCACAGTAACACGTTCACTCTTACACGTTCACAGTAACATGTTCACAGTAACACGTTCACAGTAACACGTTCACTCTAACACGTTCACAGTAACATGTTCACTCTAACACGTTCACAGTAACACCTTCACAGTAACACGTTCACCCTAACACGTTCACTCTAACACGTTCACAGTAACACGTTCACTCTAACATGTTCACAGTAACACGTTCACTCTAACATGTTCACAGTAACACGTTCACCCTAATACGTTCACAGTAACAGGTTCACAGTAACATGTTCACAGTCACACGTTCACCCCTCCGCTGCTCTTCGGAGTAAACACAGAACCTCACATCCTGGATGTTTTCGGCTTCAGCTGCTCCAGTTTCACTTCAGTTGAATTTCTAATTTGACGTGTTGATTCAGCAGGCTAAAGGTTCGATGTCTGTTTGATTCAGCAGGTTAAAGGTTCGATGTCTGTTTGTTTCAGAAACTTCACTGTTGGGTTTAGTTTCTAATCTGGGTCCTTCTGATCCCCCACAGACCCTCAGAGACTCCGACTCAGTTTGTAGCTGAAGACCATCAGGACTCTGAAGGACCATCATCTGATTCTCATGGAGGAACTAAAATGTCATTTTAGTGAAGCACGAGTTCAACACCGACACCTTTGACTGTCCTCCCTCCTCTAGGTGTCTCTGCTGCTCTGAGATCAGTCCTGATGAAGAAGCCGAAGCACTGCCAACTCACCTGGACCGGCACACCTGGACAGGCACCCCTGGACCGGCACACCTGGACCAGCACACCTGGTAACAAAGATGAACTCTCCGAACTGACAGTTTTTATCTTCTAACAGCTCAAAAGACTCGAACTTCAACATGGATCATGTGACTGCAGGTGATCATGTGACTGCAGGTGATCATGTGACTGCAGGTGATCATGTGACTGCAGGTGATCATGTGACTGCAGGTGATTTTGGATTTCAAATGTTTGACAGGATTGGAGCGTCTTTTCTGCGGTTTGCTCCTGAAACTTTAAAATTTTACTTTATGAACGTTAAAATAAATGAATAAATAAATAGAATTTTCCATCCGGTTGATTTTCTGTTTTTCTTGTTTATTGTTTCGTCTGATTGAACAGAAAAGACTTTTTTAAACCGTAAAGAATTAAAATGTGATTATATCCACGTCTTGTTATATATGATATATATAATATAATAATATATAATATAAATATAGAAGTAAAGTATGTTAGAATATCATAGTATAGTATGTTAAATATGTTGTATTATATGATGATAAAAATGGAACAGAATGTCAAACCCTGACGGGCTAAAATAAAACAGGAGCTGATCATCACCTAACGTGTGAAATGGAGGTGGATAATACCAAGACACACACACACACACACACACACACACACACACACACACACACGCACACACACACACCGCAGGCTGTGTCTCCAGCAGCAGAGTGAATTCTGTCTAATTACAAAGAGCCTGAAGACTCTTTAATGAAAGTTAAACGATGAATTTAGAGATTTACATATCTGCTAGGAGGAGGAGGAGAGGGAGGAGGAGGAGGAGGAGGAGGAGGGAGGAGGAGGAGAGGGAGAGAGGAGAGGGAGAGAGGAGAGGGAGGAGGAGGAGGAGAGAGGAGGAGGAGGAGAGGAGAGGAGGAGGAGGAGGAGGAGAGGGGGAGAGGAGGAGAGGAGGGAGGAGGAGGAGAGGAAGGAGGAGAGGAGAGGAGGAGGAGAGGAGGAGGAGAGGGAGGAGGAGGAGAGGGAGGAGAGGAGAGGGAGGAGGAGAGGAGAGGAGGAGGAGGAGAGGAGGAGAGGGAGAGAGGAGAGAGAGGAGAGGGAGGGAGGAGGAGGAGGAGAGGAGTTCTGACAGAGGAACCACCACACGGGTCCAAAGTTCTTCTTTTTTGTCCGCTGAGTTCTGAACATCTACGGCAGCCCTAAGAGGACAATTCTCATCTGTTTTCTCCCTGTGGAGGAGGGTGAGGAACTCACACAGGTTTACCACCAGATGGCGCTGTAAGCTTGATATTGTTTTCTCAGCCTGAAGACCTTAAATCTGTTGTCAGTTTCTTTAACATTTTGAACCGTTGTTTATTTTGAAGGTTTGCTCATTAACCTCACAGTCGGGTTAATTATTTATGATCTCTAATCTACCTCATCACCCCCCCTCAGGGGCCCCTGTGGCCCTTCAATCGTTGACTTCCTGTCTCATGTCGTTTTAAACTTTCCCTGAGTGTCTGATTTTCACTTTTTAAACTGTTTGTCTCTGATTTTTCTTTATTTTCACTCAGGAAACAGTTTTAGTTTGTGTCGGTGATTTTCCTCTGGAGACACAGACAGACTGAGATCAGCCACTGTCCTTTCAAAATAAAAGCATAAAAGTTCCATTTGAAATATGAGGCGTGTTCCTCATTTAAAGGTGAAAACCATGTTCTGTTTGGTGAACTGCACCTTTAAATCCACATAAACATTAAAATCACAGACTGTATCTTTACTCTGGACCACTTGGTTCCTCCAGTTTATGGATCTGAAGCTGAAAAGTTCTCAGTAATTCTGCGTTTTTTTCTTGTTCTTATTCAGCAGGAGAGTCGCTGTGATGACGCTCGGCTCAAACAGCATATCCCCCCGGTGATCTACTCAATCTCTGTCCTCCCATTGGCTGTATCAGGTGTCAATCATAGAAAACATGAACCCCCTAATAACTTTTAAAAATGGAGCTGTACAGAAAAAAGAGGACTTGAGCACAAACCAGTCTGACAGTAACTACATGTCAACATCACAACCAGGGGGGAGAAACATTTATATTCTGTGTCATTCATTTATAAAGTTTGTCCACAGCTCCATAAGGAGGCGGGGTTTAGGACCTATACTGCAGCCCGTCACCAGAGGGCGCTGTTCTCACAGAGAGGAGGGGGCAGGCGGCGTCTATTCAAGATACAGTCTGTGTTGACATGATGGAGGGAGGGAAACAACCCGATGACCTCTGACCCCTGACTGTAAAATCAGATTTACTTCTGATCAGTCCTGACGTCATCATTCTGATGGAATGATCAGAGACCGTGTGTGTGTGTGTGTGTGTGTGTGTGTGTGTGTGTGTGTGTGTGTGTGTGTGTGTGTGTGGATGGTGCTGACGGCCGGCAGCGCGCGGACTCTCGCGCACAGTCTGTGCGTAAAGGCGCGCGCTCCGGAGCACAAAATGGTTCCTGCAGAAGAACTGGACTGTGTGTGTGTGTGTGTGTGTGTGTGTGTGTGCGCGCGCGGACTGTGGAGGAGAATAAACCGGCTCTGTCTGCGCAGCCTCGCGGCGCACATCTCCATCTAGCAGCGCGCAATAATTGAAATGGCGCATTGTGCCCGCGGCGCGTGGAGCGGCAGAATGCATGACGATAGACGTCATTTGGCTCGAGAGCCGGAGGGATGTTTGATGTTAAAATACAGGAGCAGCCAGCACGGGTGGAGGAGGAGGAGGAGGAGGAGGAGGACGTGCAGGAGGACAGGAGGACACAGAGAGGACGCAGCTGAGGAGACATCTGGACTCCGGTTCGGACTCTGGGTGGATGTTTGGGTCTCCGGGTAGATCTGCTCTCAGCTCCCTGACAAAGGAGCTCTCTGCAGGCGGGGGTTCTCCTCTCTCTCCCCGGCCACAGAGACGAGGCTGAGCGGGGGGGGAGGACGAGGCGGCCGCCTTATTGTAACCTAATCCTGGCCCCCGGGGGTCTGAAGGGCTCCGGGCGACTCTTCCCTTTCAGCCCTCCTCCTCTTTATTCTTCTGAGGAGATACGGACGGGCCTGTTTCTCCTCTCCTGCTCCTCACACACACTCTCTCACACACACACTCTCACACACACAGCGGAGGAGAGGCGGGCAGCCTACCGCGGACCGCGAGTGAAGAAGAGCCGGAATCCTCAGACTGTGAACCCGGGGACGGAGCAGACAGACGCCGGTCATCATGTCTTCAGTGTCGGTGTCCTCTCAGGTAAGACCGAGCAGCAGAAGAAGAGGCCAGAGAAGAGCTTCAGACCACGAGTGTTCAAGTTTAAGACTCAAAAACGCAGAAATTTAGACGAACATTCCTCCGGGTGTCGACCGGGAGCGTCAAAACGCTCACGTTGTACTGCCTGACCGAAGTCCGTTGAAAAAGCCTTTAATTTAAGTTTTAATCCTTATTTACGCGGAAATATTAAATATGGACGGAATAGTTTTTCATGATCTGACAGAATCTGATTCAGTGTTTAATTCGGCATGACTTCACTTTCATACATCGAACCGCTTGTGTATAAAAACTGAGCTTTTGCTTTGGGCTTCCTTCATTTTCCTGCCATCATGTCCGCTGTGTTGAGCGGTGCAGATCTCTGTTACTGCGGGGCAGAAGTTACACAAACCTCAATGTAACTGGAGTTTTGAGACGATTTTTCCTCGAGTTTGGTGAGAGCTTCTTAACTGGAGGAAGGACTCAGGACCGAGGGTCAGATCATCTCTGATCTCTGATTAAAGCAAGGCCGTCTGAAATCATCAGATTTCCTAATGGAGTCTGGTGAAGTTATTTCATCATAAGACGAGCAGAATCCTTTAGAACTGAACCAGGTTTGGTTTTTGAGAAGGTGAAATATGGAGTCTGCTGATGTGGTTCATGGATCCAAGTCTGACCCTGAAGGTCTGAGGAGGGTCTGATGGGCGTGCTTAAGGAGCTGTCAGTCACAGTGATTGACAGCTGCTCCTGAACGCTCTACCTGAAGATCACCTTCAAACAGACTCAGCTGATCCAAAGTCCCTGAGCTGAAACCAGCTTCACGTGCGGCCGAGATCAGCAGCTCTCTGTTATTTCCACACACACACACACACAGACACACACACAGACACACACACAGACACACACACACACACAGACACACACATGGGGGGAGCGGAGCATGTTTTGTCGGTTTGGCCCTGGGGCGTGAGCGGGCCCCGGGGCAGAGCCGAGCTGAGTCCGCCTCCTGTTCACCTTTCATGCTTCAAAGCTCCTCTGTGTGTGTGTGTGTGTGTGAGTGTGTGTGTGTGTGTGTGTGTGTGTGTGTGTGTGTGTGAGTGTGGGGGGGTGTGTGTGTCAATTAATCCAGAGTGAGGCCGGACCCCCAGGTCATCTCAGCCTGCCCCCCCCAAAGACCCCCCCACATCAGTGTGACAGCCATGAAATCTGGAGAGACTGACTTTCATCTGATGGGGGGGGGGGGGGTGTTTAAAGGGACATTCTGCTGTAAAATTATCCAGTTTGTTTGTGGCTCCTCAGACCTCTCTGTATTTCTATCCTGCAGTCGACAACATTCATCTCTGGAGGCGGGGTCTAACTCGGGGTTACGGCGGGTTTGACCCTTTAAATCTCAGATCCTCATTCCTGATTCTCCGTTAGTCAAAGTTCTCGCACAGATCTGGTCCTCAGAGACCCTCAGAGACCCTCAGAGACCCTCAGAAAGTTTAAACATGGGGCTCTATGGGGACTGACTCACAGCAGGACGCTGCCTCTAGAGGACAGGAGAGGAACTGCCCCTCTTTGGTGTCCCTCTCCAGTCCTGCAGGTCCATCCTTGGTTCTGTGTTCTGACCCGGCTGTTTTTGTCCCCGGTGACAGGAGGGGCGGAGCATGTCCAGGATGTCTCTGAGTCGCTCCCCCGTGTCCCCCATGACGGCTCAGGGAATCCCGTCCCCCGCCCAGCTGACCAAGGCCAACGCCCCGGTCCACATCGACGTGGGGGGGCACATGTACACCAGCAGCCTGGCCACGCTCACCAAATTCCCCGAGTCCAGGTAAGAGAAGACAGACCCGTACCTGAGGGTCCGGGTTCGGTTTGTTGCGCTGAATGTGTCTGACCCCGCCCCCTCGTCTCTCTGCAGGATCAGTCGTCTCTTTAACGGCACGGAGCCCATCGTGTTGGACAGTCTGAAGCAGCACTACTTCATCGACAGGGACGGAGACATCTTCCGCTACATCCTCAGCTTCCTGCGCACCTGCAAACTGCTGCTGCCCGAAGACTTCAAGGTGAGGACAGAAAACATGGAGGCCGTCTCAGTGAGGCTGCCCCCTGCTGGTCTCTAGAGAGGAGAGTTGGAGGCCAAAAATCGCAGAAAGAAAAAAACTGAAAAATTGAAGCTGGAAGTAAAAAAAGAAAAGAAATCAGTCAGAATTTTATTTTATTACTCTGTGATTTTTTTCAGTTTAGACTCAAAATCCTAAAATCTGAATCTGAGAAATAATTTGGATTTCTGATTTAAAGCTGATTGAGATTAAAAAGTCTGAGTTTATTCTAGAAAATCTGTTTTTTTTCTCAGATTTCTAAAGACAAAAAGAAGAAACTGACCAGAATCAGAAAAATGAAAAAAAGTTCGACTCAAAAATTTAAGATTTGACCTTTTTTTTATAGTCTATATAGAAAAATTAAAGTTTTTTTTATTTTTTTAGCAAAAGTGACTTTAAAATACAGAAATATTCTCTTTTTAAAACTTTCTAAAGTGGAAAAAAATTCTAAAAAACTTTGGAATATTTTTGAAAGAGTTTGAAGTTTTTTCAGATTTCTGAATAAAGTCGGAATTAAAAAAAAAAGTCAAAAATTTGACAAAATTCTTGTAAAATGAAAAAGTCAAATTTGGTGAAATTTTGGTGTGAATGAAAAGGAGACAGGAGACAAGGAGACAGGAGACAGAGATAGGAGACACAGACTGAGACAGCAGTGTAAGTCACGTCTCTCTCTCTCTCTCGTGTTTTCGTGTTGTTGGACGTCAGTTAGCTCCGCCCATTTAATGAAAACCTGCAGGCAGGACCTGAGGACTGACTGAGAGACTCGAACCCGAACCCTCGTGTCCAAGTGTTCGCTCCACTGAGACCCGTGTGTCAGTCATGTGACCGTCCTCTGTTGTAACCTGGTCCTCCTGCAGTATTTACCTGAGCTTGGCTCCGCCCCCTCTCTGTCTTCATTAGGACTTCCCCCAGCTGTACGAGGAGGCTCGTTATTACCAGCTGACCCCGATGGTTCGAGAGCTGGAGCGCTGGCAGGCGGAGCGGGAGGCCCAGCGAACGGCGCCCTGCGAGTGTCTCGTGGTCAGAGTGACCCCTGACCTTGGCGAGCGGATCGCCCTGAGTGGAGAGAAAGTTCTGATTGAGGAGGTCTTCCCGGAGACCGGCGACGTCATGTGCAACTCTGTCAACGCCGGCTGGAACCAGGACCCCACCCACGTGATCCGCTTCCCCCTCAACGGGTACTGCAGGCTCAACTCTGTACAGGTGAGCGCTCACACACACACACACACACACACACACACACACACACACACACACACACACACACACACACACAGGGGGAAGGTCCCGCCCTCCTTCGCCTCTGATTGGTCAGAATTTCTTCCGGCTGTGAAACGTCGTCGTCTGTCGTCGGTTTGGAGGTTCAGAATCATGTTCTGTAAAGTTCTGTTCGATGTTCAGAACCGACGGCCCGCGCTCAGCTTGAGCATGTGATGATGTTTCCAGCTTTTCTAGCCAATCAGAGGCGATGGAGGCGGGACCTTCCCCTACCATCCCACAGTAAAAAGAAGTCGTACCCAGAACTCACCTGTCCGTCACACCTGGAGCTGATGGCAGACAGCCGACCCTTGTGGTCCTGCTGGTCATCAGAGGGTACTGCACCTCCACACTCAGAACCCTGACCCTGTCCGTCTGTGTCCTCAGGTCCTGGAGCGTCTCTTTCAGAAAGGTTTCAGCATCAAGGCGTCGTGTGGCGGCGGCGTGGACTCGTCCCAGTTCAGCGAGTACGTCCTGTGCCGGGACCTGCGGCACAGCCAGTCCATCACGAGCACCCCGATCCGGATCAAACAGGAACCTCTGGACTAAACAGAACCACCAGAAACTGTTCACATCTGGATCCTGCAGCATCTGCAGAACCTGGAGAGGAACTCAGAGACCGCCGGAGCTGAGGTGACCTCTGACCTCTGACCTCTGACCTCTGACCTCTGCAGAGCGTCCGTTTGGATCAGATGTGATTGATTCAGAATCAGGGCCCAGTTATTCCAAAAGGTAAATCTGGATCAGGATGACCCGGTTTTGAAAATCCTGTATCTTCAATCAGGATCAGGTAGTTGATCCAGATCCAGACTTTAAAGATCCAGATCACCAGAGCTCACTTGGTCTACAGGGGGCGCCAAAATCCGCCCTGATAGATCCTCACGACCTCGACCGCGTTCACACCAGGAAATAAAATGATTGGCGTTCTCAGTTGGCGTGTTTTTGACCGCCTCAGGGTTTTGGGTCCGCTCACTAGTCCAGACGAGCGCCCAAACACGCTAATTTACACAAGAGAGGCGGGGCTTCCTTCACACCGCTTCAGTCTGCTTATATCAAACATGGTTGGGGGTGTCACTCTGTGAGGGTACCGGATCATCCGACCACAACGCCGTTCAGACTCTCAGCCCTCTTCCGTAACTGAACGAAGCGAAGGCGTGTTAGCGGCGTCGTAAATTTGTGTCATTCTCACGTCTGATTCGCCCGGTTTGTGCGGTTCGCGCTCTGAAAATTCACCCCGCCCCTTATCTGTGTCCCGGTCCAGGGTCTCGGTCAGATCGTGCTAACCGCTACCCTGCCGATGTTTCTGGGTTTTATTAGAGTGCAGAGAATTCTGGGAAATGTGCGGCTCTGAAGGACGCACCTGATGCTGCCTCGACCAGAACAGGACGCTTTAGTCGGCGTCTGTGGACAACTTTTGACTTGCTGCAGTGACACCTTGGGTCCTCCAATGAGGACTTTGAGGGCTGCGGTCCCTGGACCGGGACACAGCTGACCCCCCGACCTCCACCTTCATCCTGATCGTCTCCTAAAAGGTCGTATCCTCCGATCGTAGCTGATCGTAACCATTCAAGTTAACGTGTCGATTTACACCGACTTCTTTCCAGGAGATGCTGATTCTAGAAGTCTAGAAGTAGATTTCCTCCTCTGGAAGGACACAATCTACTGCTTATATGTCTATGTGTCTGTCTTTAGAGAGACGACTCGTTATTGAACGTGAATCTGCAGGTAAATCCGCCTCACAAACAGATCCGGTAGGAGTCGGCGGACAGTGAAGATCTCTGCCAGATCGAAGTCGTTCAGGATGCGGTGAAAATTGAAAATTGTGGGTTAGCGTTCTGGGACTCCTCGTGTCCCTCGTGTCCCTCGTGTGGCGTTATTGCATCAAAGCTAACAGTGGTGGTCTCGGTTTTAGATTCTCAGAAGAGCGAATCCCCCCCCCCCCCGATCAGGACTATAAGATGAAGGACTCCTAGACCTGATCCTTAAAGGGGGGCACAGTCTCTCCTGTCTCACCTCGGTGGTGGTAAAATACCGCAGGAGTTACAGCTTCAGGTTCGCACCTCCAGCCTCTCCGACCACACACACACACACACACACACACACACACACACACACACACACACACACACACACACACACACACACACACACACACACACACACACACACACACACACACACACACACTCGGGATGGGGGGAATGGAACTGCCAACCTTCTGGTTACCGTGACGACCGCTCCGCCTCCTGAGTTCCTGCTGCCCCTTCAGGAGGAGGTCTGGCTCCTCCTCCTCCTCCTCCTCCTCCTCCTGGATAACTGGGCCCTGCTCTCAGACTCTGTTTTGATAAAGTCCTGTTTTGATAATTTAATCCTGTTTTTATAACCTGCTGTTTTTCTAGATTGAAAGTCTTTGTCGGCCGTCTCTGTGTCTCTGAGTGTTTTTGTACAAACTGAACTAAAACCACGACTCCGAACTTCTTTCTCATTTTCTTTATTTCATTTTTTTGCAAAGGTACAAACGACTGTAAAATTGCATTGCCTGAAATGCGTCAGGGTTGAATACAGAATGTAGGAAATATAAATAGTCCCAAAAATTCATCCTTCCTTGACGGTGATCCTGTGAGCGAATATACAGAAGGTCCAGCACAGCGCCGAGTCAGCAGGTGGAGCTACAGACCGAACAGACCCGAGACCAAAAGACGGGACCGGATCCAGAACCGGGCAGGAGAGGATCGGGTATGACGAGGGAAAGACGATTAAAGCGTTAAAAACCTTCAGGGATCGGACCTGTCCCAAAAACCAGCTTCAAACTCTCACAAGATAAAACTGAACCCACACACTCAGAACCGGGTCCAGGAGGAGGCGGGTCAGACCGGAGAGAAAAGGGGAGGAGCCAGGATGAAGAGCAGGAAGAGGAGGAGTGTAGTCTGTATGTGGTCTGAGGTGATCAGCTGATTGGAGGAGAACCGGCTCCGTGTTAAAAACAGCAGAAATGAAGAAAGTGAGAGGTGGTCTTTAAAGGAGCAGTTCAACATTTAATCCAGTCCGGGTCTTAGTCTGGGTCTCAGTCTGGGTCTTAGTCTGGGGCTCAATCTGGGGGTCTCACTGAGAGTTCTGAGGTCTCACTCCCATATGCTGGTCCTCAGGCTAGCTTAGCATCACGAGAACTGCTGGTTCTGGTTCTGGTTCTGGTTCTTTCACACAGCTGTAGTCCTGAGCTTAAGACCCGTTATCAGCAGGACCACCATGACTCTGAGAACCTGGACTTGAGCTCTGAGGATCAAGACCTTCAGAAATCAAAGACCAGGAACTAGAAACCAGACCAGGTGAGGACCCGCTTGGCATTAGAGAAAGAAACAGGTCCAGCACAGACCAGCATGAGGACCAGACCAAGAAAAAGAGACGGGTCTAAGTCTGAGGTTAAAGACCGGGGGGCATCTCAGGCTAGGTTTTACTCTGGACCGGGAACCAGACCAGGAGGAGGCTAGGTCAGCTAAGCTTAGCGTAATGTGTGTGTGTGTGTGGGGGGGGTCCAATCCAGTCCAGCTGTCAACTTTAACCACCTGGCTGGGCTCCCTGACCCCACCTGACCCGGTCTTTCTGCTGACCTGGACTCTGGGTGTGTGTAAAAATGCTGAACTGCTCCTTTGACTGTTAGGCTCCTCCCTCCTGTGAAGACTCACTCATGGACTCACACACACACTCATGGACTCACACACACTCATGGACTCACACACACACTCATGGACTCACACACACACTCATGGATTCACACACACACTCATGGACTCACACACACACTCATGGACTCACACACACTGAAGGACTCACACAGTCTCACACACACACACTCATGGATTCATGCAGTCTCACACACACTGAAGGACTCACACAGTCTCACACACACACACACTCATGGACTCAGGCAGTCTCACACACACTGAAGGACTCACACAGTCTCACACACACACACTCATGGACTCACACACACACTCATGGACTCACACACACACTCATAGACTCACGCAGTCTCACACACACACACTCATGGACTCACACACACACACTCATGGACTCACACACACACACACTCATGGACTCACACACACACACTCATGGACTCACACACACACTCATGGACTCAGGCAGTCTCACACACACTCATGGACTCACACAGTCTCACACACACTCATGGACTCACACACACACTCATGGACTCTCACACACACTCATGGACTCAGGCAGTCTCACACACACTCATGGACTCACACAGTCTCACACACACTCATGGACTCACACACACACTCATGAACTCACACACACACACTCATGGACTCACACACACACACTCATGGACTCACACACACACTCATGGACTCTCACACACACATATGGACTCACACAGTCTCACACACACACATGGACTCAGGCAGTCTCTCACACACTCATGGACTCACACACACTCATGGACTCACACACACACTCATGGACTCAGGCAGTCTCTCACACACTCATGGACTCACACACACTCATGGACTCGCACACACTCATGGACTCAGGCAGTCTCTCACACACTCATGGACTCAGGCAGTCTCACACACACTCATGGACATGATCCTCCTTCATGGGTCTTCTGATCCACCATGATTCTCAAACTCTGCAGGAAAAATTACGACGTGAACTTTAAAAAAAACTCAGGAGCTCCGGGATCTCAGGGTCCTCAGAGCGGGGAGGGGGGGGGCAGATCAGAGACACGGGAAAGGAAGAGACTGTGAAGGCACCTGCTCAGGTACGCCCTGGACCAGCTCATCAGTCTGAAAACAGAACCTGGATCCAGATCTGCACATTATTCACCTCAGCAGAGACCCTCTCCTAGAACTGACCCAGATACCCAGAGAGGACCCCCCCTGTTCACTGTGGACCACTCTCTGAGCTGGATCTTCTGTGGGACAGAGTCCACTCTGAGGAGACCTGAGGTGAAGGTTCATGTGCAGACTGAAGCCGGGCTCCTGGATCATCTAAAACCGTCCCCTCAGACTGAAGTTCAAACCGGGCCCCCCACATCCGACCCCTCTGAGGGTGTGAGAGTCTGAGGATGAAGAGTGACCCGGTCCGTGGTCTGCAGTGGGCCCGGCAGTCCTCCAGGGGGGGCTCCTCCTCATTTGAGCAGAGCCTTGTAGAGGGTCAGAGAGCGGGCCGTGGACCGGTCCTGCTCCAGACAGAAGATGAAGTCCCTGAGGTTAACGCGGGTGATCCGCTGACGCAGCTGCTGGCGTGATGAGGGCGCCGAGGACGAGGCCGGACCAGAACCTGAGGCCACCTGAGAGAGAGGGGGGGGGCAGAGAGTGAGTCTGAGTGAAAGGGTTCATCTTCAGGAGACACAGGTTCAACTCGTAGATCTGGAGGTGGGGTCAAAAATGATGCCGACGCCATTTTTTTTTTTAGTTATCTCATGTTTTGTCTCACCACCCCACTTTTCACATGAGTTTGTGACGCCTTATATTTAGAAGTGGACTGGAAGGTTACCCACGCCTACAACCTACATCACTACGGCAATGGACAGGTACGAGGTGACTAAACAGACAGGGCCAACAGAAGAGGAGGAGGAGGAGGAGGAGGAGGAGCTTCAGAAACCAAGACTGTAAATCCAGTAACAGTTCAGGACATGAAGTGACCCTGAGAGCGGGACCCTCACAGAGAAGAGAGAGAGAGAAGAGAGAGAGAGAGAGAGAGAGAGAGAGGGAGAGAGAGAGAGAGAGAGGGAGAGAGAGGGAGAGAGAGAGAGAGAGAGAGAGAGAGAGAGAGAGAGAGAGAGGGAGAGAGAGGGAGAGAGAGAGAGAGAGAGAGAGAGAGAGGGGGGGGAGCAGAGAGTGAGTCTGAGTGAAAGGGTTCATCTTCAGGAGACACAGACACAGGTTCAACTCAAGATCTGGAGGTGGGGCCAAAAATGATGCCGACGCCATTTTTTTTTTAGTTATCGCATGTTTTGTCTCACCACCCCACTTTTCCATTCCAAACATTCAGAAACCAAGACTGTAAATCCAGTAACAGTTCAGGACATGCAGTGACCCTGAGAGGAGGAAGGAGGTCAGAATAAACCAGCGAGGAGAGAGAGAGAGAGAGAGAGAGAGAGAGAGAGAGAGAGAGGGAGAGAGAGAGAGAGAGAGAGAGAGAGAGAGAGAGAGAGAGAGAGAGAGAGAGAGAGAGAGAGAGAGAGAGAGAGAGAGAGAGAGAGAGAGAGAGAGAGAGAGAGAGAGAGAGAGAGAGAGAGAGAGAGAGAGACAGAGAGAGAAAGAGAGAGAGAGAGAGAGAGTTTTTATACACGAGGGAACAGAAACACTGAAAACTGAAGTTTGTGTTCAAAGATGAAAATAAACATATAAAATATAAAATCATTCTGGAGGCGGAGTCATATCTGGAGGCGGACCTTAAAACATTAATAAGTGATAAATGAACGAATCAGACATGAAATCGTTCTTTTGTTGATTTTTATCCAAAAGGAAAAACATCGTTTACAGTTTCAAACTCCTTCATTCTAGTCGGGGAGAAGTGAAGGTGTTGGTCGGGTTAAAGAGAACACTGTAAAAACTGGACCTTCTGAGTCCTGAACACCCCCCCCCCCCCCGACACACACACACACACACACACACTCAGGTCTAATCCCTCGCTGAGTCCAGACCTGCAGGACCACACCTTCGTGTCTCAGGTGTGTCTGCGCCCTGAGGCCCGGTAACACCCGCGCCCCGCAGCGACTCTTCAGCACCGCTCTCAGGTTCTGCTCCAACACGCCCTCTTTCCCAACGCAGACCTAACTCAGCCGCTCTCTTCATGGCGGCGGCGGTGGCGCCGACTCCCACAGACTCTTCCCAGGCTGCTGAGTGTCCCCGGGCGAGACAGAGACAGAGAGGAGACGTGTGAACGAGGCGCTCGCTGACTGAACCCTGAGGTGAGGACACGGTCTGAACCAGGAGCTGTGGACCCTCTCTGCAGGACGGGGGGGGGGGGCTCCTCCGGTCTCCTCCTCCACCCCAGCCCCTCCTTCTGCTCTCTGATTGGACCAGGTTCTGATGACTTGGCCTGGTCCTTTGCTGCTGCTCTCCCTGCCTCAGACCGCGGAGCTCTCGGGTCAGAACCATCGAATGTTTGCGGGTTCTTCTGATGACGGCGGTCCAGTCTGAACTGAACCTTTAA
>OY660868.1:322500-350000 GCA_962446985.1 Xyrichtys novacula
TCATCTCCATCATCGGAGTAAAAACTGACATTTCTGAGGCTGCAGCCAATCAGTGAAGAGGAAATGACCGAGGTCACAGAGTCAGCTGCTCTGTGTGTGTGTGTGTGTGTGCGTTCATGTGTGTGTGTACGTGCGTTCTCACCTTGCCCCCGTCTGCGCGGTGCTGAGCGACGGCTGAAACCTTCTCCAGCAGCGAGCGCAGTCTGGACTGAGTGGCGTGAGAGATCAGGTTGACCACGTCCAGAGGAACCTCGTTCACGCCCAGCTTCTTAGCTGAGGGGGGGGGGGCAGGTTATTTGATTGGTTTACTGAGTCATGTGACCTTTAGAAGTGTAAGATGTCCTCAGATGACTTTGGTTGAGACTTGATCTGATAGGGTCATTGATTGATTGATTGATTGATTGATGTGACTGGTCTCTCTAAGCCCCTCCCACAGTGTCAGGTGAGCGTACCTGTGTCCAGGATGCGGCGGTGCAGCAGACCGGTAGGCAGAAAGGACTCGTCCTTACAGGACCGGATCTTTGTCCCCACCAGCTCCGAGCTGGTTGCTAGGATACGGGCGTTCTCCTCATTCAGGTTGACCCCGGCCATGGACGCCACATCGTTGATGTCATCATCGTCTCTGAAGGTCAAATACACGTGTGAGCGTTACAGTGTTCAAACGCCTCAGCACACACACACACACACACGCGCGCGCACGCACGCACGCACACACCTCTGATGTTAACTAATCAGTGTTCAGGTGCTGCCCCCTGCTGGCTGACCGCCCCCCTCTCAGGTATCTAAACATGTTTGTTTTGTGTTGCCGTGTCCTCAGACCGTGTCCACAGATCTTGTCCTCAGACCGTGTCCTCAGATCTTGTCCTCAGATTGTGTCCTCAGACCGTGTCCTCAGATCTTGTCCACAGATCTTGTCCACAGATCGTGTCCACAGATCGTGTCCTCGGCGTTTTTCCGCTGACGTTTATTCGCGGTTTGAAGATCTTGAACTCTCTTGGACTCTCAGACGTGTCCACAGTCAGCTGGTTTGTTCAGAATCATGGGTTCTGTTTACGTGGATATCTGAGTTCAGACCCTCTCTCTGTTATTCGGTTAGTATCAGACGTATCTTCGATCTTCAGATCTTCAGACCCTCTTATATCTTCAGAGTTTGTTGAATTGTGTTTTTTTTATTCTCTAGAGTTTTAAAAGTTAAACTCTGATAAACTCTCAGTCTGCTTCAGTCAAACTTAGATCTACGTCTCCCAGAGCGCTGTAGTTCATAAAACACTCATTTGTAATGAAGGTTGATCTCGTACTGAAGGAGAGGTTCGAGCTCACCTGAATGTCCCGCCCCCTGGATCACTCAGCTTCTTCTGATTGGCCTGAGCAGCCAGGTTAACAGGACTCTTCCCGATGACGGTTGCAGGTCCTCTAACCAGAGTTCCTGCAGAGGACAGAAGGTTCAGGTGTTTCTGACTATTTCTGCTGATCATGGACTGGAACTCGACCATGAGAGGCGTGGCCTCTGCTGGACTCACCTTGAGGTCTTATCGACTGGCTGAAGACGACAGGTGAGCGCGTCTGAACGGTCTGAACACCTGCTCTGTTCACCGCCTGCAGACGCACAAACGTGACATTCAGGTTCACATTAACACACATCTGTCTGTTTCCTGAGTCAGGGTCCTACCAGAGCGTTGGAGAGGGGCGGGTTCAGTCGGACCGTGCTGCTCGCAGGGCTGATGGGCAGTCGTGGTCGGATGGCGGTGGTTGTGACAGAGCCGGGGGCAGCGAGGGGCGGCGTGGAGGTGCTTGGGGTGACCAGAGACTGCTGACTGTTGAGCAGAGACTGACGGAGAGCGGGGAGACTTTTCTGTGGAGGAGGAACGAACGTCAGACGGGCGGACGAGGGCGGAGATACACCACTGATCAGGAATACTACAGTTAAATACTCTGGTATACTTTTTAATACTACAGTTAAATACTCTGGTATACAACCAGAGTAATACTACAATAAAATACTCTGGTATACTTTTTAATACTACAGTTAAATACTCTGAGTAATACTACAGTTAAATACTGTTATACACTCAGAGTAATACTACAGTAACATACTCTGGTATACAGTCAGAGTAATACTACAGTAAAATACTCTGGTATACTTTTTAATACTACAGTAAAATACTCTTATATACTTTTTAATACTACAGTTAAATACTGTTATACAACCAGAGTAATATTACAGTAAAATACTGTTATACACTCAGAGTAATACTACAGTAAAATACTGGTATATACTTTTTAATACTACAGTAAAATACTCTTATATACTTTTTAATACTACAGTAAAATACTCTGGTATACAACCAGAGTAATACTACAGTAAAATACTCTTATATACTTTGTAATATTACAGTAAAATCCCAGTAACTTTCTTACAGAAGTACCAACACTTCCATTAGAGTAGTACTGTAGGTAGAAGTACTCATTGTTGTAGTATTGAGAGTACCTTTAGGAAGGGGATGAGGTAGGGCTGTGGAGAAGACTTGAGCTCAGCCTGCAGTCGAGTCGTGAACTCTTCAGGTTCGATCTTCGCATCCTGAACAGACACAGACAGCCCAGTTAGACCCCAGTTAGACCCAGTTAGACTCCAGTTAAACTCTAGTTACACTCTCTTTAGACCCCAGTTAAACTCCAGTTAAACTCCAGTTAAACTCCAGTTAGACCCCAGTTAGGCCCAGTTAAACTCCAGTTAGACCCAGTTAAACTCAAGTTAAACTCCAGTTAGAGTCCAGTTAGACTCCAGTTAGACTCTCTTTAGACCCCAGTTAAACTCCAGTTAAACTCCAGTTAAACTCCAGTTACAGCCCAGTTAAACTCCAGTTAAACTCCAGTTGGACCCCAGTTAAACTCCAGTTAGACCCCAGTTAAACTCCAGTTACACTCCAGTTAAACTCCAGTTACACTCCAGTTAAACTCTCTTTAGACCCCAGTTAGACCCCAGTTAAACTCCAGTTAGACCCCAGTTAGACCCCAGTTAAACTCCAGTTAAACTCCAGTTAAACTCCAGTTAGACCCCAGTTAGACCCCAGTTACAGCCCAGTTATAATCAGCATCATCTAAGTCTCTTCATTTGAAGAGTTCTGGTCCCAGTCTGAGTCCAGTTAGACCAGTTTGGACTTTAAGACCAGATCCTATTGGACAGTGTAAACCCAGTAACCCCCTCACAGGTCAGTCTGAACCCAGTCGAGACCCTGGATTGATGACGTGGCTCACCAGCAGGTCCTGGACCAGGGCCTTCACATTCTTGGAGGTTTCTGGAGACGGGGAGTTGTGGGACGCCAGCTTGATGAGCGTGGCGAGGAAGTTCTTGCATTTTTTCACGTTTTCTTGCATTTCCTGTGGGAGTAGAACGCAGCAGGATGAGTCGGTGGCGTTCATGTTTCATGTTAGCTGATGATGACGGGAAATTCAACTTTGACCCTACCTGTGACACCACCGTGACTCTGTTAGCGGGCGTGGTGGCGGCAGCTGGCGTCGGGCTGGTCAGGGGAGTGGTGGGGACACCGGCGGGTTTCGCCACAGGCGTCCCTCCTGCTGTTATCACGGTCTGGGTCTTCTGAGTAGGGGTCATACTCACAGACACTGCTGCTGCACCCGGAGCCACCGTGATGGCCTTCTGGGAAACGCCAAACAGCGTCAAGGAGAGAAACCGCCAAACGTCAAACACAGAAACATGAAACAATGAGGTCATCATTACGATGGTTCGGGTTCACAGGACCACCGGGTCTCTGCGGTCCGGACCAGCTTCTGTTTCAGGTCTGTCAGAGACTCTGGACCTTTACTCCACAGGCTGAATCGGGTTTTCAGGATGTTCGACTTTTTTGACTAAATTTTGACGCCTAAAAATTTTACTCATTGGTGCCACTGGGCCAATCAGCATGCAGCACGCTCACGCCCAATCAAAGGAGGCTTTAACAGTGAGTGGACTTCATCATCGACGGCCAATAATATCATTCAAAGAAGCAGAGAGGCGGAGTCTGTACGAAGGAAGGACAGAGGAGGTGAAGGACTCAGTGAGAGACCGCGTGAGCTAACACAGGGATCGACCGTAACTAAGAACTTTAGGGGATCAATGAAAACTGATCAATAATGTTTGTCTTATTGATCGACCTTAGTACTATTATTAGAAATCAATTTTAGGTCTTTTGGTCACATGACAGTGAAGCTATTGAAGGAAAACAGCCTTTTCTGAGAACATCAGCCGGTAATTTATTGACGGTCCCTTATTCAACACCGACGTTGACAGTGAGGGTGTCGAGTAGATTTAACCGCGCTGCTGTTGTTATTCCCGGTTATGGAGAGAGAGAAGACACCGGTATCTCCAATCTTATTTTAGCTTTGAATGTAACTTTTAATCTGTTAAATGTCTTTTACGCTGTTTTTACTTTTTAAATTGTGTTGAATGTTTTGCCTGCTTGTTTCATGTAAAGCACCTTGAATTGCCCTGCTGCTGAAATGTGCTATACAAATAAACTTGACTTGACTTGACTTGACTCAGAGAATGTCCGTCAGATATCCAACCTAAAACTAACTTCACCACCGTATTTACAGGAAAATATATCCAACCTAAAACTAACTTCACCGCCGTATTTACAGGAAAATATATCCAACCTGAAACTAACTTCACCGCCGTGTTTACAGGAAAATATATCCAACCTGAAACTAACTTCACCGCCGTATTTACAGGAAAATATATCCAACCTAAAACTAACTTCACCGCCGTATTTACAGGAAAATATATCCAACCTAAAACTAACTTCACCGCCGTATTTTCAGGAAAATATATCCAACCTGAAACTAACTTCACCGCCGTATTTACAGGAAAATATATCCAACCTGAAACTAACTTCACCGCCGTATTTACAGGAAAATATATCCAACCTGAAACTAACTTCACCGCCGTATTTACAGGAAAATATATCCAACCTGAAACTAACTTCACCGCCGTATTTACAGGAAAATATATCCAACCTAAAACTAACTTCACCGCCGTATTTACAGGAAAATATATCCAACCTGAAACTAACTTCACCGCCGTGTTTACAGGAAAATATATCCAACCTGAAACTAACTTCACCGCCGTATTTACAGGAAAATATATCCAACCTAAAACTAACTTCACCGCCGTATTTACAGGAAAATATATCCAACCTAAAACTAACTTCACCGCCGTATTTACAGGAAAATATATCCAACCTGAAACTAACTTCACCGCCGTATTTACAGGAAAATATATCCAACCTGAAACTAACTTCACCGCCGTATTTACAGGAAAATATATCCAACCTAAAACTAACTTCACCGCCGTATTTACAGGAAAATATATCCAACCTGAAACTAACTTCACCGCCGTATTTACAGGAAAATAAACATTTGTTGATTTTTTTTATTCGCACATGTAAATACCCTAAATACGTTTGACAATTCGCACACATCTATTTTTAGTCGTAAATGAGAGTGAAATGGTCGCACTGTCGAACCCTGAAACAGTTCAACAGTTTCAGAATAAAGTTCCTGAGTGGATTTCACTCAGTTTCAGTTTCAGACTTTTAAAGACTTTTTTAAGATCATAATGAAAAGAATTTAAGAACCATTTTACATCCATACTTGAAAAAAAGTACAAAGAACATTTCCCATGACTGTGAATAAATCTCTATTTGTGAGTGACATCAATACATTTTTAAGACCTTTCAAAATTGTGTTTAAGAGATTTTATGAGGTTTTAAGAGACTTTTAGACATTTGAAGGCCTTAAATTGAAATGATCGGATTTAAGATGTTCTCAGACTTTTTCCGACTCAGCAGAAACCCTGTAAACGTCCACGTCTTTGTGGTCTGAGCTCATGTTGAAGTTCTGATTCTCTGAACATCACGTCACCTTCAGACCCTGAGGAACCGTTTACTCTGAGTTCATTTGGACCAGGATGGACCGCTCCTCTCCATCAGGAGAATCAGCTGATCAGACACACACACACACACACACACACACCTGTACTGTGGAGGTGGAGGGAGCCTGAACCATTCTGGTCTGAGTGGGGGTGGCCAGGCGGACAGTCTGAGGAGCCTGAAGAGACCGGGGAGGGGGGGTGAGGTTAGACCAGAACCAAGAGGAAGACACACAAACAAGAAGGACGTAAACGGTTATTTTAGCTAAGATAAAACAGCCTGGGTTCCATGGCGACGGTCTGTTATTCTTTAACAGCACACTGTTGCTGGAAAGAACCGACTGTTGCCATGGATACGGCCCTGATAACAGACTCTAGAGGACTAACTGCAGTCATGTTTCACTGTTGATATTGTGGTAAAAATCGTCACACAGGATTCAGTTTGAGGTTCACAGGTGAGACCTGATCAGCTGATCCACCAAACAACTACGGATGAACTTCCTGAAAACTTCAAAATAAAAGCCTGCTCTGTTTACATGATGCTTTTATTCTGAAGGTGAGTCCAGGAAACTTTTTTAGTTTGAAAAATGGACCCAC
Organism: Xyrichtys novacula; assembly: GCA_962446985.1. Classification (NCBI taxonomy): domain Eukaryota; kingdom Metazoa; phylum Chordata; class Actinopteri; order Labriformes; family Labridae; genus Xyrichtys; species Xyrichtys novacula. The sequence continues at coordinate 329,024 of OY660868.1, forward strand.
ATGTGAACCCGTCCGTCAGGCTTTCTGGTAAGAGGTTCTGGACTCTGAGGAAGCTCATTAACAACATGAGGGACAGGAGGACTTCCTTCAGCCCCACAAAGACCCCCCTGGGATCACACTCACCGTGGACGCCGTAGACACTCGGATGGTGGCGCTGGCGGTGGGCGTGGCCGGTCTCTGGGTCATGTTGGCGACCGTCTGGCCCTGCTGTGTCTTCGCCTGAGCCTGAGCCAGAACCTGCTGAGGAACCATCACCAGCTGACCCGTCTCAGTACGGACCAGAACCACACCTGGGGGAGGAGACAAGGATCAGAACAAACACACACACCTGAGAGTCCAACGAGGTCCCAGTTTAACACAAATATGAGAACTCAGTGTGAGTCCAACAAGGGCCCGGTTTAACACAAATATGAGAACTCAGTGTGAGTCCAACAAGGGCCCGGTTTGACACAAATATGAGAACACAGTGTGAGTCCAACATGGACCTGGTTTGATACAAATATGAGAACACAGAGGCCGTTTTCGACTCCTCCTCCTATCCTCGCAGGTCGTACTGATTGGCCTAAAATTCCGTCTCCAGTCTGCAGTCGGTGAACAAACGTGAAATTTGCAGTTTGTCAAAAACACCCGGATGACGTGCTGATTCAGGAAAATTTCACAGTATCGGACCAGTCTGCTTCGCTTCGTTACCCACAGTGCAAAGCACCTGGGCAGACGGCGGGATAACGGAGAGCGGCGAAACTTTTGAGCGAAGCGTTCATTTTCTAAGAGGACAGCTATCAGATTTGTCCTCCTAACAGCCTGTCTTCTTCTTCTCCTTTATTCTGTACGGTACGCCTGATGTTGACCACACACAGCGCACGCCATCAGCCATGTTTCCATCACACAGCTGGACAGTCAGCTGACATTAGAGGGGTCTAAAGCTTTAACGCAGAAAGGCGAGTAAACAGGAGACAGGAGTTTGGATTCGAGGGTTTTTACTGGAGTAATCAAAGGGACAAATACGACCACGCCACGCAGACGCCATCAGGTAACACGGTTAGAGAGGACTGAAACGAGGACGACATCACTGACCACAGAACTCTGCTGGATTTACGGCGCCGTGATGAGAATCAAACGACGACGGATCATCGACGAGTCGCTGCAGAGACGGAACACGTTCTGATGGTTTTGGACTAAATATGAAGTATGTACTGAGTACTACTATAGAACACAGTACTCAGTATGAAGTATGTACTGAGTACTACTATAGAACACAGTACTCAGTATGAAGTATGTACTGAGTACTACTATAGAACACAGTACTCAGTATGAAGTATGTACTGAGTACTACTATAGAACACAGTACTCAGTATGAAGTATGTACTGAGTACTACTATAGAACACAGTACTCAGTATGAAGTATGTACTGAGTACTACTATAGAACACAGTACTCAGTATGAAGTATGTACTGAGTACTACTATAGAACACAGTACTCAGTATGAAGTATGTACTGAGTACTACTATAGAACACAGTACTCAGTATGAAGTATGTACTGAGTACTACTATAGAACACAGTATGAAGTATGAAGTGTGTACTGAGTACTACTATAGAACACAGTATGAAGTATGAAGTGTGTACTGAGTACTACTATAGAACACAGTACTCAGTACTCAGTATGAAGTATGTACTGAGTACTGTGTTTTAGGTGAATCACTTCGTTCTGCTCGTAAAGTTTGAGAATTCGGAAACGTCCCTCAGTCTCCTCAGACGGACGACAGTCAGACGTTGGCGCCCAGAGAGACGCCGCGACGTGCTCAGTCACGAGTCAGCGCCTCAGAGAAAAACATTACAAAGCTGTGACATCACTTCCTGTCGCTCTTAGGTTGAGCTCTACAGGAAGTGATGTCACAGCTCCCTCTCAGGTGTGACTGTTAAAGCTGACCAGGTCTGGGCTGGATGATCAATCGATCATTTCCCTTAATATCAATATAGAACATGATCAATATGACTATACGAACAGCCAATGAAAAGGGGAGTTTCTCCGGGTCTGAACCAATCATGTTCTGAATTAGAACCAAGTATCAAAGTATCACAGCAGCTCCACCCAACCATAGCACTTTAACAGGTGAAGCCGACAGCACTGTTGGTGAGAAACAAAGAAAATGAGTGCTACCCCCGACAGAAATGACCATGAAGGCTCAACAGATGACCACATCAATGTCAACCACAACACTGGCGTTAGGAAAACGGGCGACCGTTAGTCCGGAGTCTTTAACGTAACGCCTCACAGGAAGAGACCTTTAAAAAAGTCATGTGACCAATAAACACGTTACATCTTTAAATATCCTGATACTTATCAATATAATTATCAATATATTTATCAATATATTTATCAATATACTTATCCATATATTTATCAATATCGACTGATAAGATAAAAAAATATCCTGATAAACTTTTTCTCGCCCGGCCTGGTCTGAGGTGGACTCAGGTCTGAGGTGGACTCGGGTCTGAGGTGGACTCCCAGGTGGACTCGGGTCTTACCTGGCGGCATGGTGAACCCGGGGGGGAGCTGGATGGTGGTCTGCTGCTGAGGCCGGACCGCCAGCGTGGGCTGAGGGGCCGCCGCTCTGGTGGGCGCCGCCGCCACCAGCCCGGGTCTCTGCTGCTGGATGGAGGTGGCCACGACGGGGGCGCCCGGCGGTCTGACCAGCGCCACGGTGGGCTGAGGAACCCCGTTCACGGCGGGCTTCACCGCCCCTGCAGCCGGACTGGTCCCGGTCTGGGTCTGACTGATGGGGGACTGGACTGCAGCCGGGGGAGGGGGGGTGCTGGTCAGGATGACGGACCCCGCAGAGACCGGCTGGCTGGGCAGCAGCATCTTGGTGTGGATCAGAGGGGGGGTGCTGTGGTTCAGGACCTGAGAGGAGGGGGCTGAGGGGGCGCCCTGGACCACCAGACCGGGTCCTTTAGGGTCCACTCCGTTCTGGGCCACCGGGCTGGGGTGTCTCTGCAGGGCTGAGGTCTGGGGTCCGGTGAATCCGGGCTGGGGGGCCATGGTGGCGATGATGGTGGACCCCCCGGGACTCACGGTGCTGATAACAGACCCGGTCCCGGTCTGTGGGGGGGCAGCGGGCGAGTTTATCAACTTCCCGGTTCCGGGGGTTCCGTTCAAACTTTGAGACCCGGGGGAGGAGGTCCGGTTCGGCTCCCCCGCGGGGCTGGGAGCCGCGCTCGGACCCAGGACCGCAGCCCGGGGGAAGCCTGCAGCCCCGGACTGGGTGCTCAAAGTTCCGGGTCCCGGTGCTGCGGGGGGGACGGTGGGAGAAGGTCCGACTGAGGAGAGAGGAGCGGGTCCGGCGGGGATCGGGGCCCCGGGGGCCCCAGAGGAGGTAGAGGAGGTGAGGGTCTTCCCGGAGAGGGTCTCCGGAGCTCCGGGGTCCTGGTTTAACCCCGGTTTTGGATGCCCTTGTTGCGGCTGATCCAGAGACCCCACTGGATCCCGGACTTTCCCTGAGAACTGAGAGACCGGGGGGGGAGCTGGGTCCCGTTTCCCGTCGGAATAAGAGGCCCCGGGAGTCTTTGGGTCCCCCAGTTGGGACTCCAGGGAGCCCACCAGGTCGCTGACGGCTTTCTCGTCCACCTCCGTGAAGAGCATGTCCTCCAGTGGGTCGGAGGCTCCCGCCATCTTTGATGCTGGACCGTTGTGCAAATCGTATTTTAGAATGTACGCATGCGCGGAGGATCCGTGTTGTTTTCGAGCATAGAACTAGAACAGATAGAGCTGACTTCTTCTTCTTCTTTAATGGAGGTTACTGGCGGTTAGAAAACCAACTTGGAGGTGTATTACCGCCCCCTGCTGGACCGGAGTTCTGGACAGACTAAATAAATAAATCAGATCCTCTCCATTAACCCTGTACTTTTTCAGATATTCCATCAAACTCTGGAGTAGATCTTCTGACTCTGGTTCCTCATATTCAGCTCCATCCTGGTCCTTCTTCTTCTGCTCCTGTCAGTGTCCTTCTGTCCTCCTCTTATCCTCCACAGTCACACTCACCATCAGACTGTTTTCCTCTCTTATATCGTCGATTGTTCTCAGTATGTGGAGCTGACTGACGTTGTAGCTGTAAGAACCTTTAAATCAGATTCATGTTTTTGTAAATCTGCTCCACAGAGAGGACTTCTTCATTCTTTGTGTTTTTAGTCGTTATGATTGTGTCATGCATTCACAGTAGGGGAGACCGGGTTAGGATGATCCATGTTTCCGGATCAGTCCATCAAGTCAGTCCTAGTTTAGTCTCTAACTCGTGTCTCTGCAGATATTTCAGGATGTTGTTCATCCCTGTAAACCAACAGACTGAGTGTAAACAGAACTGTCATCTTCAGAAGAGAGCAGGACAAAAACAGGGTCTCCTACGGTCAACTTACCCCGGGTTTGTTTGGGCCAAGTTGAAAAATTCAGTGTTTTGTATCAGGACTGATCTTGATGAAGAGATCTGAGAAAAAAAAGTGAAACAAAAATCTCTGAAACGTTTTTACAGCAGCTAAAGTTAGAGGAGAAAAACAGCCAGAAGAGGGCGACAGGGAGTCAAAAGAACATCCACAGATCTGTATTTATGAAACAGAAACTCTGATCCTCTCCTCAGACTCCTTTACTCTCTCTGCTCCCTCTGAACTACGATGAGGACTTTATTAGTCCTCCAGGATTAAACGGTGGACTTTGAGGTTGATGACCTCCTGTTGGAGCTCAGAGATACAACGATTGATGATAAAACTAATTTCAAATGATATTTATTTCTAATCAAACTGACGACTAAAGACTAAACTCACTTTACAGAGAAGAAAAATGTTGTTTTGTAAATAAATGTCTGACCCCCGAACGACCCTTCACAGACTCTAAAACTGTGTTAAAGTAAAACCATTTCAAACTTGATTCACAGTAAAGAAGAAAAAGAGCGTTTACATAAAGGTCAACAATAATGACCAGAATAATGAGTGAAGAACCAGAACCAGAACCAGAACCAGAACCAGTGTACTTTATTCATTCTATAAGGCTGAATTTGGTAAAGTTCAGGTTGTTGTTGTTGTTGTTATCGTTGTTGTTGCTATTATTGTTATTGTTTTTGTTATTTATGTTATTGTTGTTTTTGTTTGTTGTTGTTGTTTTTGTTGTTTTTGTTTGTTGTTGTTGTTTTTGTTTGTTGTTGTTGTTTTTGTTGTTTTTGTTTGTTGTTGTTGTTCTTGACAGTCTAATTTCTCTCCATCGAACCTCCTCAGATCTAGAGCCCGGATACTGTTCGCTCATCTAGTTGACACAGCTCTAGATGTGTTGGCTGCTCGTACTCTCGCGAGAACGTGAGTTCCCGTTAGCCCCCGCGCTCACAGCCCTCTGATGGAGGTGGAGGTAGCAGCCATGTTGTTGTAGCTCAGAGCAGAGCGGGTTCGAGGAGCAGCTCAGACCGGATCACTTTAGACCCACTTCAAACAGACCCGATTCGGTTCGGAGGGACCGTCCACTCAGCCCCCAGTAGTCCGGACTCAGGGACCCAGACGGAACCATGAGCGGCGGCGGGACTCCGTACCTGGGCAGTAAGATCAGCCTGATCTCGAAGGCCGAGATCCGGTACGAGGGGATCCTGTACACCATCGACACCGAGAACTCCACCGTGGCTCTGGCTAAAGGTACCGAGCGAACCGGGCCGGACCGGACCGGGACACTTTATCTTTGTACGGCGGCTCTGCGGCTGCGCAGTCTGTCCCTCTAAAGTCCGGGTTTAAAGGTTCTCTAAAGCCGTGCGGGTTTCTGACCCGGTACTGAGAGCGGGTCTGACCCAGAACTTCTGCCAGGACTCATCAGAACCTTCAGCAGGAGGTTCTGTACTCTTTACAACAGAGGGACTCAGGCACCGGGTCCAAAACCACTTAGGACGGGTTCCTGAGTTTCTGTCGGCCCAGATTAAAAAGTTAAAGGTTCGGATCATGAGTCAGCAGAGGCGCGTCCACAGGGGGGCGGGAGGGGGACCCCGGCCCCGCTGATTGGTCTAACCATTACTGCCCCAAAATACTCAACTCTGATTGGCTCTTCACAGAGTGAGAGGCGGGGCTTATGTCAGAAACAATCACTGAAGCTGTTTTCTGATTGGCTGAGCTCAGTTTGATTGACAGGTGTTTGAAAACTTCATAAACAGTCTGACAGAGTTTAGTTTAGGTCCAAATACGACCTTAAAAACTTTAAACTAAATTCTCTCAGCTGTTTTTATAGTTTTAGACCTTCTTAATGACAAACTCAAAGTTTAACAAAGTTTGACCACGAGAAAGGCGCCATTTTCAAGATGGCGTCCATGATGGTAGGAAGACCCCCAGGTAAACAGGGTAAATTTTTAACAAACAGATATCACCATGAAACTTCCAGAGTTTATAACTTTAAGACAAATATTAATGATGTTACAAGTTTAGTTAAATGAGGTCAAAAATCTAATTAAATCTGAACTAATTAACAGAAAACTGAACGATGAATAAAAGACCCTTTAAAGTTCATGTTTTATTTTGTTGACAGACCAGAGTGGTCCGAGATCACGATGATCCTTTCAAAATAAAGTTCCTTATTTAAGACACAGTATTGGATCAGTTCTCAGAGTTCCCCTAAAGTTCTCCTGACTGAACTAAGTTAGGGTCCACACCTCGAACAAGTGTTGGTTCTGGTTCTGACCTGTACTGAGTGTTGGTGTTGGTTCTGGTTCTGTCTTGGTTCTGACCGTCATCTGTCTCCTCCCTCAGTCCGCTCCTTCGGCACCGAGGACCGGCCCACTGACCGACCCATCCCCCCCCGAGATGACACCTTTGAGTACATCATCTTCAGAGGAAGTGACATCAAGGACCTGACGGTGTGCGAGCCGCCAAAACCCACCTGCTCTCTGCCTCAGGACCCCGCCATCGTCCAGGTAACCACCTGATCCAGGTGAGACACGTCACCGCTGTTCAAAGAGACTGAATCACACTGATACTACTCCTCTTTCTCCTCTCTCCTCCTCCTCTCTCCTCCTCCTTCTTTCCCTCTCTCCTCTCTCCTCCTCCTTCTTTCCCTCTCTCCTCTCTCTCTCCTCCTCCTCTTTCTCCTTTCTCCTCCTCCTCTCTCCTCCTCCTTCTCTCCCTCTCTCCTTTCTCCTCTTCCCTCTCTCCTCCTCCTTCTCTCCCTCTCTCCTCCTCCTCCTCTCTCCTCCTCCTTCTCTCCCTCTCTCCTTTCTCCTCTTCTCTCTCTCCTCCTCCTCCTCTCTCCTCCTCCTCTCTCCCTCTCTCCTTTCTCCTCCTCTCTCCCTCTCTCCTTTCTCCTCCTCCTTCTCTCCCTCTCTCCTCTCCCTCTCTCCTCCTCCTCCTTCTCTCCCTCTCTCCTTTTTCCTCCTCCTTCTCTCCCTCTCTCCTCCTTCTCTCCCTCTCTCCTCCTCCTCCTCCTCCTCTCCCTCTCTCCTCCTCTCTCCTCCTCCTCTCTCCTCCTCCTTCTCTCCCTCTCTTCCTCCTCCTCCTCTCTCCTCCTCCTTCTCTCTCCTCCTCCTCTCTCCTCCTCCCTCTCTCCCTCTCTCCCTCTCTCCTCCTCCTCTCTCTCTCCTCCTTCTCTCACTCTCTCCTCTCTCCTCCTCCTTCTCTCCCTCTCTCTCTCTCCCTCTCTCTCCTCCTCCTCCTCCTCTCCCTCTCTCCTCCTCTCTTCCTCCTTCTCTCTCCCTCTCTCCCCCTCTCTCCTCCTCCTCCTCTCTCTCCTCCTCCTCCTCAGTCGTCCATGAGCTCCACCTCCTCGTCTTCTGCCGGGTCGGTTCCGACTCCGTTCCAGTCTGCTGGATCCTACGGTCTCTTTAACCGGGCTCCAGTTCCCGCCTATAACCAGTTCAGCGCCAGTCCCCTGGTGTCCCCCCAGTTTGGACCGGTCGGTGTCGGTAAGTCCACCTGTCTGTGGTTCTGGTTCTGTGGGTCTGGTTCTGTGGGTCTGTTAGTTTCATGAATCCAAAGGTTCTGGGTCTCTCTGTGGCTCCTGGACCACGTCAGTCATGCCAGAGAAACTGAGGGGGGGGGGTGAGTCATGGCGCCGACGTGACCTCAGACCGTGGAGGCCGCCGCCTCTCCTTCTCCACATGAGTCCGGTCAGGTTACCATGGTTACGTGGTGTGTAGCTGTAGGTCTTTACCATTGAGTCCAGCGGGTCAGGGTTTCAGAACCCCCCAGAACAGCAACAACACTCGGGTCCTCTTCGGTCGGTCCGGCCCCCTCAGAGCCTGAAGGTCCAGGTGGTGGTCCCAGGTGCTGGTTCTGGACCTTCAGTGTTGATTCAGGTTCTATGAGCTCACATGAAAATCAGAAATCCAGATCCAGAACCACGTGAGTGTCTCAGTCTCCTGCTCCTCAGACGACCATATTTGGACTGTTTCCTGTCTCCTGAGGTCACTGGTCTTCAGCGGTTTACTCGACATAACCCCCCCCCCCAAATCAACCCGACCGTGACCTCTGACCTCTGACCTCGCTCTCTCTCTCCTCAGGGCGCAGCAGCCCCAGCCTGGACCCTCTTAGGAAGAGCCCCACCCTGGACCAGGTGATCCAGACCGCCCCCTCCGCCCCGACAGCCGCCACCACGGCTCCAGCTCCTGGCCTGGGACGCAGGAGCCCCGCCCACAGTCGCACAGCCCCCTCTGCGGCGGGCGGCGCCGGGCAGAAGCATCAGGAGGGCGTGGACACGAGGAGGGGTGAGACTGTGAGGGGGGGCCGCAGCGGCCAGGGCTGGTCCGCACCCCGAACAGTCTCCGCCTCTCACATCAGCGCCGTAGAGAGGGCGTCAGCTGCAGGGCCCGCCCACTCTGTCTTTAGCCACACAGGTGAGACCGCGGGCCGAACGCCGCACACTGGAGGGGGGGTAGAGGGAGGGGCCTGTCCACGCCTCCTTGGCCTCTGATTGGCTGTGAAACGTCATCATCGGCTCTGAACCTCCTAACCCGACAGACGATGATGTTTCACGGCCATCAGGAATAACCAATCAGAGCTCAGCACTTCTAGCCAATCAGAGGCCAAGGAGGCGGGACCTTCCCCTACCATCCTCTGGGGTTCAGAACTGAGGTCCAAACGGACCTGGGGGGTCGGTTCTGTGTGTGTGTTAGCGTGTTGTTCCAGAGGGCGTGGTAAAAGAGAACCTCAGTGAAGGTGGGCGGAGCCTAACAGACGCAGTTTTCTCAGGTCTCCTCCCCTCCTGTACAAACTAAAGACTCTGATGTTCCAGGAGGAGACGCCCCCCCGAGAACCAGGAAACCAGAATCTGAGCAGGAGAGAGGAGAAGGAGGCGGGGACCACAGTAAACCTCCCTCAGGTTAAACTCCTCCTCCTTCCCTCCTCCTCTCCTCCTCCTCCTCTGCATGCCTGTTTCTCAGACAGAGGAGTCCACACTCTCATCCTTCACTCCTCCCCTCTCCTTCTCCTCCTCCTCTCCTCCTCCTCCTCCCTCTCCTCCTCCTCCTCCCTCTCCTCCTCCTCCTCCTCCTCTCCTCCCCCCTCCTCTCCTCCCCTCTCCTCTCCTCCCCTCTCCTCCTCCTCCTCCCTCTCCTCCTCCTCCTCCTCTCCTCCTCTCCTCCTCCTCCTCCTCCTCCCCTCTCCTCCTCCTCCTCCCTCTCCTCCTCCTCCTCCTCTCCTCCTCCTCCTCCCCTCTCCTCCTCCTCTCCTCCCCTCTCCTCCTCCTCCTCCTCCTCCTCTCCTCCTCCCCTCTCCTCCTCTCCTCCTCCTCCTCTCCTCCTTCTCCTCCTCCTCCTCTCCTCTCCTCTCCTCTCCTCCCCTCTCCTCCTCCTCCTCCCCTCTCCTCCCCCTCCTCCTCCCCTCTCCTCCTCTCCTCCTCCTCCTCTCCTCCTCCTCCCCTCTCCTCCTCCTCCTCCTCCTCTCCTCCTCCCCTCTCCTCCTCTCCTCCTCCTCCTCCTCCTCCCCTCTCCTCCTCCTCCTCCTCTCCTCCTCCTCCTCTCCTCCTCCCCTCTCCTCCACCTCTCCTCCTCCTCCTTCTCCTCCTCCTCTCCTCCTCCTCCTCTCCTCCTCCTCCTCTCCTCCTCCTCTCCTCCCTTCTCCTCTCCTCCTCCTCTCCTCCTCCTCCTCCCCTCTCCTCCTCTCCTCCTCCTCCTCCCCTCTCCTCCTCCTCCTCCTCCCCTCTCCTTCTCCTCCCCTCTCCTCCTCCTCTCCTCATTCTCTCCTCCTCCTCTCCTCCTCCTCCTCTCCTCCTTCTCTTTCTCCTCCTCCTCTCCTCCTCCTCCCCTCTACTCCTCCTCCTCCCCTCTCCTCCTCCTCACTCTCATCCTTCGTTGGCGTGTTGTTTTCAGATTGACATGCTCTTCATGTCAATGGCGTGGCGGCGGCGGAGACGATGGCTCCGCCCTGAGTGATTGACCACATGTCCTCCATGTTTGATTTCTGGCGCCCGGCTGCCGTGTGGCGTTCTTTTGCGGCTCTTCGTCTCTCATCCTGATCGAGTCGCCGTCGTCTTCTTCGTCTTCTTCTTCCATCGTCGTCGTGTTTTGGTTTCGACCTCATGTGTTGGTGTGACGTCTTTGTGCCGAGCGCCGCCGCCGCGGTTCTTCTCTCTGTCACAGCTGATGTTTCCTCCTGTCCTTCAGTGGCTCCAGGAGCGCCGGTCAACCGCCGTGGACGAGGGGGCGGACACCGCGGCAGGGGGCGCTTCAACGTCCGCAGAGACGGGCCCATGAAGTTCGAGAAGGACTTTGACTTTGAGAGCGCCAACGCCCAGTTCAACAAGGAGGAGATCGACCGCGAGTTTCAGAGCAAGCTGAAGCTCAAAGGTGAGAGGTCATCCCGCTCTCAGGTCCGAACGCCCGTGAGCGGGACAAAGTTCTGGTCGGCGCTCGAGACTGGATACTTTAGTTCTGATGAACATGGTGGGAAACCGACTCTGGACCCGGTTAGTTTTTACTGAAACACAAAAATTATTATGAGGTTATTTATTATTTTAAGAAAAAGGTCAAAATTAGAGTCATTTTCACACGTGTGTCGCCTCACTTGAGTCCCGGGTTCTCGCTTTAACGATCACGATATAAAAAACACGCTGGTGTTTATTTACAGACGGTCTTCAAAGGAGCAAAAATATTTACAAAAGTGCAAAAAAAGGTCAAATATTATTTAAAAAATGTACAAGACAAAAAAAAACCAAAAGGTCAGAGATCGACGATAACTGAGGAGAAAAAAACAGAAACAGCAGCGACAGAAAAAAAAGTTACTGATCCTAAACAAACTCCAGACTCAGAGAAAGACTCAGACGGCCATCTTTGACCTCCGACCCCTCCCAGTGGGCGTTACCAAGTAAACAAGTTTAAAAGAAAAAAAACATATTTATTTAAATTTAAACCTTTTTTAACAAAGTTTTTTACCTTCAGACCTTTTTCTAAGTTTTACTCCAGTTTTAATTTTTATGGATTCATGACAAACAAGGGAATTAATTTTCTTGCATCATGTGACCACTCTGACCCTCCGTACACGCCTATTTTACACCCGGAAATCACACGCTGTTTCCTTATTTGGAAACATGATCCAGTATGATGGCGGGAACGGACGCCCGGCGAGTAAGTGAAGGGATGAATAAGTGAACTGAGAGAGCTCCAGGTGTGTAACCATGGTAACCCTGTGATCCAACAGAGAAGGGAGAGTCGAGGTGATTATGAGAGGGTCATTAGAGACGCTGGGGAGAGGGGGGAGACGCCGCCGCTCCGTCAGCGAGGACACCGCCGCTCCGTCAGCGAGGACGCCGCCGCTCCGTCACACCAGCTAAAGTTTAAAATGGCGGTCATATTTCTAAAGTTAAAATAATATTTTCCACATTCATTGACAAAAACGCCTGAAGGGGCGGAGTTAGGACGACCGTTTTAAGAGGGGGGAGGAGTTTGACCTTTTCATTTCAGGGGGGACGCCACCCCCCCATCGTCCCCCCTCATCTTGAGTCTGTATGTGAGGGTCACAGGGGTCCCCTTAGTGGTCCTGCTCCCTGCTCCTCCTTTCTGTCCCCTCACTGTGTCGTCGTCTCGCCGCTCAGACGAGAAGACGGAGAAAACGGAGAAGACGGAGAAAGCGGTGAACGGCGAGGACAAGGGCGACTCCGGCGTGGAAACTCAGAACAGCGAGGGAAACGCTGACGCTGAGGAGTGTGACCCCCTGGGACCCAACTGCTACTACGACAAGTCCAAGTCGTTCTTCGACAACATCTCCTGTGACGACACCAGGTCAGCGTCTGAGAGGGTGGGCGGGGCTTATCTCTGACCGTCAGTGTCTGAACATAAACCTGATTCTGGTTTCTCTGCAGGAAAGCCAATGAGAAGTCTGGAGGCTCCGGGTTCCCCAGGTGAGACTCTGTCACATGACCTTGTTAAAGTAAACACTGACACCGTCACTGTGGGTGTGGTCTCCATGACGGAGGTTTTCTGACTCCACCTCCTGCAGGGAGCGGAGGCAGACCTGGGCCGAGGAGAGGAGGATGAACGCGGAGACCTTCGGCATCCCTCTCCGTCAGGGTAGAGGCCGTGGCGGTTACCGTGGTCGTGGCGGGATGGGCTTCCGTGGGGGTCGGGGTCGCTCGGCCAGCCGAGGATCGTTCGGGCCGCCACAAGGGGGCGGCGGCTTCAGAGGAGGGTACAGAGGAAATCAGGCCGGCCGCGAGTTCGCCGACTTATCAGCATACAGGGTAACAGAGGCGTCATCAGTGAGTAACCTTTGACCTCCGTTACTGTTATTATTGATGTAAATATTATTATCATTATATTTATTATTATTATTATTTAAACTATTTTAATTATTGTCAGAATTATGATTTTAACTATTTTTATTGATGTCAATATGATTATCATTATATTTATTATTATTATTATTATTTAAACTATTTCAATTATTGTTAGAATTATGATTTCAACTATTATTATTGTTGTTATTAATATTATCTCCACTAAAAAAAATATTGTTATAAAAATTATTTCAACTCTTATTATTGTTATAAACATTATTTTAACTTTAATTATAATTATTGTTATCAGTATTACTATAACTATTATTATAAGTGTTTTTAAATATTATTATTATTAGAAATATTATTTTTTACTATTATTATTGTTAAAATGACTATTTTTCATTCTTATTATTATTGTTATAAATATAATTTTAAATAGTATCATTATTATTATTATTGTTGTAAATGTCATGATTTTTATTGTTATAAATGTTATTGTTATTATATTTTCTATTATCATTATTTAAACTATAATAATATCGTTAGAATTATGATTTTAACTATTATTATTGTTGTTTTAAATAGTATGTTATCTATTAGTATTATTATTATAAACGCTATTTTAACTTTAATTTGAATTATTTTTATGAAATTTTTTTAATTTGTATTATAATAATTGTTATAAATATTTTATCTATTATTATTTTTGTTATAAACATTATTTTGACTATTATTATTATTGTAATTGTTATGCATATTATTATAACTATTATTATTATTATTGTTCTAAATATTAGTATCACTATTATTGTTATTAATATTATTTTTTACTATTTTAACAGTTCTGATGATTATTATTATTCTAATTATGACATCACTATCCGGATATATTATTATTATTATTATCTGACTGTTTTTGTATCACAGTTGTCTGACTGTTGTCTGACTGTTGTCTGACTGTTGTCTGACTGTTCTCCTCTGTTTGTGTGTTTTCCTCCTTTCCTCCAGAAGGACAACAAAGTGGCGGCGTAGTCTGAGAGTGAGGAGGAGTCTGCCCACGGCGGTGGATCCTCTTCTTCTCCTCCTTCTTCTTCTTCTTCTTCTTCTTCAGGCTGGGATGGAAACAGACCGTCGGTCGGGCTCTTCCTCTTCTTCTTCTTTTGTTTTGTTGACTCAGATCGTGAAGATCTTCTTCTTCTTCTTCTCGTTGTAAATTTGTCACCAGCACTGGGGTCGACTGCTGGAACACAGCCATGGAAACAGCAGCAGCAGTGAGACGGACGCCGTTTATCAGAGAACAGTCCAAACACGCCTCCAGATCAGCTGACGGCGGCTGACCATAAAAAACTAATGATGATGATGATAATAATGATGTGTTAGAGTCGTACTTCAGAGCGATGTCTGTGTTCTGGACCCTTCATCTCTGCTGAGGGTGGAGGTTAGAGTCACTCACTGAGCTTTAGTACTTCATCCTCAGTCCACCGAGTCTGAGCCACACCTTTGGAACCCGTGTTTTTTTTCTACTCCATCATAGACCCTCATCCTGCTTCCTGTCAGCTCCTCCACTCTCCTCCTCCTCCTCCTCCTCAGATCTCAGCTGTGATGTAGGAGCAGCTGCTGGATGTTGTAGTTTTTACTCCCTCTGGTGAAAATAAACCAGTTCAAGTGAGAAAGAGAGAAAAGACAAATGTAGAGGATAAAGAGTCACAGCGATGAGAGAGACGGTCCTGATTCTCGGTTTAGAGTCGGAACTGAGAGACATGGAGTCCAGGTCGGGGTTCGAGACGGTTCCTCATGATTATCAGAGGAGGACGAGGTCGTCAGAGATCTGGATTTCATGTTTGGATTTCTCATCATTCAAACTTATTTCACACTTGAATTATGAATCTGACTTTGTTCCATCGATTCTGTCGGTTTATTCTGAATCTGAATCTGTGAGGAAAAGTCAGAAACGAGTCGGAGAATCATCCTGATGAGAGAAAACGTCTCCTTTATAAAATCGTTAAAATAACCCCGAGACCATCTGTGAATGAATTATGAACTTGTTTCTCAAACTTTGTTTCAGTGCTCGATGCAGTCCTGTCCCTCGTACCTCGAGCCCTCACCGCCTCATTCACTCATTCACTCAAACCAACCAGGGCTCAGAGTTCAGGCTGGAGATTCAGATCTAATCCAGGTCTCCATAATCTGGAGTCTGAACTCACGGAGGTCAACAGTGTCGTTCCACAGTCAGGTTACGGCAGGGCGCCCTCTGCTGGATTAAACAGTAAACGTCTGTATTTAGAAGAATTCGCAGGTTTCCCTCAAAGTTCGGACAAAAACTCGAGTTTCCGAGTCAGAGTGACGATTTCTTTATCCTCTAAATTTGGAAGAAAAAAAAAAAAACACCGAAAGAAGTAAAAAGAGTTTTTTTTTTTCTCTGAGTCTGCAGCTGTTCGCACTTTTTACTCCACAGACACTAAAGTCACTCATTCACTCACTTATTCACTCATTCACTCATTCATTCACTCACTCACTCATTCATTCACTCACTCACTCACTCACCTGTTCAGTGTGTGTTCATCTGTTCATCGACTCTCAAACAGCTTCTTCTTTACCGTTTTAAACACCGATCTCATTTATTCACCTGTTAGTAACTCTAATGCTGCTGCAGCTACAGGAAGTGATGTCACTGAGAACTACAAAATAAAAGCACGGAGAAAGGCGCCAGCTGAGCGCGTGTAGCACCGAGGTTTTCAGCAATATTCACTTTATTTTGGAGGTGATGGAGGAAGAGATCAGCTGATCTCCGATTTATCGTCATTGACTCGTCTGTCAGAGGAAATGAACGAGTGAAGATGAGAGGATGATGTTTGAGTTCACCCATGATGGTTAAAGAGGTTTCAGAGGTTCGAAGTCCGGTTCTGCAGATCCGGACTGGTTCTGTAGATCCGGCTCAGTCTGGTTCTGTAGATCCAGTCTGGTTCCGTAGATCCGGCTCAGTCCGGTTCTTTGGATCCAGTCCGGTTCTTTAGGTCCGGCTCAGTCTGGTTCTGTAGATCCAGTCCGGTTCTGTAGATCCGGCTCAGTCCGGTTCTGTAGATCCAGTCCGGTTCTGTAGATCCGGCTCAGTCCGGTTCTTTGGATCCAGTCCGGTTCTGTAGATCAAGTCCGGTTCTGTAGATCCGGCTCAGTCCAGTTCTTTGGATCCAGTCTGGTTCTGTAGATCCGGCTCAGTCTGGTTCTGTAGATCCAGTCCGGTTCTTTAGATCTGGCTCAGTCCGGTTCTGTAGATCCAGTCCGGTTCTTTGGTTGGACTCGCAGCACTTTAGTTTCCTGGTAAAAGGTTGAAGGTTTGTGGATCAGGTCTGGTTCTGGACAGGGTTGTTAGATCTCCAGAGTGAACCGGTCTGTGGTTCTGATGTTTCTCCTGAGCTCAGTTCTGGTCCACACTCAGGGGGGCGGAGCCTCTTGTGTCTGTTCTCTCTCACTGCTGTTATTAAAGTGCACAGATTTCAGAATTAAACCCGGTTCTGTTTCCTCTCTCTGAAGGACTTTGATGTTTCTTTACATCCTGAACATAAAGGTTTGAACCTGGGACCGTTTTTGGACACGGTGAGAAGAACCGGACCTCATTATTTAGGAGATCCTGGTTTGACGACCCATCAGTCGGTTCTCGACTAAGTCCAGTTGTCCTTTTCATGAGCAGATTTCCTCTCCAGAGTCATGTGACTAACCTGTTGGACAACGTTGGTTTGAAATCATCTGAAAACCATAAAAATCTGTTTTATTTCCGATCATTTTAACCCTTCAGTGTCTTTTAAACTTCGTCCCTCAGAGTTCAGAGTTCTCTCAGCTGAGTGAAACACGTGAAAATCAAGTTTAAAAAATGGTTAAAGGAGTTAAAATGACAAAAACTGAAGAAGAATAAAAGTGATGAATAAACTTAAAGAAAAAACTTAAGTCAGTTAAAGTTACAAGAATCAATAACCACAGGTTTATTTTCTCACTGGACGTGTGAAACTCAGAGGTTTTTTTTTAGGGCTCTTTAAAAAAAACAAAAACTCTTCTGTGAGGAAAGAGGAAAGGATGGTGAGGAAAGGATGGTTGTCTCTCCTGCTTCCTCATTTTACAAGCGTGTGTTGAGTCAGAGCCTTTCAACACCATGACAGCTCCTGTCACGCTAAAACGGCTGTTTTTGTCTATGGGGTTTGGTGCTTCTACAGACGGTCTGTTTGTCAGAGATCTTTCTTCCTTCATACTTGTTCTGGTTTCTCTGAAGCAGGCGGACCGCTGGACTCCACAGGCTCCTCTGAGGAGAACCGCTGGGAGTTGTGGAGAGTTTGTGGACCCTCTGTTGGGAGTTTTTCATGAGCCCTGATATTAAAAGTGAGGCCTTCAGCTCCTGGTTATGATGATAATACTGTAGTGTAGTTCTGTGTTAGGGTCCACACTCTCAGACATGAGCAGCGGTTCTGTCGTCACTTCCTCTTTACGTAAAGAGTCTGACATCGTTGGCACTAATAATGATAATAGTGATCAATTTTATAATGATTATTATGTTAAAAATGATCATAATTATAATACTAATGTCAAAAATGATCATAATGATTATGTGAATTATGATAATGATGTTTATACTGATAATGATAGTAATGATAAAATTATGATAATAATGACAATGTTTATAATTTTAATAATAATGATAATGTTAATGTTTATACTGATAATGATAGTATTGATGAAAAAATTATAATAAAGTTAATAATGATAACGATGACGAAGTTAATATCAATAATAATGCTGATTATGATCATGTTTATAATTTTAATAATAATGTCAATAATACTAATGTCAAAAATGATCATTGATAATTATGACAGTGATGATAATCATGATAATGTTTTTAATTTTAATAATGAAAATGATAAAGTTAATGATAATATTGTTAATAACACTGTAGTGTAGTTCTGTTTTGTTGTCCTCTCTCCTCTCTCTCTCTCTCTCTCTCCCTCTCTCTCTCTCCCTCTCTCTCTCCCTCTCTCTCTCTCTCTCTCTCTCTCTCCCTCTCTCTCTCTCTCTCTCTCTCTCTCTCTCTCTCTCTCTCTCTCTCTCTCTCTCTCTCTCTCTCTCTCTCTCTCTCTCTCTCTCTCTCTCTCTCTCTCTCGGACCCGGGCTGTGGTTCTGTCATCTCTTCACATAAAGAGTCTGACCTGTTGGCACTAATCTGCCTCCGTACATCAGACCGTCTCTGTACATGTGAGAACAGTGGGCGGGGTTTGATCCTGAGGGGCGGAGTCTGCTCTCATTGGTTCTTCTGGGTGTGACCACCTCCGCCCCCCCCTGTCAGCTGTGGATCAGCACCATCCGGCCTCCTCATCCTCCGGAGCTCCGCACAGGGACCACACCAGACCAGACGAGTGCAGCAGCAGAACCTCGGGGACCAGAACCAGAACCAGAACCAGAACCTCGATCATGGCGCTGAGCACCGACCCCAACTACCGGAAACTGGAGCAGTGGTACCGGGACAACGCGGGCAATCTCACCATGAGGAGCATGTTCGAGTCCGACCCGGACCGATTCAGCAAGTTCAGGTACGAGCACATACACACACACATACACATACACATACACACACACACACACACACACACACAGCGCGTGTACGTGACGGTGAGGAGGAGGAGGAGGGTGTGATCCGGGAGCCCTTCTCTGGACCCCGGTTCGGTTCGGTTCACGGACTCGAACCTTTAACACCGACAAACACGCGGAAACACACACGCGGAAACACACGCCCACGCGCACCTATAGCGCACTCAACGACTGCGTGAGCCACAAGGTCACGGTTTGAGTTCCGCTCCTTCCTGGTCCATTTCCTGGTCTCAGACGGTCCCAGGTGTGAGGTCCGGACCTGTCCTACCCCAACTACCTCCCCCCGGTCTCACTGTGGGTCTCTGAGTCCTCACTGATCCGGATTCAGGCCTCTCAGATGGTCCCGATCCGGAGGAGCGGCTACTGTTAGCTGAAGTGCTAAAGTCTGTGCGCCCATTATCGGACAGCCGTGTGCCCATTATCGGACAGACAGTTTTTCACTGTAAAGAAGAAAAATGTCAAAATGAAAGCCCGCGAAAATCTGTGTGTGTGTGTGTGTGTGTGTGTGTGTGTGTGTGTGTGTGTGTGTGTGTGTGTGTGTGTGTGTGTGTGTGTGTGTGTGTGTGTGTGTGTTCGTTCGTTACTGTGATTTTCCTGCTAACTTCAGACTCGGCTGTTCTCGGTCCGTTTCTCTTGTATGTTTCTCGGTTTATTTCTATATTTCTTGTTTTTCTCTCATAATGAATCATTTTCAGGATCCTGCTAACTGAAGTGAAGTCTCGGTGAAAGTCAAACCTGTTGAACTCTGTCGTTTTTCTGACGTTACCTCCATGATTGTACAGCCCACCTGTTAGCTGGCTCTGTCCGATAATGGGCTCACAATGGGCTCACCGCGTTTGACCGTTTAAACATCCGCAGGGCGTCGAAGTGAAATCGATTTAATAGACTTTGAATGTTTAATCGGTTCGAGGGTGATAGTGATGTGATGATGAGGAGTCAGTGATGAAGATGGGTCTGTCTGTCTGTCTGTCTGTCTGCGGCAGGAGGAGGGGGGGGGGGGGGGGGGGTACGTGCGCTGCAGCACATCCTCCTGTAGGTCTCTCCTCCTCTCCTTCCTCCTCCTCCTCCTCCTCTCATGATGAAGATAAACCTCCCTCCTTCAGACCCCGGGGCTCTCACAGACTCAGAGGGGTTGTTTCGGGGTTCCTGCAGGTCTTCATGAAGTCCTGGTCCAGTTCCTCTGCAGTCTGAGTGAAAGTACTGAGTGTTCCCGGTCCACAGGTTCTTCAGTAATCCTCCTGAATCCATTATCTCGGTCAGCCACACCCTCTGATCCACGAGAGAGGAGAACCTGGACCAGGTCCAGACCTCTGAGAGTATTTCACAGTTCTTAAAATTCTGTTTAAAAAAAAAAAGACAGACTAATCGATAAATCTAAAAAAGATCAATAAGTGAGTTATCAGCTCTCAAAGATCTGAAGTCTGTGTGTCCTGACAGAGAGGGGAGGAGGTCTCTGTCTTTAAGAAGACCACCTGGACTTTACTCAACAGTCATGGTCCAGAAACACCGGACTTCAGCTCCAGAGTTTAATCAGCAGAGAGAATCAAACCTCATCAGGATTATTATGGAGCGGACATGGACTTCAGCAACAACAACGACAACAACAACAACAATAATAATAATAATAATAATAATAATAATAATAATAATAACAATAATAATAATTAAAATAACAGCAACAACAACAACAACAATAATTAAAATAACGACAACAATAATAATAATAATAATAATAATTAAAACAACAACAACAATAAAAATAAGAATAATAATAACAATAACAATAATTAAAATAACAGCAACAACAACAACAACAATAACAACAATACTAAAAAAATATATACAAATAATAATAATAATAATAATAATTAAACAACAACAATAATAATAATAAAATAATAATTAAATAACAACAATAATAATAATAATAAAATAATCACAACAATAATAATAATAAAAAATAATAATAATAATAATTAAACAACAACAATAATAATAATAAAAAATAATAATAATAATAATTAAACAACAACAATAATAATAATAAAATAATAATTAAATAACAATAATAATAATAATAATAATAATAACGACAACAATAATAATAATAGTTCTAATAAATAAATAAAAATATATATAAATAATAATAACAAGGACAATTACAACAACAAAAAACAACAATAATAACTATTTCACTGATAATCATGATAATTATGATTATTGTAATTATTATTATTATTGTTATTATTATTATTGTTATTGTTATTATAATAACTGTATTTATGTCCCTCCTTGAACATGACTATCATCTGTCTTAAAGGCTCCATAGGAGAGTTTATGTGTGTTAGTCCAGACCAGTCACAGAACCTTATTCTCAGATCGTGACTTATCTGAGTCAGAACCAGGTCAGTGAGGATAGAGAGCTGCCACAGTGACCACAGGGGGGCGCCAAAACTAGCACTGAGCTCCTGACAGGGAAAAGAGTGGATGGAGGTCCGGTTTGTGTGTCCCAGTATATGAGAGCAGAACTGTAGAACTGTAAGTGAACCGGGCGGTACCAGAGCATGAAACCCGAGTTTATATCAGTCTGAACGTTTGAACCCGACCCGCTTTATTGGCCCAGTCTG
>OY660868.1:355000-357500 GCA_962446985.1 Xyrichtys novacula
CAACATCGGCATCGGGGGCTCCGACCTGGTGAGTCAACTCTGAGACTCAGAGGAGGCGGAGTCCAGGCGAGTTTTCGTGACCTTTGACTCCTGGAGACTCTCCGTTTTTTTGTCCAGCTAACAGAAACGAACCTGTTGAAGTAAAAACCTGAGAAGTTGTCGTGACCTTTGACCCTCCCCTCGGCCCGCCTGTTTGCGGTGTGTTCAGGTGTCTCAGGTTTCGTTGTCGTTTCTGTGTTGCGTTCAGGGCCCTCTGATGGTGACGGAGGCTCTGAAGCCGTACTCAGCAGGCGGTCCAAACGTTTGGTTCGTCTCAAACATCGACGGGACTCACATGGCCAAGACCCTCGCTCAGCTGAACGCAGAGACCACGCTCTTCATTATCGCGTCTAAGGTGGCCGCCATCTTTCAAATCCGCTCAGACGCAGTCGTTCAAACCTCGACCCTGACGTGACCTCGCTCTGTTCGTCTGTTTCAGACTTTCACCACGCAGGAGACCATCACCAACGCAGAGTCCGCCAAAGAATGGCTCCTGCAGAGCGCCAACGATGTGAGTCAAGGATCTGTGTGTGTGTGTGTGTGTGTGTGCACGCGCGTGTGTGCGTGCATGTGTGTCTCATCACTGTCCTGCTCTCTCTCTCCCTCCTCAGAAATCGGCGGTGGCCAAACACTTCGTGGCGCTCTCCACCAACTCGGTGAGTGACACTTTCACACCTGAACACCTGAGTCTGTTACCTGAGCTCAGCCAATCATCAGGCGGCTCACCTGAGTCTGCTCAGAACCGTAGACTGTATGTAGAACGGACGCCATCTGCCTCCTCGCTGGATGAGAACAGCGCCCCCTGGTGACAGGCTGCAGTATAGCTCATAAACCCCGCCCCCTCTATCAAACTGAATGGAGCTGTTTTGAGTCTCCAGAAACACGGGGAGAAATTCGGCTTCAAATTGGTCACATGACGGGAGGCGGAGCCAAGTTGTCCATCATATATACAGTTTACGGATCAGAGGTTCTGGAAGGTTCTGGAAGGTTCTGTGTGATGACAGAGTGTCTCCTCAGAACCTCAAACTGTCTCTGTCTGCAGGTCAAAGTCCAGGACTTCGGGATCGACCCGGAAAACATGTTCGAGTTCTGGGACGTAAGTGTGTGTGTGTGTGTGTGTATCTGTGTGTGTGTGTGTGTGTATCTGTGTGTGTGTATCTGTGTGTGTGTATCTGTCCGTGTGTGTGTGTGTGTGTGTGTGTGTGTATCTGTCCGTGTGTGTGTGTGTGTGTGTCTGTCCGTGTGTGTGTGTGTGTGTGTGTGTGTATCTGTCTGTGTGTGTGTGTGTGTGTGTGTGTGTGTGTGTGTGTGTGTATCTGTCCGTGTGTGTGTGTGTGTGTGTGTGTGTGTGTAGTGAAGGACGCTCCGTTGATAATCCCGGCTCTTAATCTTGAACTAACTCTGAGTCTTGCTGGTTTTTCTTGCTGCTCTCTGATTGGTGGACTGACTGTGTGATGTCATGTTTGCCCCGCCTCCTCCTCCTCCTCCTCAGTGGGTCGGAGGTCGTTACTCTCTGTGGTCGGCCATCGGTCTGTCCATCGCTCTGCATGTAGGTACGTCTAACTCTCACTCACAGCGGGGCGGGTTCTGATAAAGACTGACGGACTGACTGAAGACTCGGGGTCCGTGAAGAGGTTCTGATTCTGGTTCAGAACCTGGTCTGACCAGAACCCTGAGAGAGTGCAGAGTCCTGCACATGTTTGTTAATACAGGAGCTCAGCTGAATGATGAGTCAGCATTTTCCTGAAGTAATGAGTCAGCATGTTTATTACTGATGAGTCAGCATGTTCACCAACTGATGAGTCAGCATGTTCATAAGCTGATGAGTCAGCATTTTCATGAATTTGAGTCAGCATTTTCATTACTGATGAGTCAGCATTTTCATGAACTTGAGTCAGCATTTTCAGGAACTTATGAGTCAGCATGTTCATGATCTAATGAGTCAGCATGTTTATTACTGATGAGTCAGCATGTTCACCAACTGATGAGTCAGCATGTTCATAAGCTGATGAGTCAGCATTTTCATGAACTTATGACTCAGCATGTTCATGATCTAATGAGTCAGCATTTTCATGAACTGATAAGTCATCATGTTCACCAACTGATGAGTCAGCATGTCCACAAACTGATGAGTCAGCATGTCCACAAACTGATGAGTCAGCATGTTCATAAGCTGATGAGTCAGCATTTTCCTGAACTTATGAGTCAGCATGTTCATGATCTAATGAGTCAGCATGTTTATGAACTGATGAGTCTGACCTCTGACCTCTGACCCTTGTGTGTTCCAGGCTTCGAGAACTTCGAGCAGCTTCTCTCCGGAGCTCATTGGATGGTAGGCGAGCAGAGACCGGATCACTGACCCTGATCCTGATCTGAACTGAGATCTGAGCGCTGACTCGTCTCTCTCTCTCTCTCTGCAGGATAACCATTTCCGGAGCGCCCCGCTGCAGCAGAACGTTCC
>OY660868.1:365000-375000 GCA_962446985.1 Xyrichtys novacula
GTCTGTATTTCTGTCTCAGGTTGTGATTCTGGTTTCGGTCGGTCTCTGGTCCAGCGTCTCAGTCAGGACGGGCTGAAGGTGTTCGCTGGGGTTCTGGACCTGAATGGACCCGGAGCCCGGCAGCTGAGAGAGCAGGGTCGTGAGAACCTTCACGTCCTTCAGCTGGACGTCACAGACTCCGCCCAGATCGAGGCGGCGCACCGGTACGTCTCAGCGCAGGTGGAGGACTCGGGTAAGTCTGAGAGACTCTGAAGGTTCTGGTGATGTGGATCCTCAGGTTCTGACCCGACAGCTCTTCATTAATGCTAACGCAAAATCAGAGGCAGAAACAAGATGGCGACGTCTACGAAATCTATGTTAGTGCTCGCCTCGCCACGTCCGAATATAAGACAAACGCTAACATAACCTCCGTAGACGTCGCCATCTTGTTTCCGACTCGGTAACTGAAAAGCTGCGAACTCGGGTGTGACGTCGTTTTCACGCCGACGTCTGACCTCCACAGTAACTCGAATGCCGCATAAAAAGGCGGGAGAAACCCCAGAACATGAATATTAAAAATCCTTCATTCACACAGACAGTCGAGTCGCCCCCTGCTGGTCACAGTCTGCTCCTGAACCTTTAAACCCACCTGAACCCTGGACCCTGGTTTCTCCACCAGCTGGTCTCTGAGATCAGGTCTCGGTTCCTCCGCAGGTCTCTGGGGTCTGGTGAATAACGCCGGCGTCCTTCTGTGCCCCACGGACGCTGAGCTCCACCCCCTCACATGGTACCGACGCTGCATGGAGGTGAACTTCCTGTCCGCTGTCAGGATGTGTCAGGTGTTCCTCCCTCTTCTCAGGAGGTCCAGAGGACGTATCGTCAACGTGACCAGCATGGCAGGTACGTTGGTTCCCCTGGAGCTCCTCAGGGTCTCCTTTAGTCCCTCAGAGAGGTTCCATGACGGTCCTTCAGCAGCACACCTGTGACCCGTGCTTTCTCCTACAGGTGAGGTCCCCATGCCGATGTTCGCCTCCTACGGCGCCTCAAAGGCGGCTCTCAGTCTGTTCTCCAAGGTGATGAGGATGGAGATGTCTGAGTGGGGCGTCCACGTGGCTCTGGTCCAACCTTCAGGCTTCAGGACAAGTACGTCGGACCTCCCTGAAGACCACAGTCAGAGTTTTACATCTAAGAGGGGGTCAGGTCCGCCGGACCACAGGACGGACTGCCCCTCAGTTCTTCATGGAAAGGACAACTGGACTTAGTTGGACTGGAACTAAGTCCAGTTGTCCTTTTCATGTCGTCGATTAAATCGGCCGATTTTCGCCCGTTTGAGACTAATCGGTAATCGTCCAAAACTCGACGATTTCCGCCGATATTTTCAGAAATAAGATTCGGTTTCACTTTGAAAATGTTCCTCCATTTGAAAAGTTCCCCGACTTCTCCTGTAGATGGCGCTACAGCGACCTCACAGCAGAGTGAGGATCTGAAGCAGCGGCTCGGGGACACGGAGGAGGAGAGCGGTCCAGAAATGCTGTTTTTTTAAATGGGATTCAATGGAAATTTTCTCTATGGGGCATCAAACAAAAGAGAAGAACGTATCAAACCAACGTTGTTGTTGTCGTTGTTGTTGTTGTTGTTAATTATTGACAAACTTTAGGCTGCCGTATTAAAATAAATACTTTCCAACATTTAATATCTAGAAAAAAACTCTGAATTCATTTTTTTTAAATTAAAAATAACAGTGACGTCATGAAGTCAAACTGTCATTTAAAGGGTTAAAATTCTGAAAATTAATCAATAATTGATCGATATGATCAGGACTGAAGTTCATTCAAACATTTAAGAAAAAGAAAAAGTGAAAAAAATATAAATGTTTAATATTTTTACACTTTTAGGAGACGGACATTTTTGTCCTCTGAGGACCTAAAGTAACTTTTCTTTACAGACCCTTGAGGGTTAATTTAACGCCTTGAAGATCAGGACCACCCAGTCCTGGTTCTGGTCCTTGTCCCCCTTTAGTACAGAGACTTCTCCAGGTCTCCAACCAGAACCGGACTCTGGGTTTGACCCTGTAGTCCTGAAGGTTTGTGTCCTCGGCTCTGAGGTCCACCGTTCTAAACTCCAGTTTTTCGTCCTCTCAGAAATCTTCGGGAACAGCGAGGACGTTTCTCGGAACAGAGACCAGATCTTTGCGGCGGCGACCCCTGAAGCCAGAGAGGATTATGGGACGACCTACATCCTGTCCCTCCCCAGCCTCCCCTTCAAAATGTCCCAGCAGACCTCCGAGGATCTGTCTCCGGTGGTGGAGGACATGCGTCACGCTCTGCTGTCCGTCCGTCCCAGACTGCTGTACACGCCCGGACAGATGGCGTGGCTGCTGCCGTTCCTGCGCCGCTGCTGTCCCACCGCCGGGTTCGAGTCCCTGGTCTGGAGACTGTTTAGGATGGTGGACCTGAAACCAGCAGGACTGAAGACCAGCTGAACTTCCTGGAGGGTTTGTTGTTGTTGTTTTAAAGTGAATCAGGAACTTTGAGACGTCATGTGACAGGAAGTTCAAAAACACTGAGAGTTCAAGTTTTTAATGATGGACCCGTCAGACTGTGGACCTGGTTTTAAGGTGGTTCTTATGTTTTTGATCCGCCACCAGAGGGCGCTGCAGCAGGAGAGGATTCTAAACTATTTTAACAAAGTTTTCCTGAGTCAAAAACGTCGTTCAGCAGAAGTTAATAAAAAGTTTAATGTTGTCCACACTGAGGCGTCTGCACTTTTTATTTGATGAACCTACTTCCTGTCGGGCCGTCGTCGTGTGCGAACAGGTCAATGTTACGGTGGCCGAGGACCGCCAACGCTGCTGCAAATAAAAAAGATGCAAGTCAAAACAGAAGTGACCGAAGCACAAACAAAAAAAGGTTCTTACTGCGAAAATAAAAGGAGGCAAATAAAGAAAAGACACAACTGAAGTGAGCGATAACGATCGACATGTGGACTCCGGCGTCACATGGTCGACCACATGACACGTTTAAAAGTTTACGAAGTGAAATTCGTCGTCGTCTTTTCGTCGTCGTCTTCTGTGTCGAGATCGTAAAACATCGGTGTGTCATCATCATCGGTCCCTGACAGCAGCAGCTCACTACAGAGCTGACTTCTTTATTTGCATCCTTTTATTTTCGCACTGACTTTTTATTTTGCATTCTGTTTTTATTTGTAGCAGTGGCGGTTCTGGGCCACCGTACATTGTCTCTGACAAGCTGCGTTTCCATTACATTTTTTCGCAAAATAAAAGCGGTGTTTATCAAATTTCGACAAAGTACAATTGCGATTTGCGGGTGTTTCCATTGAATGGTGTTCAGTACATAAGCGAGCCGTCTGCCTCTCGCGAGCCGTGTTTAAATGGCCGTTGCCTAGCAACGAGGTAAACTTCCTGCCCGTGCGACCTCGTATTCCTTAAGCCTTTTTGCACACCAACATGGACGAGACACAAAACATTTTTCGTTTTGGAGCAGCTGTTTCTGTGACCATTACTGCTGTTGCCTCTGCTGTCATCAGAAGACGAAGGCAGCGGGTGATAATTCAAAGGCAAAGCTCGTATGTATGGGAGCGAACACGGATGAGCGATTTCTGGGAGAGGATCGTTAATGAGGAATTCACAGACGAATTGTGGATTCAAAACTTCAGAAAAATACAAATACA
This sequence comes from Xyrichtys novacula, assembly GCA_962446985.1. Taxonomy (NCBI): domain Eukaryota; kingdom Metazoa; phylum Chordata; class Actinopteri; order Labriformes; family Labridae; genus Xyrichtys; species Xyrichtys novacula. The sequence goes on from OY660868.1 coordinate 368,670, forward strand.
ATTCAAAACTTCAGAAATAACTCCGTCTCCTCCCCCGTCCACATATACCGTGCCATCTACGCTTGAAATGAACTGGTCACTTGACCCGCTACGTCACGTCCGGTGACAGAGAATTGCGAGAAAAGTGTTTCCATTACACTTTTGCGATAAACTTCTATATCGACACGTCTGAAAAACCACCTCATGAGAGCGTAAAAACTTTTTAGCGATATTTGGGAGGTTTTTCGAAATGTAGGTGTTTCCATTACCAGTTTTCTATTGTGATATTTACGTTTTGCGCAAATCTATGGGTAATGGAAACGCAGCTACTGTCTCTCTGTCTCTCTCTCCCTCTCTCTCTCTCTGTCTCTCTCTCCCTCTCTCTCTCTCTGTCTCTCTCTCTCTCTCTCTCTCTCTCTCTCTCTCTCTCTCTCTCTCTCTCTCTCTCTCTCTCTCTCTCTCTCTCTCTCTCTCTCTCTCTCTCTCTCTCTCTCTCTCTCTCTCTCTCTCCCTCTCCCTCTCCCTCTCTCTCTCTCTCTCTCTCCCTCTCTCTCCCTCTCTCGCTCTCTCTCTCTCTCTCTCTCTGTCTCGCTCTCTGTCTCTCCCTCTCTCTCTCTCTCCCTCTCCCTCTCTCTCTCCCTCTCCCTCTCTCTCTCTCTCTCTCTCTCTCTCTCTCTCTCTCTCTCTCTCTCTCTCTCTCTGTGTTATTTAAGGACCTTCCTTGGTCTTTGATGACGTGTGTTTCTGTAAATGTTGGAATGTTCCTTTAAGGTCATAAATCAGACACGTTTGTTCACAGAGTTTTTACTGAAGCTCTGAAACTTAAAACACTTTTTTAAAAATCTGGATGTATGACATCCACACAGCTGAAACTCTGCTCTCGCTGCTCCGACAAACGCAGCTCTGCAGAAACTCCACACACAAAAAAAGTTCGTTCAAATAAAAGTCCGTCTGTCCGTCCGTCTGTCCGTGTCCTCGTGTCCTCGTCTGTCCGTCTGTCCGTGTCCTCGTCAGTCCTGAGGTTTCAGGAACGTTCTCTTCGAGTCTGTTTCCACGACGTTCTGGTTCTCGTCTTCCTCTTCGATCACCGCTCGCTCGCGCTTCTTCGCAAACTTCTTCTTCATGCTGCCGACTAAACTCTCGTACCTGAACATCAACAAAGAAAGAGTGAACGTTACTTCCTTCATGAACGTCTCACACAGACTTTAAAACCCATGAGGCTCATCCTGCCTGTGACAGACCCTCCTCATCACCATCTCCATGGTTACCTCAGAGCCATCTCCTCGTCTGTGACGTCCGTCTGCATCTTGCTCTGGTCTTCTTCTTCCTCGTTGTCGGTCTGGTCTTTTGGATTCAGCAGAGCCATGAGTTTCTGCAGCAACGACAAAGTTCAGGATTTAAGACCTCCTGACTCTGTACGGAGGCACAGAGGGGCAAACTGGAGTTTGAGGAGTTTCTCTCAGTTTTCATCAGTCAGGTTAATATTTATAAACTCATATTCTCGCCTTTCCTTCCTGAAGTCTTGCAGGTTTTTCTTATTTACTCGTTTTCTTTATTTGAGGCTCTGAGGACAAATGAAACGAAGGCGTGCAGAAAAGACAGAGACGAGTTGGAAACCCTAAAATCTTGAGACGAACCTCGACCTCGGGGTTAAAACCTTTGAAGGAGATCCGACCGAACATCAGGTCTTCACAGGGAACAAAACTCCTCTCCTCGATGATCAGGTTCCTGAGGAAGAAGAAAAATCAAACCTTCAACCTCTTTTTTAATAAACCAAGGACAGAGAGTTTCTGGATCTTTGTTCGATAAATGAACTTCCTCTGACTTCACCTGTAAAAACAGAGCTGTGAAGGTTTGGCTGATGGACTTTTAGAGTTAAAAACCATGAACAAGTTCTGATCCGACAGAATGAACCACTTTCACTGAAGTCCACTCATCATAAACTGATCCTGATCACGTAAAGTTCCTGATGATCAAACTCACTCTTTGGTCTTGAGCTCCGGCAGGTCCAGGTACCAATGTTCATCACTGATGATCCTCTTCTCGTCCTCCTCCAGCTGCTTCTTGGTCTCAGCGTCCAGACCTCTCTGCATAAACTGGGACAAAAACACACAAAAGTTCACTTTACACACCCCGAACATGTCCCGAACTTTAACACAAACACAGAACACAATAATCCATCTGTACACCAAACAAGTGTCCGTGTCAAAGATAAATGAACACAAAATAAACAGTTTGAAGTAAAGAGTTTATAGTCCGGAACCTTCATTTAAAATTAGAGATTTAAAGAAAAAGAAAAAATCTCTTTGTATAACTTTGAATAATGTCGTTACACTAAAGAAGAAAACCTTCCTATCTCTCTCACCAAACCTCATTCACACATGCCGTCGATTGTACAATCATACGGAACATCCACAGGAAGTCCGTGTGGGTCAGATTATTTCATGATTTTTCAACAAACTGAACTGATTTGATCGATCTGATTAATGCCGAATGATTAAATGATTAATACTTTACTTTAAAAATGCACCTATAGATGTTTAACTTCAGCAAGCTTCTCAAAAACCGCAAGAATTTCACTCTTGCGTGATTTCTTAACGACATTCGGAGCAGCGTTTCCCCTCCACAGAGCTAAAGCTAACATCAGCTAAATGAAGACTGAATAAATCTCTCACCTTCATCCGCAGCAGGTTCTTCGACAGTTTCACTGAATCACTCGACATTTTTAGACCTTTTAACGGTGAAAAAAAAACGGAGAAAACACGATGATCGACCCGAACCTGTGACCACGAGCTGCTGTTAAAACTCAGACAGAAGCAGCCGAGTGTCGAGCAGGTTTAACACTTAGCAGGCCGGCTAATCTATCGTCATCGATGACAAACATATTTTAATTTGTGTTCATGTTTAATAATTATTTTTTTATTTTCAGTGTTTGTGAGTCAGATCTTGTTCATTTTAGTTCAAAGATCTGCTGTTTCCACGTTTTTATTTTAACCTTGAGAGTCAAAAATAAACGATTTAAAACTATAAATCGGAGCTGATGATGAAGTTTTATCTCACATCATTGTAAAGTCCTGTTTTAAAATATTACCTTTTAATGTTTTAGTTACAGCTCTTTAAAAACATGATCTTATATCTTATTTTACTTTTCTATTTTTATGCTTTTTTATCACAGAAACAAACAAACAAACAAACAAGTAAATAAATAAATAAAAACAAACAAACAAAAACACTGAAACTGAGAGTCAGATTTAGATTCCTTTAATTCTTCCTGTTTTATTTTGTAGGAAAATTGTGTTTGAAAAAACAGAAACATGTCAAAACTTTAGTTCCTCTGCAGAGATGACGGAGCAGATTTACTCCACAGACAGAAAACTGAAGAGAATGATGATGATAATAATAATAATAATAATAACAATAATAATAATAATAATAATAACAATAATAATAATAATAACACCTTTTGTATGGTTGCATTGGTGTTATTGATGTTATTACCGAGGCCATCCTTTAAATGTGTAAAGACATGTCAGGCACATTTATACTGTAGTGGGTGTGTGAATGATCAATAATCAATATTATTGGCAGAAACAGAGGGCCCTAAAATCACATTTTGCTGAGGGCCCCATTGAGTCTCTGGGTTCTTGGTTTCCGGTCGGTAGATCACGGTCGAGATGGTGAACGGCTACAACATAAAGCATCCTGTTTTTATCTGGTTTTTATCCCCCTCTGTGTGTTTCATCATATTTCTTTTACCTAAACTGCAGCTTTAAAGACCGTGACTCCACATTCAGTCATTAGTTTTACATGAATTAGAGTTTATTAAAGTTATGTCATGGTTTAACGCAGTCGTAGTGCCGTGGACAGGAAAAGAGGACAAACTGGACCCTGCTGATCCACAGGAGTCCCTCAGGGCTCTGTGCTCGGTCCTCTTGTAATCCGTCTCAGTTATTCCAGTTTTCCTCTCTTGTTACCTTGACGACAGCGAGCTCTGCAGTCGTTCCCTCTGATGTCACAGCGGTCTCGGACTCTTTAAACCTCGACCACTGTTGTAACAAACAGAGTCGATACGCAGCCCTGAGCCTCACTGATGTCACTGAATGGATCAGGAATATTTCAGGTCACCATGGTAACGACCTGCCAGTCTTCTGGACTCGACATGGACCATAAATCCCTGAATGAAGACCTAAACCATAGACTGTATCTAGAATAGACACCGTCTGCCTCCTCTCTGTGAGAACAGCGCCCTCTGGTGACGGGCTGCAGTATAGGTCATAAACCCCGCCTCCTTATGGAGCTGTGGACAAACTATGGAGCGGCCAATGGGAGGACAGAGATTGAGTAGATCACCGCTGTTTGAGCCGAGCGTCATCACAGCGACTCTCCCGCTGAATACATACAACGCTACTGAACAATGTTGGTTTCAGGAAGTGGAGAAAAAAACGCCGAATTACCGAGAAATTTTCGGCTTCAAATCTGTAAAGTGGAGGAAGGAGGAGCAGAGGAGTCCAGAGTAAAAACAGTCTTTGGATCAGGCTGCAGACTGAGTCCATGAACCCGTCTCTGTACCGACCTCTCCAGAGTCTGTCGCCCCCTGCTGGATGTCAGAGGGAGTGTCATGGTGTCTGAGCATCTTTTCTCTCATTCCGATCGTTCGGACCTTCAGGTCTCTGGTCTCTGCTGGTCTTGGTCAGGGTCTTAGATGAACTCTTGGACCACGATCTCCTTCAGGGAGCGGTAGGACACCTCCCCCCTCTCGGCGTCCCTCAGGGTGGTCAGTTCCTCCTGAATCTGGGCCACGGGTCGACCCAGCTGGTAGCCCACGTCCAGCAGCAGCTCCAGCAGAGCGGCTCTGTAGGCCTTCAGTCCGTACCGTCGGACCGCCGGCAGAGCTCTGTGAGCCGCGGCGAACGCCTGATCCGGATCCTCCAGGTCCCGGTGACAGACGGCGAGGGCGGACAGGGACGCCACCATCAGGGTGGGTTTCTGCCACGGCAGCAGCTTCTCCTGGATCTGGATCACGGCCTGCAGCTGCTCCATGGCCGGCCCAAACTGCCCCGCCCTCAGCAGGCTGTGGGCCCGCCTCTGCTCCGGCTCCGTGAAGAAGTCGGAGAAAAGGCGGGAGTGTCTGACGCTGCGGACGGCGAACAGCATCGCCAGGTAGTCCTGCAGGGCCAGACGGCGCTCTGAGATGACCTCCGAGTTAAAGTTCCCCGTCAGGAGCTTCCGGGGGAGGACCACCTCCTCCAGCTCCTCATCAAACTCCTCCAACAGCTGCTGGTGGAGGCGGGAGAAGTCGCTGTAGCGCCGCTCCACGGACACTCGGCTGGAATCGAAGCTGCCGGAACGCATGACCACGACCGCGTACACCTGAGAGCGACAGGAAGTGACAGGAGAGGGTTTTACTGAGCGTGCTCACTGCTTTACGCCCTGTCCTGGAATTAAAGGGACAGGTCGCTGATTTTTGAGTAACATGTCGGCGTTTTAGCCACAGTAGATGTTGGTTAGCTCCGCCCCTTTAACGACTCGAATAACCTCATTTCAAAAACACTGAAATGTCCCTTTAAAGAGACGGTGAGAATATTCGGGTGTACGGTGGCCTTCAAGGACAAAAAGCTCCTGAGACAACAACCACCTGTTGACCTGCCGCCATCTTTAAAAACGCTTTCAGAGTTTTTTAAAGTAAAGTCTTTAAAAGGATTGTAAAGTGTTTTAAAGTGTTTTAAAGTACTCTAAAGTATTCTGAAGTATTCTAAAGTATTCTTAAGTATCTTAAAGTATTCTTGAGTATTCTGAAGTATTCTAAAGTATCCTAAAGTACTCTTGAGTACTCTTGAGTACCCTCCGACAGTCTGAGAACCTCACCACGTGTCTGGAGAGCGTTTGTTCGATGATATTTTAAAGTGTTTTAAAGTATTTTAAAGTATTTTAAAGTATCCTGAAGTACTCTTGAGTACTCTTGAGTACCCTCGGACAGTCTGAGAACCTCACCACGTGTCTGGAGAGTTTGTTTGATGATATTTTAAAGTGTTTTAAAGTACTTCCATGTATTCTTGAGTATTCTGAAGTATTCTTGAGTATTCTGAAGTATTCTGAAGTATTGTAAAGTACTCTAAAGTACTCTTAAGTACTCTTGAGTACCCTCGGACAGTCTGAGGACCTCACCACGTGTCTGGAGAGCGTTTGTTCGATGATTTGACTCGATGGGATCTCGAACAGCAGTCTGAGCGGACGCTCTCTCTGCTTCACCGCCTTTAAGTTCTGCTGCAGCTGTTTGGTGGTCAGACTGGAACCAGTGGGAGGTTCATCTACACACACACACACACACACACACACACACACACACACACAC
>OY660868.1:382500-400000 GCA_962446985.1 Xyrichtys novacula
CTCACCCTCCTCCCCCTCCTCCTCCTCCTCCTCCTCCTCACCTTGTAGAAGTGGTAGGCCGGCAGCTCAAAGATGTTGATGAGGTTTGGGAAATCTCCTGGAGGTCTGTAGGAGAAGACGACGATCTCCAGACAGCAGACGAGCAGAGAGCGATGAAACACGTCCTGCTCCAGGATACACTGGGAGACACACACACACACACACACACACACACACACACACACACAGACACACACACAGACACACAGACACACACACACACACACACACAGACACACACACACACACAGACACACACACACACACACACACACACACACACACACAGACACACACACACACACACAGACACACACACACACACAGACACACACACACACACACACACACACACACACACACACACACACACACACAGACACAGACACACACACACACACACACAGACACAGACACAGACACACACACACACACAGACACAGACACACACACAGACACACACAGACACACACACACACAGACACACACACACACACACAGACACACACACACACACACACACACACACACACACACACACACACACACACAGACACAGACACACACACAGACACACACACACACACACACACACACACACACACAGACACACACACACACAGACACACACAGACACACACACACACACACACACAGACACACACATACACACACACACACAGACACACACACACACACACACACACAGACACACACACACACACAGACACACACACACACACACACACACACAGACACACACACACACACACACACACACACACACACAGACACAGACACACACACACACACACACACACACACACACAGACACAGACACACACACACACACACACACAGACACAGACACACACACACACACACACACACACACACACACACACACACACACACACACACACACACACACACACACACACACACACACACACACACACACACACACACACACACACACACACACAGACACACACAGACACACACACACACACACAGACACACACACACACACACACACACACACAGACACACACAGACACACACACACACACACACACACACACACACACACACACACACACACACACACACACACAGACACACACACACACACACACACACACACACAGACACACACACACACACACACACACACTTTAACCCTGATCCGTCCTCTCTGATCGATGGCTCTCCAGCTGACGGCTCTGCAGGATCAAACACTCACAGAGAGGTCGGCGTCTCCCAGGATCATCTTCTCTCTCTCGATGATGGACTCCAGCATCCTGTAGTAGAGCGCCTCCGCCAGGTGGAAGTACTTCACTGCCATGTCTGCAGAGGGGTGGAGTTTATGTAAGACCTCGGAGAGTTTGGGTCGGACCTGACTTTGGTGAGTTTGTGCTTCTGTACCTTTGCCCATCCCTCGGTTCTCCACCCCGCCGTCCTCAAAGTGCTGACAGAAGAGCTCCGACATGTCCTTCAGGCGCTTACTGATGACATCACTGGGGTCTCTGGCACAGTTTCTGCAGAGACACAGGATCCATTAACGAGGAACAAGATCTCCAGGTTCAGGAGCAACATCTGCGTTTTTCAGAGAGCGGATCATCACAAACCTACCTGAGAGTCTCTGTCAGCTTGGCGCTGGGTCCGTGTTTGGTTCCTGACAGCAGCGTGTGCAGACGGCCCACGCTCTTCATGGCGGACGACACCGGGGACGCCAGGCTGTTCTCTTGAACGTACTTCCTCCCCGTCAGAGGGGTGGAGACCTTCAGAGCGGAGGCCTGAGGAGAGGAGGGAGAAACGGGTCGATTATCCGGTATTTTGATCGTTTACAGCGATAACCACCAAGATTCATGTAAAAATATGTTTTACAGTCAGACTGGCGTGGAGCCTGTAGGTGGCGCTGTCCTGGTTCTCCACCCCCTCACACAGGCAGGGTCCTGGAGTACCGATGTCCTCACTCGCCCCCTCACCGGTAAAGATCCGCTCATCCAGACCGCCGGTGGCCAAAATGTGCTCCTCATAGACCCGACCCAGAGACAGGCTAAAGATGGGGGAGGAGACAGAGAAGGAGACAAGGAGACAAGGAGGGGTCCAAGGAGACAGATATAGAGTGGATTAAAGTGGAGTCAGTGAAAACAGCGAGGATCGGGTTCTTGATCAGTGTTTGAGGGGCGCTAAAAAACTGTGGAGCTGCCCTTTAAAGGGATAGTCCACCGTTTTTAAAGGGATATTCTGCTGTAAAACTAATTTATGGTCAAACCCACCGTAACACCGAGTTAGACCCCGCCTCCAGAGATGAATGTTGTCGACCGCTTCCTTCTCTAGTTATACCAACTTTAGTAACGACCGCAGGATAGAAATACAGAGAGCCACGCCCCCAACCAAAACGCCACTCTATAGCCACAAATAATGCTCAGAGAAGCACCTAACTTCATCAACAGGACATATAGGGTCACAGACATAGTACTATATTCAGAGTTGTTCTAACTCCTAAGAAAACATAAACTTAAGCGGGGCGTTTCTCCACTTCTGTAGTCTATAAGCTGGGCCAATAAGGTAAAGGTGTTTTTATTGAGCCGAATTATCAATAAAATCATGATTTTGTTAACAGGTATGGATTTATGTGCTGTCGAGTTAATATATTTGAACAAGAGCACAGTAAAGTTAAATCAGATAATTTTCCAATGAGGTTCTGTTACTGAACGGAACTACAGGTCCTGACTGAGCTCCTGTCTGATCCATGAGGGTCAGTATGAAGACCACACTCACAAACTGTCGGTGAAGTTCATGGGGTCCAGAAAACCACTCAGACCGTCTTCTTTTCCTCTGAGGATCTGAGAGAGAAACCAGAGGCGGGTCAGATTTATGGACCAGAGCAGACAGAGTCCAGTCTGATGAAGTTCAGGACCTGAGGCCCTCAGAGCAAAGAAAGGTTGAAACCTTCTTATGGAAGAGTTTCTTGATGAAGGGTTTCCAGAAGTGCTCCTTGACTCCTTTGGCCTCCAGGACCAGACCGTCATGAAGTTCACAGAGCTGCTTGATGAAGCAGAGGGGACCTGAGGACGGCCTGAAGTCTCTGCAGCTGAAGTCTTCAGGGAGACCTGCAGGACACGACAGAGAGGGTGAAAACACAGAGACCATAGAGGATTACAGAGTCCTGATACAACCACAGGAGACCAGCAGGGACACCCCCACCCCACCCTGAACTACCTGAACCTGTCAGGGACAAAAAACACAACTTTGACTGAGTGACTGTCTCCATCCACCAGGGGGAATATTACAGACAGGAGACTCCTTTAAAGGGACATTCTGGAGTAAAACTAATTTAGTGTCAAACCCACCGTAACACCGAGTTAGACCCCGCCCCTCCAGAGATGAATGTTGTCGACATTTAGGAAGAACATTTATGATCATTTCTTTATCATTTCCTTGAAGTAATAATCACCATATTGATCATTTTACAGACGCTGTAGTTCTTCTGTCTTAGCGTCTCGGTCTGATTGTATTTCCATGAAGAAATGATCATAAATGTTCTTCCTTGAGCTGCGGCACCCCGCTGTAGTCTGTAATGGACTGGCCTGAGGTCTCTCTACAAACAAGCGTCTGCTGGAAGAGAGTAGGTGAGTTGTGTTTAGTCTCTTTGCTAAAGAAATGAGTCAAAGTTAAAAAGACGTTTGGTGTCTAGTACTATGTCTGTGACCCTATATGTACTAACCTCAGTAGAACATGGTGTAGTTCCGTTCAGTAACAAAACCTCATTGGAAAATTAGCTGATTTAACTTTACTGTGCTCCTGTTCAAATATATTAACTCGACAGCACATAAATCCATACCTGTTAACAAAATCATGATTTTATTGATAATTCGGTTTAATAAAAACACCTTTACCTTTTTCATTTTACTACAGTAGAAGTTTATTGGCCCAGCTTATAGACTACAGACGCGGAGAAAGGCCCCCGCTTAAGTTTATGTTTTCTTAGGAGTTAGAACAACTCTGAATATAGTACTATGTCTGTGACCCTATATGTCCTGTTGATGAAGTTAGGTGCTGTTCTGAGCATTATTTGTGGCTATAGAGTGGCGTTTTGGTTGAGGTTTGTTTATGGCTCCTCAGACCTTTAAAAACGGTGGGTTTGACCATAAACTAATTTAACGCCAGAATCTCCCTTTAAAAACGGTGGAATCTCCCTTTAAAGTCGGCGCTGCAGTTTGGATTCTTACCAGAATTAAAACGTCGGTGTAAATTTTGATGTCGAGGCTGAAGGAGCGACTTCCTCTCTCAGCAGAACAATCAATGTCCTGTGTGTGTGTGTGTGTGTGTGTGTGTGTGTGTGTGTGTGTGTGTGTGTGCGTGTGTGTGTGTGTGTGTCAGAGGAAACAGCAGGTGTACACAGGATGACAGTCTGCTCCTGATAATGCTCGCTCGCTCAGACTCTCTGACTCTCTGATTTATGTTTGTGTGTTTTTTTCTCCTCCTCTCTGATAAACACTCTTCCTCCGTCCTTCGCTCCATCGTGTTTCAGACTTTTTCACCAAAGTTCATGTCATGGTCTGAGGTTCCTTCAGCTCCTGTGACCCTCACTCTGTCTTCATCAGAACATTTAGAAATGAGACCTTCTCGCTCAGAGGAGCATCAGAAGGTTCAGTGTCTGTGTGCACGCCGTGGCGGGTACCTTTGAATTCGGGGTTCAGCAGGTCTTTCCTGGCGTTACACAGCAGAGCGTTGGTGAGGACGAGGTCGAGGGCGCACAGCAGCAGGTGGTACGAGTTCACCAGGTCGTCACTGATCATCGGGAAGTTCCCTGGAGGAGAAAGAAGAAGAGGAGGATTTCAAAGTCCGAACACGGGGAAGAGGGTCTGCCCTGAAGTCTAGTCTTGGTTCTGGTTCTCTCTGCGGTTCCTCAGTAAAGGGGCGGAGCTAACACACATCCTCGTAATATTTAGGTTCAAAAACTCTGAAATATCCCTTTAAGAGAGAAAGAGCTCCTGAATCTGAAGGAGGAGAAGAGAGGAGCTCCAGAGGAACCGCCGCTCTGTGGAGGCGGGCCTACAGGAACCTGCTGAGTTGACGGGTAAACAGAGTCACTAAGGAACCGTCTCCATGGAGCTCAGAAGTCCAGCTGAGGTGGACGAGTCTGGACCTGCCCAAACATCACCTGAGGGAGGCTGGGAAACAGGAGCGCAGACGCCGATCTTTACCTTTGGCGTGGACAAACAGAACCCAGCAGAAGTTGAAGACCTCGGTGACGGTGCACGGGTGACGTCTGCAGGACAGAGAGGGCAAAGGTCAGACCTTCACAGAAGAGCTCCTGACCTCTCAGATCTCCTCCCTCCTCCCGTCCTCCTCACCTCTGTTTGCGGCTGCGGTGGACGCGCGGCGGCTCCTCGGACGGCGCCTTAAAGATGGCTTTAAAGATGGGGACGAACTTCTTGAAGAGGACGGCGGTCACGGTGAAGTTCCGCTCCAGTTTGTCGGTGCTCTGACGGAAATCAGCGGGAAGGTTGGCCATGTCCTGCCACTTCTTCATCTTACTGAAGAACTCGATCAGACTGCAGGAGGACAGACGGGACAACATGAGACCGGGTCATCAGAACCACAAACACAGACCACCGTCAGGGCGGTCCGGACCGCTTTAACCCACCCACCTCATCTCAGAACAGCGCAGGATTCTGGTCAGAGAGACGTAGTTCCCCTCACTGGTTCCTTTCCCCACCGTGGGCACCGAGGAGGACCGGCACGCCACGTACAGGGAGCAGGCCAACCAGTGACGCTCGTTACCCTGGAAACCAGTACGGGGGGGGGAGAGGGAGAGAGAGAGAGAGAGAGAGAGAGAGAGAGAGAGAGAGAGAGAGAGAGAGAGAGAGAGAGAGAGAGAGAGAGAGGGAGAGAGAGAGAGAGAGAGAGAGAGAGAGAGAGAGAGAGAGAGGGAGAGAGAGAGAGAGAGAGAGAGAGAGAGAGAGAGAGAGAGAGAGAGAGAGAGAGAGAGAGAGAGAGGGAGAGAGAGGGAGAGAGAGAGAGAGAGAGAGAGAGAGAGGGGGGTGAGGAAATAAAGAGGGGAGAGAAACAGAGGTCTCTATGTCAGTCCTCCAGGGTCCAAACACAGACCAGTAAAACTTTAAACCCCAGAAAGTGAGTTATACTGGTTTAACTCTGAGTTAAACTGGTTTAACTCTGAGTTATACTGGTTTAACTCTGAGTTATACTGGTTTCATACTGGGCTATACTGGTGTAAAACTGAGTGACATAACTTAGTACAAAACCAGTTTAAAAATGAGTTAAACTGGTTTAATACTGAGTTAAACTGGTGCAATTGTGGGATAAACTGGTTTACTACAGGGTTATACTGGTGTAAACAGAGTTAAACTGGTTTACTACAGGGTTATACTGGTGTAATACTGAGTGACATAACTTAGTACAAAACCAGTTTAAAAATGAGTTAAACTGGTTTAATACTAAAATAAACTGGTTTACTACAGGGTTATACTGGTGTAAACAGAGTTAAACTGGTTTAATACTGAGTTAAACTGGTGCAGTTGTGGAATAAACTGGTTAACTACAGGGTTATACTGGTGTAATCCAGAGTTAACCTGGTTTAATACTAAAATAAACTGGTTTAATACTGAGTTAAACTGGTGTAATCCAGAGTTAAACTGGTTTAATACTGAGTTAAACTGGTTAACTACAGGGTTATACTGGTGTAATACAGACTTAAACTGGTTTAATACTAAAATAAACTGGTTTACTACAGGGTTATACTGGTGTAAACAGAGTTAAACTGGTTTAATACTGAGTTAAACTGGTTTACTACAGGGTTATACTGGTGTAATCCAGAGTTAAACTGGTTTAATACTAAAATAAACTGGTTTACTACAGGGTTATACTGGTGTAAACAGAGTTAAACTGGTTTAATACTGAGTTAAACTGGTTTACTACAGGGTTATACTGGTGTAATCCAGAGTTCACCTGGTTGAGTAGATCCACTGTAGAACCTCTGATCTTATAGATGTATTGATTATAGATGATTAACGGTAATTTCCCTCTTTGTAGGTCTAATACAGGAGTATTGATCTTATATTAGTTTAATGATAAAGTCAGAGTATTGATCAGTAATCAGGACTGTCGGTCCAATAAAGGAGGTTCTGTTCTGATCTCTGTAGTTTAATAATAAACTCAGAATATTAAAGATTAAAGGACTGAAGGTTCACAGCGGACTGTACAGAACCCTCGAACCCCGGACCTGTTCTGGTACCTCTAAGGTGAAGGTTCTAGAACCCCGGCCCTGTTCTGGTGTCGGTACCTCTAAGGTGAAGGTTCTGCTGATGGTCTCGTAGGTCCTCCAAGCCTCGGTACTCGCCTCTTCGTCCATATTCAGAGCTCGGCACAGATCCTCGAACCCGGTTCGGGCTTTCTGCACAGACTCCTCCTCTTCACTCATTGTAGACACACGGACCGGACCGAACTGTTGGAGGTCAGGTAAAGTGGGTCAGAACCGACGGTAGTAATAATAGTAATAGCTGCTCTTCTTCTTCTTCTCTCCGTTTAAATGTCCTCTGACTGACAGCTGCTGCTGCTACGACAACGGCGTAAGGGCCGCCCACATACACACGCCATGACGTCACATCCGTGCGTAAACTAACGTGCAGAATACACCGAACAGCGTAAGTCAGCTCAGCCCACTTAACGTGCGTAGAGAGGCACGAGTGGGTGGGTCAGCTGTCAATCAAAGCGCTACTACTTCCGGTTGTTTTGGTTCTTCTTCTTCGGTGTCGGAGGGAGGAAAAGAGTTTCTAAGGAGACAGACGGTGATTTTAAAGATGTCCTGTCTGAAAATAAAACAGTTTTACTCGAAATCCTTTTATATCAAACTTTAGTTCAGTAAAAAACACAAATTCTGTCTGAAAATGAACCAGAAAATCAGAAAATAAGCTGCTTTCTGCCGCTTTAACAGTTTAACTCATTAAAAAAACGGTGTAACGGAGGATTACCTCTCACTTCTGTGAATATAACCGACAACAGAACAGTTCATTAGGAGCAACTGGTTTAATACAGAGTTAAACTGGTTTAATACAGAGTCAAACTGGTTTAATACAGAGTTAAACTGGTTTATTACTGAGTCAAACTGGTTTAATACAGAGTCAAACTGGTTTAATACTGAGTTAAACTGGTTTAATTTGAGTTAAACTGGTTTAATACTGAGTTAAACTGGTTTAATACTGAGTTAAACTGGTTTAATACAGAGTCAAACTGGTTTAATACAGAGTCAAACTGGTTTAATACAGAGTCAAACTGGTTTAATACTGAGTTAAACTGGTTTAATACAGAGTCAAACTGGTTTAATACTGAGTTAAACTGGTTTAATACTGAGTTAAACTGGTTTAATACAGAGTCAAACTGGTTTAATACTGAGTTAAACTGGTTTAATACAGAGTCAAACTGGTTTAATACAGAGTCAAACTGGTTTAATACTGAGTTAAACTGGTTTAATACAGAGTCAAACTGGTTTAATACTGAGTTAAACTGGTTTAATACTGAGTTAAACTGGTTTAATACAGAGTCAAACTGGTTTAATACAGAGTCAAACTTGTTTAATACTGATTTAAACTGGTTTAATACAGAGTCAAACTGGTTTAATACTGAGTTAAACTGGTTTAATACTGAGTTAAACTGGTTTAATACAGAGTCAAACTGGTTTAATACAGAGTTAAACTGGTTTAATACTGAGTTAAACTGGTTTAATACAGAGTCAAACTGGTTTAATACTGAGTTAAACTGGTTTAATACAGAGTCAAACTGGTTTAATACAGAGTTAAACTGGTTTAATACTGAGTTAAACTGGTTTAATACAGAGTCAAACTGGTTTAATACTGAGTTAAACTGGTTTAATACAGAGTCAAACTGGTTTAATACAGAGTCAAACTGGTTTAATACTGAGTTAAACTGGTTTAATACAGAGTCAAACTGGTTTAATACAGAGTTAAACTAGTTTAATACTGAGTTAAACTGGTTTAATACAGAGTCAAACTGGTTTAATACTGAGTCAAACTGGTTTAATACAGAGTCAAACTGGTTTAATACTGAGTCAAACTGGTTTAATACTGAGTCAAACTGGTTTAATACTGAGTTAAACTGGTTTAATACAGAGTCAAACTGGTTTAATACAGAGTCAAACTGGTTTAATACTGATTTAAACTGGTTTAATACAGAGTCAAACTGGTTTAATACTGAGTTAAACTGGTTTAATACTGAGTTAAACTGGTTTAATACAGAGTCAAACTGGTTTAATACAGAGTTAAACTGGTTTAATACTGAGTTAAACTGGTTTAATACAGAGTCAAACTGGTTTAATACTGAGTTAAACTGGTTTAATACTGAGTTAAACTGGTTTAATACTGAGTCAAACTGGTTTAATACAGAGTCAAACTGGTTTAATACTGAGTCAAACTGGTTTAATACTGAGTCAAACTGGTTTAATACAGAGTCAAACTGGTTTATTACAGAGTTAAACTGGTTTAATACTGAGTTAAACTGGTTTAATACGGAGTCAAACTGGTTTAATACGGAGTTAAACTGGTTTAATACGGAGTCAAACTGGTTTAATACGGAGTCAAACTGGTTTAATACTGAGTTAAACTGGTTTAATACAGAGTCAAACTGGTTTAATACAGAGTCAAACTGGTTTAATACTGAGTTAAACTGGTTTAATACTGAGTCAAACTGGTTTAAAAGATTTTATTAGAAGTAGAAAAACTCCATCACAGGTTAGTCTGCAGAACTGGTCTGAGTTTGGGGATCCTGTCCTTATTAAAGCTCTAGTAAAGAGTTTTTTTCTGATGATGACTCAGCTGGATCATTGAACACTCACTGTTCCTGGAGAGTTAGTCCAGGCATGTTGTTTGGTAGAATAAACAGACACAGTTTCACTCACATTTATTCAGATATGAGGAATGACTGCAGTCATGTGGGGACGACCACTACAGAGTACAGGAAGTGACTGTTTTACCTTTAGTACTGCAGTTTGTCTTTAATACTGTTTATGTGCACTACTGCAGTACAGTGTTCAATACTGTGAAGTTCTGTGTAAATACTGCAGTACACTGGTCAGTACTCCAGTTTAGAGTTCAGTATTGCAGTTTAAAACTCTGCAGTTTTAAGGACTGCAGTTTTGTGCTCAGTAGTACAGTGTAGCAGTGCAGTACTGCATTATTATGTATAATACTGCAGTATAATGCTCAGATCTTAAGTACAACACTTAAATACTACAGTATAGTATTCAGTACTGCAGTAAAGAGTCTGGGAATGCAGTATTATGTCTAATACTGTAGTATAGAGTCTAGTACTTAAGTATAGAGTCAAGTACTGCAGTAAGGAGTCTAATACTGTAGTGCAGAGACT
Source organism: Xyrichtys novacula (assembly GCA_962446985.1). NCBI lineage: Eukaryota > Metazoa > Chordata > Actinopteri > Labriformes > Labridae > Xyrichtys > Xyrichtys novacula. Next base: position 392,953 of record OY660868.1, read on the forward strand.
GGTTCTGCAGTATAGTGTTCAGTACTGCAGTATAGTGTTCAGTACTGCAGTATACAGTATAGTGTTCAGTACTGCAGTATAGAGTCTGGGAATGCAGTATTATGTCTAATACTGCAGTATAGTGTTCAGTACTGCAGTATAGTGTTCAGTACTGCAGTGTACAGTCTAGTACTGCAGTATAGTGTTCAGTACTGCAGTATAGAGTCTAGTACTGCAGTATAGAGTCTAGTACTGCATTATAGTGTTCAGTACTGCAGTATAGTGTTCAGTACTGCAGTATACAGTCTAGTACTGCAGTATAGTGTTCAGTACTGCAGTATAGTGTTCAGTACTGCAGTATACAGTCTAGTACTGCAGTATAGTGTTCAGTACTGCAGTATAGAGTCTAGTACTGCAGTATAGAGTCTAGTACTGCAGTATAGTGTTCAGTACTGCAGTATAGTGTTCAGTACTGCAGTATACAGTCTAGTACTGCAGTATAGTGTTCAGTACTGCAGTATAGTGTTCAGTACTGCAGTATACAGTATAGTGTTCAGTACTGCAGTATAGAGTCTGGGAATGCAGTATTATGTCTAATACTGCAGTATAGTGTTCAGTACTGCAGTATAGTGTTCAGTACTGCAGTATACAGTCTAGTACTGCAGTATAGTGTTCAGTACTGCAGTATAGTGTTCAGTACTGCAGTATATAGTCTAGTACTGCAGTATAGTGTTCAGTACTGCAGTATAGTGTTCAGTACTGCAGTATATAGTCTAGTATGGCAGTATAGAGTCTAGTACTGCAGTATAGTGTTCAGTACTGCAGTATAGTGTTCAGTACTGCAGTATAGAGTCTAGTACTGCAGTATAGAGTCTAGTACTGCAGTATAGTGTTCAGTACTGCAGTATAGTGTTCAGTACTGCAGTATAGTGTTCAGTACTGCAGTATAGAGTTCAGTACTGCAGTATACAGTCTAGTACTGCAGTATAGTGTTCAGTACTGCAGTATAGAGTTCAGTACTGCAGTATACAGTCTAGTACTGCAGTATGTTGAGCAGGTTGTAGGTGATGGCGTCCCTGATGACCTCGGCGGTGCAGTACGTGTCTCCCTGGTACGGCTCGGCGTCCGGTTGTCTCATGGCGGTGGGGTCGACGTCTACGTTCCACTCGGGCAGGAAGTGGTCTCCCAGCCGCTCACACATGTTGTGGAGGACGCAGCACGCCGCCACCACGCGCGGCATCATGGACACGTCGATCTCCCTCTTCTTCAGCAGACACCTCCAGCGGCCCTTCAGGCGCGTGAAGGCGGTGTCGACCACAGAGTGGGCGGAGCTGAGCGTGTAGGTGAAGCGGCGCTGCTCGGCGGACAGCTGGTGGTTCGGACCGTATCCTTTCATCAACCACGGCTTCAGAGGGAAGGACTGGTCCCCGATCAGGTGGACCGGGATCTCCACGCCTTCAGACATGATGGATTTCTGAGAGAGAGAGCGAGAACGCAGGTGTGAGACTGAACCAGAACCGCTCACCGATAGAACCCGGGCCGCCCTCACCTCTCTAGGGAACAGGTAACCATCGGGCCGGTCCTCTGCCTTCAGGTACAGGTCTGAGCTGGACAGAACCGAGGCCATGGAGGTGCTGCCGGGCCAGCCAGCGTAAACGTCGGTGAAACTGAGGAGGAGAAACAAGAGCGGGTCAGAACCGTGAGGACCGGTCCACTCTGACCCGGTTCTGTCACCTGAGTGAAAGTGGACTAACAGCAGAGCAGGACCAGCAGACATGTTCACTCAGGATTCTGCAAACACCAGAACCTGGTACTGGACCTCTGGGATCACCCGTAAACCCTCATTTCATCTAGAACTGAACAGACGGGTTCTGGTGCTTCAGAGACCCGCAGAGGTCACCTGGATCACCTGGACCTGCTCACCTCTGACAGTAACGGACCTGATGTGGTTTCTGACGGTCCTGTTCTGAACTCTGATCCAGAATCTTGGGATACTGGACTCAAACATGCTGGTTCTGATTTAGTGAAGTAGGGGAGACCGGGGCTTGTTGTCACATGGGTAAGTTGTCACATTGCCACCAGAGGGCGCAACTAAAAGTGGAATACTAGTTTTCTTCCTTACATGGTCGGGGGCGTGTCCTGTCTGAGAAGAGCGTCAATTAACTGTTTCAAACAACCCGAAGTAAAAAATTAACTTTAAATATTTTAAAATATTTAAAGTAAAAAATTAACTTTAAATATTTTAAAATAATCTTTTTTGATTCTGTTTTAAACTCACTTTAAAGCTTTAATTATCGAACACGGTCGTTTAGAGAAACATGTCTCAGTTATTTCAGGGTTAGTTTTTACATGTTTAAAAGGATTAAAATGAACACAGAGTCGACAGTTATCATACAGACGTTATTTAGACAGAGAGGAGACGAACTGAACATGTCAGTTCAGTTCCTGACGAGACGCTGAGGACAGTCAGACGTAGACCCTCGATAATAAATCAGTCTGGAGGATAATTAAGACTTAAATGTCGACGACCTCAGCTCAGTAAAACATTCACACAGAGTCAGACAGATCTACAGACTCCAGAGCAGGTTACATCATATTTTAAATTAACGTTTGTTTAAAAACTCAGTGATGAACATTTTCTGTGTCTGACTTTAATTTTCACTTTAAAGTTAAAAAAAACAACAATAATTTAGTTTTATTAGCAGTAAAATCCACTGAGACATTTAACCCCATGTAGGGAGACGACGACCATGATCCCGCTCTCTGATTGGTTCAGACTCTGCACTGACACGAGAAAACGACGTGAAGATGAAGTTTAAACCTGAGACTTTGGTCTTTAGTCTGATAGACTGACTACAAGAATACGACCGAGTATCAGGCCACATTAAGAAAATAAACATTAAGACTTAGTAATTACTAATGAGAATAAAGTGGTCGCTCATATTTTAACCTGTTAGTCGTTTAAAGGAGCTGTGGAGCGTTTCCACGACTGAACTTTAGGAGTTTCACAAACAAAGATGTTTCCTCCTCAAACGCAGTTTAAGACTTTAGAGACTTTAACACTTTATTCTGATCAATAATCATTTCATTACCACTTTATTCTGATCAATAATCATTTCATTACCTCTTTATTCTGATCAATAATCATTTCATTACCTCTTTATTCTGATCAATAATCGTTTCATCACCTCTTTATTCTCAAAAGTCTTAAACGTGTTTTTGTTCCTGATTCTCCCTCAAATATCGAAGAGTGTAAAAAGTGTGACAGCACGCCCCGGTCTCCCCTACCCTGTGTGTTGGACCGGACCGGGACCCACTGTGGCCCCTGTGTGGGGGTCAGATCACAGGTCCTTCATGGACCCGTTTGGACCTGCTCACCACAGGTTCTGGTCCACCACAGCCTGCAGGATCACAGAGTGCCACCCCCCCTGGTTGTAGTAGTCGTCCGGGTTTTCTCTGGGGGCCGCGATGGGGATGTGGGTCCCCCCGATGGCCCCGGCACACTGAGGGTAGCAGCGGTCCTTGAAGGCCCGGATGGTCTGGTCCAGTCTGTCTCCGGACGGCAGGGACACGTAGTTCTGGTACATCCGGTCCAGTATGGCGGCGGTGACCTGCCGGACTATGAGGCAGACGGTGGCGATCCCGACCCCGAACATGTCCGCGATGGCCCGGTACTCTCCGGGTCGGGCGAACCACCACAGCGCGATGGCGAGGCGGCGGCGCGGTTCGATGGGGGCCCGGAAGTTGGTCCGGCACCGTTCGACAGCCGGACCGAGCTGTTCGAGGAGAGACTCGAAGGTGGTTCTGGAGATCCGGAACTGAGACTTCCACTCCTCATCGTCGAACTTCTCCGCCACAGACCACAGGTTCTGTCCGGGGCTCCGGTCCACGACCCAGACGGGTCTCCTGGTTCCGGCGATGAGGCTGAGGATCCCGGCCAGAGAGGAGAGCAGGAAGGTTCTCCTCCTCCGCAGGTACCGCCTCCTCCTCTGGTCCCGCTCCACCATCTCCCGGAGCCTCCTCCTCCTCAGCAGGTTCGACTGGACCCGGTACAGTTCGGCCATCTGGGCCCCGAGGTCCGGAGGGACCCCCAGACTGAGTACGGAGCCCAACAGAGCCGCTGAGAGGGACGGAGCCTCCGCCATGTTTAAAGAAAGGCGGCAAGAAGCATAGATATGAAACAGGCTAGATGACTCTATGAGGAGGAGTCACGGCGGCCATGTTACTCCAGTATACCATCCTGGTTCTCTCCATGGTTGCTTACAGGAGGGGAGTAATTTGATCAGAAATCCTCTTAACTCTGAAATCCTGACAGATTTACAAACGGTTTAGTTTATTACTGACCTTCATAACGAGGCTCAGAGTCTGGATGTTTGGACATATTAAAATGACAGATTTACTTTGAGAAAAAAAAGACTTAATCATGAAGAACAGTTCCCACTGAGCAACAGACGGCTGGTTATTCTTTAGACTTAATTTAACAGTCTAGATTCTGTTTATCTGTAGACAGAAGTTAGATGTTGCACTTTAACCGATTATTCGATAAGTATTTATTTCAGAAAGCAGCTGTGAGTTTATAACTGATCTCCAAGTACCAAACCAAAATAATTATGATGGCTGTTCAGCAAAATACAGTTAGACCTCTGTTAGCTGGCTAGTCTAAACTCGGTCTAAATATAGACGTCTGAAAACTTTCATTTTTAGACCTGTGGTAGCCTGATTTTAGACCAGTCATCTAGACTACATTTAGACATCTATTAGACCAAAAAATGCTCAGTGGGTTGTTTCACTTTGGACTAACTTTGAGTCACTTTGTCATGGCTCAGACCACAATCGAGATAATTTATTGTATAACAGTCTATTTTTTATTTATTCAGTCTAAGTGACAGTCTTTGTGGATGGTCTTGTGTTTATCAGCTGTCTAACTTGGCTAACAGACTCGCTGTGAGTGAGACCAAAGTTACAAAGTTGACCCAGTAATTTTACATCATTATATTTAAATGATTTAATATAACTGCCTTGTGTGTGTAGACCTATAGCTGTTTCTCTACCTATCTGTTTAATGTTTATTTATGTAAATCCATGGTTAAAATTATTCTTCAGTATACAGGATCATAACTAAAACTTTGAGGTTTGTTACAAACCGAACTGTTTGAAAATCGGTTTAAAATTAATCAATCTATGATTATTAAAATCAATCAATCTATGGTTATTTAAATGTTACATGAACCGTAGACTGGAATGTTAGGAGTGGGCGAGGTGACTGTAGCAAGATGGCTGCCACATGCAGACATTGGTTTCCATTGGCTAACATCGTGCGTAAGACATCTAGAGTTTATATCTACGGCAAGACGGCGGAGCGTCACTTTCTTATGACGCAAAAGGACGGCGCCCAGTTAAAGGTACAGTCAGGAGTTTTTGTTTGGTTATAGAGAGGAGCGGTGACAGGATGAACTCTATAAAGATCTATATCTACTGTGTGTGTGTGTGTGTGTGTGTGTGTGTGTGTGTGTGTGTGTGTGTGTGTGTGTGTGTGTGTGTGTGTGAGCGTGAGGCAGGTCTGAGTCATGGTTTCACAGGATGGAGAATATGAACACATGAAGGTCCTTTAGACTTTATAATGGGGTGAACATCATGACCTCCAGCTCTGAAGACGGTTTCTTTATCACTTTGTTATCTTGTTCACTCAAGTTTACCGTGTCTGTGGTCAAGATAGTTGATGATCTGGTTCAGAGAAACAACTGTGTGAGTTTAACAACTGAGTCGACTCAGAGAAACACGTTCACTTCATGATTAAGATTCTAATCTGACTAACACAGAATATCCTGTCCAGGTAAGAACAGGATCATACTGCGCTGACGTTCATATTATCATCTGTGAGGAACATTTGTAAGATTAAAGACGACACACCGCTGTAAACCACCGTGTCTCCTGAGGACACAGAACCTCTTTTAACTGTTTTAGACCTTCAATCCTGGAGGTCAGAGAACCTTTTACAGCTCAACCAGGACAAACTCAGGCTTTAGTCTTCGGGACAGGAGACAGGAGAGAGAACCTGGTCAGAAAACTCAGAGTGTTCTCCTATAATCCAGGGTTAGAGTTTGATTTGATTCAGAGCTGAACCTCAACAAGACGGGATTTTATCATCTTTAAAAACCAGAGAGTGAGGGTTCCTCTCTCAGAGACATGAATTCATGCTTTCATCACTTGTAGAATATCGTAACGCCCTAAAAGAACATTCACAGTGACTCCAGAACACAGCGGCTGACAGAGAGATCACATGACAGCGGTTTGAAGGTCTCTGCGTCGGCTCCCCGTCTCTCTTTTAAAACAGGTTTTAAGTTTGTTTTATTGGTTTTTAAAGCTTTTCTTATTAATCAGTCTGGTCGAGTCCTCAGGTCTTCAGGAAGTTCTCTGTGAACAGACGATGGAACAGCTGAGCTGAAGACCTGAGGACTGACCCTGATCTGACTTTAACACCAAACCAAAAACCTTTTTAACGACATTTAAGTGTTTTTATCTCTCGTTTCAACCACAGGATCGTCTTTTATTGGTTTTGGTGGTTCTGACAGCTCTGGTTCTGGTCCAAGCTGCAGGACTCTAAGATCCTGAACTCTCTGAACCTTCAGAGGTCTGAGCCGCCGGAGCTCCCAGCATGCATCTGTCTGCCTCAGGTGGAGCGCCAGGACGACCAGCTGCTGTGGGGAGACTCCACCTGCAGGGGGCCCTCTTCCTCCAGGCTGCTGAGGATCTGAACCCGGGGAGTCCAGAGTAACGCTGTCCACACACACACACACACACACACACACACACACACACACACACACACACACACACACACACACACACACACACACACACACACACACGTACACACACACACACACACACACACACACACACACGAACAGACACACACACACACACACACACACACACACACACACACACACACACACACACACACACACACACACACACACGAACAGACACACACACACACACGTACACACACACACACACGTACACACTAACAGACACACACACTCACAGCTGGAGTGTTGTGTGT